>JBBMJY010000025.1:16445879-16457701 GCA_037833715.1 Toxotes lorentzi | reverse complement strand
TTTTTTGTCACTTACTTTATATTTTTTCTAGTGTCTTGTGCTACTATAGTAGTACTTTGTGCAATGTTGTGTTTTTTTCTATCATGCTGCTGTAACAACCTAATTTCCCTCTGGGGATCAATAAAGTCCTATCTTATCTTATCTTATCTTATCTATCTTATCACATTCATTGAAATTCCGGACTGGGACCACTGACATCCATTTCCTTTTAGAAACAACAGTGATACAGAGATGCAGACAGAAACTGTTACCACCTCTCAAAGTTTTCACCTCTTTATACATTCCTGGCGTTTTTATTTCTGGAAGTCCTGCTTAGTTTGTGTTCTTTTGAATGTCTGTGTGCTTTAGAACTGGGCCTGCAGGTTGATACCTCCCTGACCAGCAGTGGCAGAACTGGTCCAGTCAAAACTGTGAGGCCAGAAAGCATTTGGGCTCTAGGGATAAAACCTGGACTGCCCTAAAATAGCCACGTCTTAAAAATATCTATGATGTCATCTGAAGCTATTGGTTAAATGCGTTGCTGTGTGCCTGCACTGTGCTATCAAACCACCACAAGAGGGAGCCAAGAGTCTAGTAATTAAAAGTCTCAGATCATTTGCTTGGCTGCTACTGAAAACAGTATTATCCAAACTCTATCCATCTCACAGATCCTCACACCTTTGAACAACGGCTGATCCAGGACTGGTTTGATTGAAAAAGATTAAGTGGTCTTGTGACTTCACCTTTCATCCTACTGTAGCTCTGATCTGTTGTTCTTCTAAAACACAGAAAAGCTTTACAATCAAAATCCCAGAGGCTGAAATGTTCAGCACTGCCTGAGGGGAAAATGAGCTGTTGGAGGCATATGTCTGGCGATGCTCTGCAGCAAACGTAGCGTTTAAGTTTACTGTTGCCACATAATGATAGCTGCCTTTACGACTGTCATTGTTGTTGTAAATGTCTGCTGGTTTACATCACTTCCTGTATATTTGAAATGTGTCATTACTAAGAAAACGCAGGCTGCATTTAAAAAGAGAGACAAAACAAGATGGAAGCTGCTGCTGTATGTTAACTGAGACAAGTCAACTCGTCCCAGTCTAAACAGGATCCAATCATCTAACAGGGGGAGATTCATTTCTACTGACTGTCTGCTGTGAATCGGATGGCACTGATGTGCTCAGCCGTATCTCTGAGTCGTGCTTATTGCCAGTGCCCACAGAAGCCGACGTAAAGACCCACATACACAAGCACACACCTGTTTGGCGCTGCGTTCAAACACTACATATTGCTGGCACTGGTCCAGCCTCCGCTTCCTCATGGTCCAAAAGTGGAGCACTCTGTTTTCTCTCTGCAGCAGCTCATTCAAGATATCTGACGAATCAACAAGTACAGAAAATATTTATTTTGATTTAAGATGTTTGTTACTATACGTCAGCATTATACAGGAGCATGATGAACACACACTTTAATATATAAGTCTGTGGATAAGTTAAGAAAGGGTGGACAGAAAAAGTTAAATAAGCTAATCAACATCTTTGTAATGATAAGATGCAGAAATGTTCAGGGTGATTATTACGTCGTTTACTTACTCTTAACCTGAGTCTCTGGAGCTTTGACGTGGGACAACATGCCAGGCATGTTGACACTGTTTCTGTGCAGGTACTTCAAGAAGACATCAGCATTACGCCTGGCTAATGTACAGGCCTGTAAGTACGCAGAATGAAAACAGATGATTTACAAGGTTAATACTGTTATCCTTCTGATAGATACAATATTGTAAGTTAGCTTAAAAATCACACACGTCACGTCTTTTCTTATTTGAAATACCATCATTTTTTCTCACCTTGAGGAAGGCCTCTTTCTGCTCCAGATGTTTGCTGATCATGGGAGTGACATGGTCTGACTCACTGTTTGGGCCCAGTTTATCAGCACCGCCACACCAGTCTTCCTCTCGCTTGTACTCCTGCTCCAGGCTTTCCAACACGCTGCACACCTGAGATAATACAGTACATAAAACTTCTGTGAGATAAAATGCCAACCTTCATGCAGCCTGCACAACTGTAAATCCTTCAGAGTAATTTAAAAAAAAAAAAAAAAAATCATGTTCTGCTACTGTGTTCCAGGTCCACTTGTTCAAAAGGGGGAGTGTAAATCCCATAATCCATTTTATCATTTTCGCTCATTCTCACCCCAGTTCAAGATTATCTAACAGACTTTAACACCTATTTGACACACAAACACACACACAAAGGCACCTGTTCAGAGGTCTTGTAGAAGGCCACAGAGGCATTAACCAGCTTGAGTCGGTCCTCCATCTTCAGCATCAGCTGCTGCCAATGGTCTGCCACCTTCAAAAGTCAAACAAAACAAATCAGTTTGCCACTTACAGCTTACAAAAAAGAAAAAAAGCTACTGCACTGACTTCATTGATATTCTTGTTTTCCTTTAGTGATGTGCAGAGCACTACCTTTTCTGCACAGTCTCTGATCATATCCATATCGTAGTGGTTTGCCTGGAGTAAGGCCTCAGCCTTCTGCTGTACCTGCAGTGCACTCTGATGGGTTTTCTGCATGGGGGATAAGGTTGAGATAAAAAAAAAAAAAAACAATGAAATTCAAGAGTTATATGAATCTCTAAATCAAAATGATTGCTTTCAAACCATGATCCCAGCTCTCAGTTGCCCCTGCAGGGCAGTTAGGTAGAGAGTAAAGGACTAGGGAGCAACAGAGGAAAGGCTAAATAAATAAAGGTTGTGTCTGATTACAGCCATGTCATAAAAATTGTCCTATAGTGAGCATTCTGGAGAGGAAATGAGACAGGAGGATGAAAAAAAAGGACTGGCGATTTTTGTGTTATAGTGGTTAGTCTGAGAATAAGGCTTTCTTCTCCTTGCTGGACTCAGAGCACTCGAGGGAAGGAAAACAGAAGGAGATAAAGGAAGAATGAAGGATTTCCCGCCACCTTTGATAATGTTAACGTGGCATACTTTTTAATGTCTGCTGCACCTGCAAGGTACGTTTCTCACCAAGCAGGAACCAGTGTGGGTTTCAGGGACTTCAATAACGGCATGCGTGTTAAAATCCCAGGCTCGCATCAGCAATAATCAGAAACACAGCTTTCTTCTGAGTGTGCATCTTTGTGTGTATGTGAGCTCTGTAGAAGTAGGTCAGGTACAGGCCTGCATTAAAATGAGCCAGGCTTGATAGAGTTCAAAGGGAACGCTCCCTGCATAATCATTGGTAAAAGAGAAAGGAAATAAAGAAGAAAGGTGAGCAAAGAGGAGAAAGAGAGAGGAAGAGATATTAGTTATTCAGAATTCCATTTCATGTGTGACTTGTGATAAGAAGGGGAGGAGGTGCAGACAGACATGAACCTGAGTGCAGGTTTAGAGAGGCAAAAGGTTCAAGGATGAAGGGCAGTGAAGCAGCCCAGGTGCATGTGTGGTAAAAGATGAGTGAAAAACCAGCATATATATCTATATCTATATCTATAATTATATCTATATCTATATCTATCTAAATAGATAGATATATAGTTAGTTTTTTGTTTTTTTACCTCTATTGCATGTTGGAACTGCTCGTGTTCCTTCTGCAGCTGTTCGGCCTCTTGTAACGAACTGGCTGTGATCAGGCCAGCGTTCAGCATGGACTCTCCATTACGGATCCAACCCAGAACCTGCAACACACACACACAAACATACAGGCATAGAGTTTTGTTATCGGTCCTTGTTTATATTTTAACAAACTGGAATTAGTTGCACTACTTCTGCTATGAAAACATCTTGATTAAATCAAACTCACAAACAAACCAATCACTTGCAAAAAGGTGTGAGCTGTCCCCCAATTTTCTCGCTCTGCCATCTGTTCTTTGTTATTTTGCATCTTATTTTCTATCTTCCTTTAGACATCTATCGGCTCTTAGAGATTCTCGCTCCACGTACCCCGACTCTTGCCCTTCGTCTGTCTCTTCTCATATGTTTTCTTTATTGCTTCGTGAATACTTACACCTCCTCACTCTGTTCCTGTTTCAATCCCTTGACTCTCTTCAAATCTCACCCTGCCATCATTTCCATGCCTCCCTACTCTATCTTTTCTCCCCCTCTGTACATAATCTCTTTAGCTACCACACCCCCTGCCTCATAAATACATGCACCTAGATGCAAAATCTCATTTGCTCATTGTTTAGTTGGCCTAGTTCTAGCCAAAGGGTAGCCTCTCTCTCTCTCCCTCTCTGACTCAGCAAGCACACCTGCTGTGTGGGTGATGGGCAGAAAAGCAACTGGAGCTTGGCTATAAAAGTGATGATGCAACACAAGTGTGACTCTTGCTTTTTCCGCAGCTTCAACAAGGCTGATGTTTCCATTGCATCTGAGGCGGAACAGGTTTGAGTGTTAGCTTCTGAATATCAAAAGATCTGCATGACCTGACTCTAATTGGGTAAGCAAACAGCCGCAACATCAGCAATTTCCAGTACATATATGATTCATTGGTGTGGTGTGGCCTACCATTAGATTTACATAATATATTCCAGTATTTCATAATGCTACTACCCCTGACACCCCTTTACTGTACTTATATTGCTTTTATCTTTGTTATAACCCCCTGCTCTATCCCTAACCCCCATTCTTGAGAGAAAACACACTATCAATAGCAACTGTAGTGCAGTGGTAACCTCGGTCCAGGATGGAAATAAATCAGCAGCAGAAATATACAGGCTACAATTAACAGATTATGGATGTGTCTAACTTTAGTCTAATAAGTCTGCCGTTATTTTTCCAGGATTCAGTGCAGGGAGTGCGATAGTGAAGTTTTCACTATCCATGTGAAAACTACATTGTAGATTATGAAGTGTGCTGAAGGTCATTCAACTATATTTACTAGATTAAGAAACAGAAGCCACCTCTTCAGTCAATTCTGATTTATAAGTCACTGTTAGCTGCACAGGCAGGCATAGGTTTCTCTAACAAGCCATAGGTGCATACATAGCACTGCCTCTCAGAGAAAAGATTATGCCATAGGCATCACCACTATCATCAGTGTCAGATCTGTTCGATCAATGTAATACCAGTGCATCTCCTGAAATGTTTTCCTGCAGTACGCTTTGGGTGTAATTTTGGTTATTTTAGTCTCAATTTCATTTCTGCCATCACTTCTATCCAATTTTTCATTAATTCTAGCGCAAGCTGAGGCATAAAGCCTGTTGTTATTCGGCTGCATAACCATGATAACAGGCCTTGTTATGAATATTTTTGTTTTTGTTTTGCTTTGAAATATCAGTAGGGTACATTGCAAACCCCAGACAATTTTCTCGCTGTGATTGCATTCAACTGCTGAATGAATATCAGGAGGGAATCGCAAGTTGACATGTTCTTCACTGACAAAACAATAAGCGTGGAAATCTCTTTTTTCTATCCTCCATCAAGGCAGATACTCTCTGGTCTATTTGTCTTCTTTAGCCCCGAATTTCCATTTACCTCACACTCTCCCTTTCTCTCTCTCTCTCTGAACCTTGGCTCAACATCCAAATGTTCTGTAACGCTCTGTCTATTCCCCGAAGTCAGAGACAGATACAGACAGATGAAATACCACGAGAGAGAGAGGTAGAAAGAAAAAAGAAGGTTGTTGACACAGGATGAGTCATCTGCCCACGGTCATGTACAGACAGAACATACTGTAGCCTTTTTAACACTTAAGCACATTCTGCTCTAACAATCATGACACGCTGTAGCAATAAATTGTCACTGTGGTTTTGCACATATCAGTTTGACCCCTTTTTTAGGAGGAAAGAAAGTTACAGAAAGCTCTGTATATGTGCGTTTGTTTCTGAAATGCACATGTGAGCATGCATACATTTGTGAACGCATACAAATGTATGCATGCACGCGTACAACATAACTTACAATATTTAGATGTGCTTTAAATACAGGGATTGCTCTGTAATAAGCATGGCTCCTTTGTAACTTTCTTTTTCTTTTTTTTTTTAAATCCCACTGACTGTTCCTGTTTTGCTCCCTTGTCCTTTTCTTCTTCAAGTACATACCTGTTTGACTTCAGCCTGTAGATGCCTTAATTGGACACACTGCTCCAGGTGTCTCCGGTGCTGCTCTGCTGCCAGGTCCAGCTCCTGCTGCTTCTCGTGGAGGAACTCAAGCAGGTCCTGGACCCGTGTGGCCATGTCCACATCTCTGTCACATAACAGCTCCACACCTGCACACAATGGACATTTCATTACATCACCAATAACAATCTGTCTTATGTCACATCTGTTTATGTCCTTTATATCTTTATTATTCCCTCAATAATCACTCATTGTTACCAATAAGGGTTAAATGAGTATGAAATGAAGAGGCGTTTATTCTGCACACATCTCTGCAGTATACTGAATCCACATACTCTACATGAAAGTTCACAGAGAGCTACAAAATAAGCATTTCATAAATGTACTCTTTGTTACCTCCATTTATAGGATGATAAAAGTTAGATGACTTACGATTTCACATGTAGTGCAGTACAGTACAGTACAGTACAGTACAGTACAGTACAATGCAATTATTTATTAGTCCAGCAGCTGGCCTTGTCAAGCTACACAGATAGCTATTGCACATACAGTATCCTTAAGTTTGCAACAGTGCAGCTGGGTGACTGCAGAGCCAGAGTTTTGCATTACAAGAGCTACATTTGTGCTGTGACAGTCTCTGAGGTGAAACATCACAACAACACAGCAGGCACAGTCCTGGTCATCTAAAAAATGATAAGCAAGAGCTGTTTAACCACATGGTGAATATGACTCTTACAGATTAAGAGAGGCTGCTTGGTTAAATCAGATCTGTCTCTCATTCCCTTCTCCTCTTTCCTTAAATTTCTTTTTCATTCCCTCTTCCAGTTTTTCACTGACTAATTCACTCCCAGCCTACCCAGGATCAATCTCCTCCTCTCTCCTAAACGTATGCCATTTGGCCAACAATCTTATTTCTGAGCATCTGCCATTTTAGCTACACCTCTCCTTCTTTCACCCTCAGTTTTCCCTCCTCAGTTATTTACTCCAATTATCACGTGCCTCCTGCTGTTTGCTAATTAAATTAAAATGAATGTGTAGTTACAAGAGATTAATCTTAGGTACGTGAGTGTGGCTGTGGTGCACT
The DNA here is from genome assembly GCA_037833715.1 of Toxotes lorentzi. Classification (NCBI taxonomy): domain Eukaryota; kingdom Metazoa; phylum Chordata; class Actinopteri; family Toxotidae; genus Toxotes; species Toxotes lorentzi. The sequence continues at coordinate 16,450,581 of JBBMJY010000025.1, read as the reverse complement.
CACTCACCAGACGCCTGGACCTCTGTGACATACTGCAGCAGCTCTTGTCCCTGGTGGATGACGTCAAAGGTGAGGTTGTTCATAGTAAGCGCCTTGTCTGCATGATGCTGTAGCCTCTGTTCGGCCAGGGTCAGGTCCTCCGTGTCAAAGTCACTCATCTGCTGCGACAGTTCCTCGTTCCATGACTCCAGGTCTGAGATGATCTGAGAAGGATTACAAAAAAAAAAAAAAAAGATTACAAAAACTAAATAGTTGAAAAATATTGTGCTCGCGTTTTTTTTTTTTTCTTTGGCAGTGAAAAGGAAAGGAGAGAAAGAGTGTATGAAATGATGTGTGACACTGAATTCCAACCCAGGACATCAAGATTTCATGGTGCATATGTTACACTGCTAAGAAAAGAAGATGGCTTACAAAAAAATATTTTCATCAGCACAAACACACACACAAATAAAACAACCCACAGCAATCTCATCACCCATATAATTTTATGATTAAGAGAATATTTTAATACCAAGTCAGACAGTTTAATTGCTGTGAACACCCTAAACTGCCATAAAAACAGATAACATATTACACTGGCGATGCACGGCTGGTAAAGCAGATGTACTGAGGTGTCAGCGCTTGTCTGTGACTGCCCACGCAGACTGAATCATGATACCATGAGCACCTTGATCCTGGCACCATCCAGCTCTGTCTGTGTTTTTTTTTTGTTTGTTAAACAAACTCAAGACTCTAGTCTACACTACAGAGTTCAGAATTCACCCACTTCTTGCCTTGGGGCATATGGAGTTACTGTAAACTGTCAAAATAGTGACTGAGACCTTCATTTACTGTAGCTGAAGAGAGAATCAAGTCTTTGAGACACACTGCTATTATAAAGTAGCTTTAATTATAACTCCCCTTTGTACAAGTGATTTTTAAACAATATTTACTCAATTTAATAATCGCTGTTTCCTAATTTGCTCTGTTTGTCGTGCTGTCACTGATGAGTGCGGTGGAAAACGTCTTTTCCCAGAAGGCATGCACCATGTGACATCTGCAGGATGTGTTCAGTTTTATTAAAAGCATCATCGAGAAAGACTCAAGCTTCATTAAGTAGATTCGAACCAGGTTCATTTGTGAGTGAAAACAGTGTTTCTTGTGAAAGAGCAGCAAAGTGAATTGCACGACTGCGCTGTTGTACTTAAAAGAAAGTGGTGAAATAATGGTATGAGCAAGATGATTACCAAGAACAGAAAAGCTATTGGTAATATCATTATTTTTCAAGGCTTTATTTAGAACTTAACTCAATTTGTACAAACAGACTGAACTGCTGGCTTTTGTTTGGGACCTAGTAGGCTATAGCTGTGAAATCTGGGGTGTGAAACCATCTGATAATGTCAGATTTGTTCTTTCGAGAGTGACATTTACAGTACTGCAGACATAACACAGTCCATGACAGACAAAACTGATCAAATTTTATTCTTCGTGCTCTCAGCTTCATGACTTGAAGTTCCTCCATAGGTTTCAAACTTGTGTCTGTCCAAAATGCAGCTACTCTGTAATCTTATAAACTACTGTCAAAAATATGCCAATTGTGTGGAGTTACCAGGCCCTGACAATCGTACATCAGAACTCAAACAAATAATTCACCTGCAGAGAGCAACATCCAGTGAGCTTAAATGTGAGAGAGTAAAGGGAAACAGAGATACACACACACAGATATAGAAAGGGAGAAAGGACCATCGACCTTTGCACGTCTGCAATCACGTGTCCAAGATAAGTCAGAAAAACAATGGTTAAGTAAGATGCTTCCTAAAGTGTGACTGAATATGTGTATGAGAATGTGATCCTCTCAGGCCATGCCATGTTTAATTTCCTCTGTCTCGCAGGTACTTCCCCAGGCCAGAACTGATCCTGTGGAAGTATGTTGTAAATCAAGAGTGCTACAGATAGAGGCTTCATTCATGATGCAGAAACAATATATAGTGATAAGACTTGGCAAAGGATGCTTGTGCATTTTAGCTCTAACAATTTACTGCAGGCAGAGTAAATGATTGCGCTGTTTGTCAAATGCAATATTTAGGGAACACCAGGGACTAGCTAATCTTTGTTTCTTTGTCTCTTATGATTTCTTTCTTCCTCTATGAGTTTCTCACAAATGCCAAAAAAACAAGAGAACGTTTGGCTTTTGAGTAGTTTTTTTTTTTTTTTTTTTTTTTTTTTAAAACTTACTACTTTTTTGCTGTGCAATATAATATATCATTTAATGTGATTTGGCAAAAATGACTAGCATGGCTGCTAACTATGCTGTAAATACTAGTATGTGTAGGTAGCATGGCCACCCAATGTAATCAGTCCCAACCAAATTTCTCTGTCAGTATGAAGGAAAAAGGCGGTTATAGTTTAATGGACAACATGGACCACCTGCATGGAGGTTCTCGGGTTTAGCTGCAAAATTTTTCTATAAAGCGGACATCGGTATACAACCTTTTGCTTTCTCTCTCTTCTTTCACCTTATGAATGTTAACACCAAGCCAAAACATCAGCAAGATAAATCAGGATCCAGATAAATCAGGACCCTGCCCAGGCTGTACCTACCCTCATTGAGCTAAGTATGCAATAGCAGGACACCTTGTGCTCAAAACTGCTTCTTTCGACATATTCGTCTGTCTGTCGGTCACAGACAGTAAAGGACCCGTTAAGCTCTCTTAGAAACAAACAGGCTGGGGAGTGGTTGCTCAAACCTGGATCCACAGAAGCCTCAGACTAATTAGATACACTCTAAGAGAGAAAATCCATTGCAAAAGCTTAGGTCTAGGACAAGGTTCACCACAAATCCATTAAAGTCGTACTATTTGTTCAAAATAATAAAAGAAACAATACATAAAAGTCTGTTTCATAATTATAAGGTTCTTAGCTCACTGCACCGCTTCACAGATAAACCTCTTTTGAAATAAAGAGCTTATTCTCCTTCCACATAAAAAACTAGTTTAAGACAATATACACCAGGATTTTGGATTCACACAAATTCCCTTGCTATAAATTCTCTGCTTTATAGAGATGTGGCTTCCTTGGCTAGAACACCGAGTAACCTTATCAAACCATTTCCTACTAGAATAGAATAATACTGTCTCTAAACAATATGATCATTTTACAAATCTGCCAACAAAGTGGAAACTTACCAAGCACTCATCTACACTCTGCTCTCCTCTCCTCTTGCAGTTCAGTAAAATGCCCTCTGTGTGCAAGAAGACCATTTCCCTCAGCTACCAACAATGTGAAAACGAACTAATGGAGGAGATAAGTCTCCTCTGTGACTATGTTTTGTTTTAGTTTTTTTCCCCAGGTGGTGTGCAGCAATACAGAGCTTATAGTCAGAGAAGAACGCACTGTGAGACAAGTGTATGTCTCACCTAAACTCATGAACTCGCCTCAATCATACACCCCCCCGTGTCAAGCCAGGAGGGAGTGTCATAGCGTGTGTGTGTGTGTGAATGTTTGTATGTGAGTGTGTGTGTGTGTGCGTGTGTGTGTCTGTGTTTGTGTGTGTGGGCAGGGAGTGAAGGGAAACAAATGCCTCCTCCGCCCATCTTCATGCTCGAGCACTGTGTCATATTAATCCTGTATTCATGCGTGTGTGTATCTCTGTGTCTGTGTGTGTGGGCGTGCTTCAGTGTTGATCATGAGTGATTAGCGGATTCACCACCATCCTCTGACCTGACACGCAGAGCTAATGCAAGACTTATGTGTTCTTTCAGACTTAAAGAATACAGGCACAGCAAACTTTGAAGCAGCAACAGAACTTCTATTAGCACACAGTGAAGGAGAATTCACACATGGGCAGACTTGTAATATAACAACATATATAATATAAAGATAAAGGAGTTAATGTGGATGTTTTTCTCATTCTATAGTGTGCAAAGTGGCCATATTTCCCATTTCTATTAGATATTATAAGTAGTCCATCCATGTCATCTTCTCCTAATCAAAGTTATGTCTAGAAGGTCAGTGGTGTAAACAAATGCCTTTGCTGCTGACAATAGCAGGAAAGCCAAAGCAAATGTTCTGGGTAATAAGAGAGATATAATAACAGCTTCATAACTGTCTGATCAATTAACACACAAACAGAAGGTGCTTAGCTCAAAAATTACGTACTGAAAAATCAGGTTTGGCTGGCAAGATGGATTTTGTGAATTCAGATTTATATGATAAAACGTAACTGACACATACTCGATTTTCTCCAGAGCAGATGGAATAATGCGATTATTATTGAAAACCACTCCCTTACACACACATTTTCATTCAAGCACCACAGGCTCACCGTGTCTGCCGCAATTACTTCCCACAACCCTTCTTTTTACTTACATGATCCTCATGAATATAAGCCTCCATCTCTGCTCTAGGCTTTAGCTTCTAAAAATGACAGAATGCAATTCATCTGTCAACACAGTGCAGCTCAACAAATCTGATTTGATGGCCATGATAAACATGACAAGAAACGTGAAAAAACGTTTTTTAAAAGAGCAGTCATCGTATCTGAGCACCAGCTGAGAACGGCATTCACTCTCACAGTGGGACATAAAGGAATTACCATGTATCCAGTTGCTGGCTGAAGAAGTGTGTGTGTGTGTGTGTGTGTGTGTGTGTGTGTGTGGGGGGGGGGGGGGGGGGAAACAAATTGAAAACCGAAAAAACACCCCTCCAACCCCCACCCAAAAAC
>JBBMJY010000025.1:16434036-16445779 GCA_037833715.1 Toxotes lorentzi | reverse complement strand
CCCCCCCCCCCCCCCCCCCCCCCCCCCCCTCCCCCCCCCCCCCCCCCCCTCCCCCTCCCCCCCCCCCCCCCCCCCACCCCCCCCAAAACAAATCACAATGAGTCAGTGGATGAGATGTGTCGAGTGGAACTAAATGCTTTTTTTTAAAAAAATGTGGCACATGCAAGAGTATCGCTGTGAATTCAACCGAGCTTTGAACCAGCAGGAATCCTCACTACAGGACCCAATCTCTCTTTTACGCCGTAACGGTCCATCAGCTCAGAGTCACAGTCATTTTGCTTTACCAGTGTGTCCCTTGCTACATGTAATTTATCCTTTTGCATCTAAGAAAAAAAAAAAAATCATTCAATTTTTTCAGCTTATCGCATGCCTTGCAATTTTCTTTTTACCTCCACCCTTTTACCTCCTTTCCGTTTTTTTCTGACCGTTGTTCCTTGGTTTTCACCTCAGTTCCTCCCTCTCATCCACCACCTTCCTGGAAGTTTAAAAATTCTGATCCACCTCTGATTTATATTGCTCATTAGCAAAGCTCTTTTTCCAAATATTTTCACCTCAGATGTCATTCATGTCTCTGTTTTCTATTATCCGCCATGCTTTATCCACTTCACAATCTTTTCTTGCTCTCTTAACCTTGAGCAGCCCTCAGACCCCATTTCCTGTTTTTTCCTTTCTTTCACACTCTCACTTTTGCCTGCACATTGCAGGATAAAGCAAAAATAAATATTCATCGAACACCGAGCCTCCGTCTCCCGCCTACTCACGTCGATCGCATCCCGCTCAAAGATGCGGAGCTGAAGGAAGAGCTCCAGTTTGATCTTCCTTTCCTGGAACAGCTCCTCCATCTGGCCCTGGGCCTCGTCCAGCTGCTGCAGCACGCTCTCGATGTGGGCCATGGAGCTGTTGTGGGGAGTCTTGTTGCTCGAGATGGCCGAGTCTCTGTGGAAAGAGTCACATACAGGGGATTTGGAGGTAAAGCATATATGTGACCAGAGATCTTACTCCCAGTTCTTGTAAATACATCCCTGAGGAAGTTAAGAAAGAACTTTTTTCTTTCTTTGCTCAGTTTACTTATCGAGTAACAGAAAATCCTTCCTATCTTTCGCCTTCGCTTTAGTATTTAGCTTTCCTGTTACTTCACTGTCACATGATTGTCCAATGACTGCAGAAACAATGTAAAATCACTAAAGGGCTTAAAAGAACTGCAAGCTTCTCTGAATAAAATTCACGAGAATGTGTTTGCAAATGTCCTGCATGAGTGTGGCTTACTCTAATGCAAATTACATATTGCAAAATTCAGATTTCAGTATAGTATGTTAACCTGAGCTGCTGTATGAGGTCCTCTCCCTCCTTGATGACATTGACAGTAGCCTGTAGGGTGGTCTGCTGCTGCTGGCCAAAACGCTTGATCAGGTCCTGCACGGCTTCCACTGACTCCGCGTACACGTCATCCAACAGTTCCTTCTGAAGCTCCTCCAACCACGTCCACAGCTAAGGGTGATTGAGGCAACAGGCAAGTCAGTTAAAAGGTAACTTACACCCCCATGAGAAGAAAAAAGAGCAGGAAGAAAGCAAACAGTGATGTTGTTAACAGAAAAACACATGCTGGAAGAGTCTGGGGCAGAGCCACACAGCACTGTAGGTTGGAGAAGATGCCACAAGGACAAACAGAAGATGGGAGACAGAAATCAAATCCAACCAGTTCTGCTCAAAGCTGGTGTTTTGTGAATGGTCATCTTTGTAACAGATTAGCCATCTGGGTGAATTGGCTCAGTGTACTGAAGCCCTGGCACACCACCCAGGCTGCAGGAGAGAGAGACCCTGGCACCTACGGTTTGTCTACCACCCACGCTACCTACACAAAAACATGTCTATTTTTGGTTTTGCCACCATCATCCACTTACTAAATAAGTAGTAAGTTACTTATTACTTGACATGTATGTAAACTACATACACTACATTTACAATTATATGGAATCACCTGAGTGAGTGACTAGTTTTGGAAGCACAAAATGCTTTAAAGTAATTCAGTTTATTTTAATAGGCTAATCTAGGCACGAAATGATTAAAGAGATAGATAGAGTCTTTTATCTGGAGTAACTTCATCTGTCTACTCCATGAAAATCATTGTAGACGAATCCCTTCTCCTCCAGTGTAGTTCATGCTCTGTCTCCACAGTAAACTGTTTGATGCCTTTCAACATGCTGGATTGCATCCAAAGGCTCCTGCAGAACTAGAAGAGGTGATGGGCAGGAAGGTTGGAAACATTCGCGCGCACGTGCGCACACACACACACACACACACACACACACACACACACACACACACACACACACACACACACACACAAACAACACCACGGTGACCTGCACCAGTGTGAGCTGACAGATGGGGTGAAGGAGATTAGTCCATATGGACATTAAAGACTAGCTTCATTAATAACACCATGGTTCTGACTGCCTCTGAGTCTATGTAAACAGGATGTAGTGCAAACACATGTAGAGTACAGAGCTCTGTCAGTGTGCAGAGGCTCATTACATTAACATAACACTGTGAGAGAAATTAAGGGACTGAGGCAGCGATTCGCACATTTAGGTATACTGTTGGTTTGATTCCTTCCCTGGCCTGTGTAGCTTGCATGTTCTTTATTTATTTGTTTAAGGAATAAAGTAAATAATACAAAGGAAAATTAAAGGCATGGTTGTCATTACCACAGTGAAGGAGGAGGCCGATTGAGGTAGACTGCCTTTAATTTCTGTAAACAAAACTGCACACAAATGGAAAGGAAAGCACAGATGTTTGCACGGGGAGAATGTAATGACTTTGGCAAGAACGTGTTGAGGAGCATCAGGAGGAGTCAGGAGGACTGATGCTCATTTACACATATACAAACACAAACACAAACACACATACAGAATTGCTCTCACAACAAAGGCAACGACTTAAAAAGCGAATACTTGTTAATTTTAGGTGCAGATGTAAAGCACTTTAAAATTTCAATCATAACTCCTGAGGCAAAATTGTGTTCGTGGCCCATTTGACATCAACTGCAGAAACAATTCAACACAGTTAACAGTTGGAATATTAAAACGACAAATGCACAAATAAGTTGTGATCAATCCTGCAAATTTTATGATATTTCATCTCTGGGCGGCGCTTCAGAAATGTGATAAATTCATTCAGTCGACCTTGTCTTACAGATAAATGAAGCAAAAATGGTTAGATACAGTCTATAGTGGTAATCATTACAGAGGAATTTCCCATCTATTTGCCATTTAACCAAGGAGTGTGAGAGGCAACAGCAAAAAAAAAAACTAATGAGTCAGTTGTTGATGGTGGTACGACAGGTTCTGACTGCGATCCCTGCCTACAATTACAAGTAGGAGTGTGATCAATAAATCAATATCCCTCTACCTTCTTGGATCCTGATATCATACAGAATTAGAAGCATAGAGTTTTAGGTTTAGGTAAAACAGAGGAGGAGGAGAAGAGAGAAGAGGACAGGAAATACACACCTCTTTCACGTGTGTGTGGAAGGCCACAGACATGTCCAGCAGGACTTTACGCTGTTCAACACGTCGCACAAAGTCCTGGATGCGATCTTCTAGCTGGTGGGCAGCCTGGTAAATTTCCTCTGGGTCACACTCTCCAGTCTGAGCCAGCTGCTCTGCTGCCTCCAGCAACTTGTCAGCATTGGTGTAGGTGTTCTGAAATGTTAACATTAAGTATATTTAAAATGGGAGCACAGTTTCTCATACATCTCATCCAGAAAGGTGTTGCAGCGGTTAGCACTGTCGCTTCACAGCAAGAAAGCTCTGGGTCTGAACCTAGGGCATGTTTCCCAGTCCCTGTGTGGGTTTTCTCTGGGTGCTCCAGCTTCCTCCCACAGTCCAGAGACACACAGGTTGAGTTAACTAGCAAGTCTATAGGGCCCGCAGGAGTGAATGTGAGTGTGAATGGTCATCTGTCTCTATGTGTCACTGATTGACTGGCAACCTGTCCAGGGTGCACCATACCACACCAGCTGGGATTGGCTCAAGCTCCCTGCGACCCTGAAGAATAAGTGGGCATAGAGCTAATGGATGGATGGAAGGAGTTTCTCAGACACTTCAAGGCCACAGCTACTGATCTTTTATCTCTTGCTTTCAAATGCATTACTTAAATAAAACTCACCTGTGCAACTTCTTCAAAGTCCTCGTGTCTCTTCTGCAGAGCCCTGGCTCTGTGCAAAGACTTCCCAACACCAGTGTGTTTACTGAGGAAGGCCTCGCCATGGTTTTCTATCCAGTCCAGCACCTTGAAACACACACAAACACGGTATAAGTACATATTTAAACGACTAGACTTGGTAACTACGTACTTAGCATGCAGTTTACATTTTCAAGCAGTAGGGGGCACAAATTGACTGGAACGGCTGTCTTCAGATCACATTAGAGTCACAATAGTCTATAGATGTCATCTCTCTCTCCCTCATCTCTCTGCTCATCTCCCCTTTCGTTTTTTCTTCAGCTGCAGTCTCTCATGTTTAAATTACGCAAGTGTGGACAATAGGGTTTTGCTAAATAGAAAATCCAGAGCAGTGCAAAGTGTCAACATTTCCGCCGTGGATGAGATTAGTTATAAATCTTTGTACATAATTACCTTATTATCTATTAAACAGATGGCCATGGTCCATCTGTTTCTATGTGGGGTAATGAATGGGATTTTCATGATGTTTTCAAGGTCTCTGAGAGAATATTTTGATGGGACAAACACATATGAACACATGCACAATGCCCTCGACACTTGATGTGACAGTAAATTGCATCACCATGGAAACCACTACCAAGAGAAAAGGGTGATGAAAGAGCGGATGGAAGAGGGGAAAGACAGAAGCGCAGAGATGCAGGAAGAAAGAGAGAGAGAGAGAGAGAGAGAGAGAGAGAGAGAGAGAGAGAGAGAGAGAGAGAGAGAGAGAGAGAGAGAGAGAGAAGAGGGGGCAGAGAGGCAGAGAAGAGTTCATGCCCAAAGGGTAGAAACGCAGAGACGACAGTACACACCAACTCAAGAGTTTTGATCTAAGAGCTCTGCCATCCAGGCAGTCACAGAGACTCACTCTGAAACTTTTGAAGAAGCTGGAGCTGATTATATTATATCCTTAATATCACTATCCAGTATGGATGCTTATAGAATATCCCTCTGCATTAAATACGGGCACCTTAACATATAGCACATGTACTGCTATTCACTTTGCCTACTGTTTGTATAATAGAATATAATAGAATAGTTAGAATAGTTATTTTTTATAACTCTGGACTACTGATTCTAGTAAAACTGTTTTGTTTTGTTTTGTTTTGTTTTTTTTTTTTTACCACAAAACCAGTCATACTCTTACATCAACTACTGGAAAGTTGTACAGACTCCAGAGCATCAAACTGAAATTAACTGCCACATAATGACAAGCCTTGTGAAAAGCTCAAAACATAGATTAATACCAGTAAAAATGTCTGGTAGGATAGATCTGTACATCAGTAGTGCTATATGTTACTTAGTGGACACACTGTATGCAAACTTAATGTGCAGGGTAGCTAAATGAGACACAGAAGAAAGCTGGGACAGCACTCTCTTCTTTTTCTAGTGTAATATCTGATACACGGACATGCATGTCAGCCCATGTCTGCAAACAATACCCGCTGAAGCTCACAAATGTGCAGGTCTGTAGCTGAATTTTGCTCTGTACGTCCGTATGCGTTGCTTACTTGCTGTACATCCTGCTGAAAGACGCACAGCTGCAGGCGCTGGTGCAGGCGAACTTTGCGATGCTGCCAGATGTTTTCCAGCTGCCTCTGGTGATGCAGCACCTCGTGGATGATGTCTAGGACATGGTGTACTGCCTTGGAGTAGTTAGCTGATGCCATCAGTGAATCGGTGCTTCCTGGGGTCAGGGGTCGCTGCAGTTTGTCCAGGAGAGACTTGCCATCCTGGCTTACCTGTAAAGGTTGAAACGCAGTTTGACATGCTGCTGAAACGCATCAAGGATCGCACTTGAAAATAACGACATGTCTCAAGTCCCAAGTCCCAGCTGCTAAATTCCTGAGAATCATCATCATCATCATCGAACGTGACTCTTTTGATAAACAGATCCACTAACTTAAGGAACCACTTGTTACTTTCTTACTTTCGCTTTCCCCTCGCACACCAATCTCCATTGTTGTTTTTATGCCATTTGTGGGATTTTAGGCTGTGCAAATACACATAGATGGATCAGTGGAGAGGCTTTTTTTTCTTGTTGAAGGTATGTGTGTATATTTTGAATACATGAATTGGATAATTATCTGTCCTGTTTTGTATTTTAGGAATTTGGTATGTGGTATTTGCATGTACGCGTGTGTTTTGCATGCTCACTTGGGTGCGTATCCAAGTCTGTATGTGTGTGTGTGTGTGTGTGTGTGTGTTTGTACCGACCTCAGAGTATGCGGTGGTGATGTGCTCATATAATCCCTGGTGATGGTGGATTGTGTCTTCCAGATCCTGGAGTTCAGAGGGCAGCTCTCCTTCACCGCACGCCTTACACCACGGCTCCACTTTACTCATGTACTGGGGAGAGAACACACAATACAAATGCTGCACAATACAGATCCACGTATACAGAATATATTAGGTTACATACATAAATGCATGCAGTATTATATCATACTCAGATGGTGTAATATACATATGTTAATACTGTGTTCAGTCCTAACGCACAAATGCACATAAAGCAGTGAGAAGTAGGTGACTCCAAACCACAGGCTTTTCAGTTTGAATACCACATGTAAGTGATTTGCCTGTTCTCAGACTTTGGCTGTCTTTGACTGTTATTATTAACTGTTATACATTTATAAGGTATGTTCAGGTATGAAAATATACAGTAGAATTCAAATTTCTTCAAAGTGGGAAAAGTGTGTGTGTCTCTGAAGCTTGACTCTAAATGAAAAACATACTGTCTACTGTACAGTGAATCAACAGTAGAGTCTATTTTGCTATAGTCTATACATGGTGCCTGTAACACTGCTCTGTCCAGCTATATTCACAGCAAAGGAATATCAATTGCTTACTAGGAATCTGCTTTAAAGACTGTACTGTAAATGAGCCACTGAACAAACAATAGGTGTCAACAACTAACTAATGTGTTGTTACTGCAACCATAAGCTAAACAACAGAACGCTGTATTGATCATTTAAATGGTCTTTTAGGTCTATGAGGCATAAAGCAACCCCAGCGCCTGAAAAAAGTACTACCTCTCTTTCTCTTTAAATCTATTTTTCTGTTTTTTTATTTTAAAGTGCATAAAACTATAATGAGGTTTGGATGCTGAGGTATACAGGAAAACAGTCTCAAACACTGTAATGGATCTAACGGTAAACTCCATTACGCCTCTGATTTACACAGTCTATACTGTATGCATATGAGAACGCAGAACTTCATAAATGTATGCAGATTTTGTATTTTGTTCAGGCATAAATGTGTGCAGGGTGATTACACGTGGATAAATACGTGTTTTTGCAAGTATGATTAAACAAACAATATATGTTTACTGTGACACGAAGCCCATGCTGACATCATCAGAAGTGTACTTGATTTTCTGTGCATCTATCAGTGTCGCATATCTGTACCTGGTCTGCTTTCTGGTGGAAGCTGGCAGACATCTCCAGCAGGGTACTGCGTTCATCCAGTGCTGCAGCGAAGGCCTTCCACTCCTGCTCCAGTTGGCCTGAGATCTGCTGGATCTGCTGTGAGGCATAGTGGCCTGACTCCAGGAGCCGGTTCCCTACTGACATGATCCGATTGATGTTCACGTACACATTCTGTGACAGAGAAACAAGACGTCAAAGATTAAAATACAAAAGAAATTGGTTTTAATTCAGACAAATCCTTAAAATAATCCTTAATTTGTTTCATTTTCCTTCACATGTTCTTGTGTATAGGTGGACAGAGACAAAGTCAATACTAATGCATACTAACAAAGTTGTTACAACCAAAGTCCAGTGGTTTAAATCTAGAAACATCTGAGCTGAGTCACTACAGTGTTTACAACTACAAACACCACAGTGTTTATTGTTTATAGATAAACAATAAACACTGATCATCTATAAATATAAACAGTGTTTTTTCTGTCTCACATTATTATTGGAGCATCCTGCCCAGGTATATTAAAAGGCTGTCAGGTAAAGTATTGTTGTGGTTTCATTTTGGGTGCCGCGATGCATGAAGTTACAACTACTATATCCCTACAAACAGTAGGACTACAGACAGACACAAACAAGCTTGGCTATATTTTTGCAGAGCAATTAAGGTATGTTTGTGAAATATCTTGGCCATAATTACATTCATGTACAGAGTAAGTCATGTTATAGAGAATAAAAGCCAGCACATGCACCCTTGTTAAAAGTCACCCCCCAATTCCCACATACACACACCCGCAACCTTGTGGACATTTAAAAAGTCATTCACATGGGAGGCATACCCCCGTGTGAATAATGAAAAGAAACCCATTTGCCTCTTAATCGTTCAGTCTTTTTTTAATATATGGGCTCCAAGCTGTTTTGTGTAGATAGGCACGGATCAGCAAACGCTAATTAACAACTGTGTTATTATTCTATTCAATTACAGCTCCTGGAGCCTATTATGGCTTTTAGTTCGGTTGTTTCAATCACAATGCGAAGGAAAGATGAACCAAACACCAGCTACTGCCTTAAACAGAGGCAGGGTCTTGGGAAGAGTAACTCTACCAACACAAATTAGTTTTCATCACAGCTGCAGACAGTGGAATGATGCTTTGCTTTGTTTAGGCTGTAAGGCTTCTGAGATTATTTCTGATGGTGTCTTTTTCTGAAACTGGAGTTTAGAAATGGCCTTGAATAGCTTTAATTTTGCTTGTAGGAGTTTTTCAGTGTGTGAACCAAGCAGAGACACCCAACTCCCGCCCACACCCACCCCCTTCCTCTGTCCAAAATCCAGGCAAATCTTGACACTGGGACATCAAAAGCACTAGATTAAGTCTGACGTTGGCTCGAGGACAATAGAGACAGTGGTGTGCTAAGAAGTATGGCTCACATGAGAAATCAAGGGAGCCCAAGTGCTCTCAAATACACAGCAGTAGGTAAGTTGTGATACAAAAAAGCACAGCAGTGCACAGCAGAACTAGTGTAATCCTATTATGAATTTTACAAAGACGCAAATCAAATATCACCGGAAGAAATATCTCTAAGGTACTATAGGTCTTATGTGGTATTATACCACAGGAAACTATGGTGATTTTTTAAAGAGAACACATGCACAAGAAGACCTCCAGGAGAATACACATCCCGTCTGAGTACACACACACACACACACACACACACACACACACACACACACACACACACACATACACAAACAGGGGAAGAGGGTACTCAGGGGGGAAACAGGGAGAACAGTACGGAGTCACAACCAATAAGCCTGAAGGCCTTTGAGCATATCTGCACAATTATAAAGAGACTGAGACACTGGGTGGTAAAGCCTTAATCCAAAACTGATGGATGGTGAAGATAGGGTGGATATTCCTGATTTAAACCTGATGAATGCAAGAATGTGAGAGAGAAAGACAGAAAAAGCAGACAGAGAGAGAGAGAGAGAGAGAGAGAGAGAGAGAGAGAGAGAGAGAGAGAGAGAGAAGGACTTCACTTTTGACCTAGAAATCTATCAATTTACAGAGCGGGAAAACAATAAAAGCCACATCAGTATTTGCTTTGTGAAAGGAAAACAGACCAAGATGAACAACTGTCAACAACAACAGAACTTAACATGCTTCCTGTCTTGCAAAATGACAATGTAGAGACACAGGATGTGACAGCTACCCAGTGTGATATATTTACTTCAACCTCAAGAGTTGTGGCTAATATGTATGCCCTATTTAGGGCCCTTACAAAACCCAGCGATGAAATGAAATGTCCATAAGGGCAAACCTGGCCCAAAACACTCAGAAACCAGCGAGTGTTAGCCAACTGTTAGTAAACTTGATGTATGGGAACACATGGCAAAATAATTTGTTTTGCTATGAGTTTGTTGTCCTTCTGACTACTTTCATTTCCAAAATAGCTCAAAATTCTGTCACTTTACTTTGAAGGCCAAATAGCGCAGACATAAACCAGCTCCCACTGTGCAGCTCACGCATTAGAGTTTGGGGCAGGAAGGGTTATGTCAGAAGTTTCACTAACATGTTGCTAATACTGACATACCAGTTGAACTTTTCCCCATACACGCTTCACTTGAACACTGAAAGCACAAATACTTGCACATACTCCTTAGTAAACTGAACAGAATACAAAGAAAAAACACCATATCAGTAAAAAGAAAAAGGAGAGGAAACCCTAACCTAACTGTATATATGATCTGTAGTGAAGCACAAATCCGACTTTGTGTCGGACAGTGTTTTGCCAAATCAGTCTTTTGTCACTGTCTATAATCCTACTGCTTGACAAAGACGAGCCAGCCAAACAATGACAACCACAGCTTTGAATAATTGTCACTGGCCACTGCTGGACTTGTTATCTCTCAGATCAGTTTCAAAACAGCCGGTTCTCCAGTATACACTGGAACTATTCATAATCTCAATGAAAATATCTTGTATACAAATTGAACGCAAATCATCTCTGCCTTGAGGGATGCTCCAGTGTTTTCCATTTTTCTTCTGCCTACCATGCTAAAATGATCACTTGTGTGGCTTGTATAACTTGCACTGTGCACATACTTAGCATTTTCTTAGTGTTTAGCATTTTTGCGATTTATTACTATTTGCTACTGAAATTACAGAGTTTCCCCACAAGTATCATTAAAGTTTCATGACTGCTCTTGTAGGCTTCATTTATGTAATAGTATACGGAGTTTTATGTTGTATAAATCACTATAACAGCAAATGCCAGTGACCGCAGCCATTACAGAGCATAATCAAACCCTCTTTTTACCTGGCATCATTACAAGGAGTTACACTTAAATCTCTATTTGTCCAATTGTGGTCTAATCTTTTTTTTTTTTTAATGTATGGTTATATATGCCAGCTGAAAAAAAAAGTTCTAATAAGTTGAGGTTGGTAGGAGGAGGAGCCTCCACCTTAGGCAGCTGACTGCTCTTTCCTGTGCTTCCAATCAAACAAATACAAACTGGCCTCTTGAAGTCCCTCCTATTTAAAAAAAAAAAAAAGTCCCACCTGTTATCTCTAAGGTATTTCATGCATACTTTACACGCAGCCACTGACAGACAGAGACACAATTCAACAATGGAGGGGCCTGCAGCCGCAGACGGTGCTGATGATGAATACATGACAATGGATGCTGACCAATGGTCAGCACAAGACGATACTTATGAAAACGGAGATACACTGGGTCTTGATTCAAGAGAAACAAGGGGACATGAATCAGGCTCTGATTTAAGGGGACAGAGAAAAGAAGAGCTGGGAAAAGGGAAAGCGGCGAAAAAGAGACCACAGCAACAAACCCAAAACCCAAACACTGCAAAACACTCCACCCGCCCTCCACCTGAAAGATACATCACCATGAGATGCCCCCCATTGAGAGCAAACAGAAAACCACCACCTCAACTGGGTAAGGTACAAACTCAAATTCAAATTTGATATATATATATATATATATATATATATATATATATATATATATATATACATACACAGTAAATACACACACACGAAAGACTCAATCATGTTATGGTCGGAAAAGAAGTATATTTTACT
>JBBMJY010000025.1:16415773-16433936 GCA_037833715.1 Toxotes lorentzi | reverse complement strand
GGGTAAGGTACAAACTCACATCCACATTTTATATATATATATATATATATATATATATATATATATATATATATATATACATACACAGTAAATACAAACACACGAAAGACTAACTAATGTTATGGTCGGAACAGAATTATATTTTATTATCTTCTGATTAGTTTTCTTCAAGGTCAGTTCAGCGTGCCTGGTCGTGCTGTGTATTCTCTTACTCGGAGCGCTGTTCGGTCTGAGCATCTACTGTGAGTCCAAACTTTCCTTTAGGAAATCACAACTTTAAAGATGCAGCAGATGTGTTATACTGTATATTAATGTTTGGCATTGCTTTGGTCTGCTTAGAGTAATTTTGTGATGTCTTGTACTGAGGTGTAACCCTTTTAACACCCACCCCTATTTTGGCTTAGATTCACCTAATGAATAACAAACAAACAAACAAACCATTTTTTCAAGGATTTATTACATTGGAAGATGACCAGACTGCTTTGGACATATGGAGATTTTACATGTTCATATTCCCTTAAGTCTTCATGGTACAAGTGGTCGGTGATAGCTCAGCTTAGTGCTAGTGTCCAGCAGGCAGAACAGTGGGTGATAAAAGGTTAAAACAATATATGTGTGCATGCATATGTATATGAATGTGATTTATACGTGGCCTCTGTCAGAGACCAAGTTGAGAGACATCTACATCTCTTTTATAACAGATGACAGATTATCTGTGACTCATGTGAATGAGACTGCACAGGTGCTCAAACTACTTGAGGAAAACAGAAACCTTAAAGAGAAAATAGGTGAGTGGTCAATCAACATATGATTCATATTCACAGCTGGAAATTCAAAGTGTACGTTTCTGATTTAATAGCACAGAGAAAAACAATAAATAATAATGAACAGTGCTAGTCCTTGATAAAATGTCTTATAAAAGCTGCTATTCCAATTAAAAAAAAAAAAAAAAAAAAAAGTTGTATGAAAATAAACTGTTCACCTTTACAGAGACTATGAAATACCTCTCCACACCAATATACCACGTTTCCAGGACTGAAGACCGAAATTGTTCCTCTGGGAATGACCTGTACATACTGAATTATCAAGTGCTGGAGGTGAGGATGGCATTTGCTCGTGTGTCTGCATGTCCACAATTACATGTCCATATGCACACACACTTACGCATGCATGAAGTTAAGGGTATAAAGTGGCATAATCTCAATCAACAACTTTATTTGCCTTCGCAGCAGCAAGTGAAAGGGAATTGGTTCCATCTGGGAAACAAGTTGTTGGCAAATGGGACCTGCACCACGCCATTCTCCTGGAACTGCACAAGTAACTCTTAAGTAACAGCATAAATAACCAGGGATGAAAGCCAGTCTGAAAATATATCTACACCGTAAATGGGCAACCACTTGTTCAGATCATATATTCATGCTAAAATTTGTTTATTACTTCTAAGAGTATATTTTTGGGGTTATTTTCTGTTATTTATTGTAGAGGTGTGATATATTATACTCCATGCCTGCCATTTATTCGTGCTTTTTAACACTTCATCTACTATTTACATATACATGTCCAACTCCATACAGGGCAAGTTAAAGAAGTCCAAGAGATAAGAATTGTTCACACTGTGTTGGCTGTGGTTTTTCTTGCTGTGCCAGAGTTGTGAAATGAATTTGTACAATTTAAAACTGGATGATATAAATTACACTGATATAAATTAGCAGAGGGTGAAATTAGTAGTTGGCCACATTTTAATATGTTTATGTTGTTAATAAAATTTGGATTTATTTGTTACTATCAGTTGTAATTCAAGGTATGTCCCTTTACACTTGAAATGTGAATAGAACATTTCCCATTATTGAAAAGTGAAGGTTGCAACTTCTGAAGTAATAACTAGAAGAAAAAAAAATCCTGGTGATTGACTGCCAGTTACATTTGTCTTTCTCATTGTCACCAAAGACACCTAAGGAATATGACCTGTTCACTAGCACAATTATGACATGGTAGCCACCAAACAAAATGTCTTATAATGTGTAAAATGGGTCTCATGGATCTTTCACTTCTTCTTTTGACACCTTCGTGACACATTGTCACTTCCATGTGCTTTAAACGTTGACTTTGAGCTGATGATGCTCATATGGTCACTGACTACGAAAACAATGTTGACACCGACAAATTTTTTGAGACCAGTGATGCCAATGTTTATCCAGCGGAAGCTGGCAAACATGCTTAATTGAGTTCTTTCGCCTTGTTTTAACTCTCTCAGAAATGTTCACACATATTGGAAACACACACAGAAAGAGGACACGTGCCGTATCTGTACATAGCTGCACATCAACACACACACAGACCCCTAACACTATGTATTTCCATTCAGCCAAGCAGGCAACAGGAAGGGGAAACGGTGCTTCCTGTGGAAGAATGGGTGGAGGGGGCGGAGGTCACTCTCAGTGTACTGTGTGTGTGTGTGTATGTGAGTGTCCAGTGAACATATGTGCGAGCTTATACTGCAGTTCCATTTGTCCTCTCTACTACTGTTGTCTCAGAGGTTATTGCTTCATCTCAACCTGCACTGTTGACACAACTGGCTTTGGGCGGTCACTGAAGCTGCCCCTGGGCCCTCATGTTGACACTGCTCACTGCGAATGGTTTCTAACAACATGGACACTGTGAGTGGGAGGATGTAGTCCATGGGCTCTGCTCTCCCTTGGTTACACTTTTGCCAGACTAACAATAGGTACAGTAAGAGTGAGAAATCTTTAAGATATTTGCCTGTTAGGGCTGGGTTGATTTTTTTTTTTTTTTTTTTGCCGTCTTTTTTAAAATATTGTACATCCTTGATAAATTTAATCTGGTCTAACTGCTTAATGATAGCTCACATACCATCAGGTATCACATACCATTACATGTTATGTGGAGGTAAAAAGATGGGAGGATTAATGACAGGATGCTGTTGTGATCTAGGCTGTGCAATAAAAAAAGTGCAATAATGTGACACTGTAAGGGCAGAGAACAGTTTGAGGCAGGTGGGAGACGAAAAGAAAAAAAGGATCAGTATCTTTGAAGTGAGCAACACCATGAGTGGTTAAAGGTTTTGATAAGAACTGGCCGAGCAGAGCACAGTAAGACTGCAGAGTCAATACAGTATAATGTCCTTAGTTACACTTATTAGTCAGCAGCAGCAGAGCTCCACAGACTACAGTAAGGTACGGGAGGGCAGGGAGGGGCATGGAGGGGCATGGAGCAGAGCAGCAGAGGGCAGCAAACAGCTATGGGAGGGGCACTAAGGCAATATGGGTCAATTATGGGAACAGCACTGTGACAAGACATGACAGAGTGAGGCAGAGTGGGGGCAGAGCGGAAAACAGCTGAATAATATGAGAGAGACAGCGGTAGGACAGAAAATATCAGTCTGCGGCAAGACACAGCTCAAGGGAGAGCAAGGGTTTGGCATAAAGGCTGTGAAAATGAAGAGATGTGTGTTTGTGTGTGTGTGTGTGTGTGTGTGGTGGTTGTACAGTGGTGGGAGGCCTTAGCCTGTTACTATGAATGACAGTAATGATGATAGTTTGTGATTGCATCGCTTGTGCGTGAGCGTGTTTCTGTGCAAGTGTGTGTGTTCACGACTGAGACAAAGACAGTGTCTTACCATGCAGTTCATAGCAAAGTGGTTGTGCTGGGTCTGCAGCTCGACAGCGTGCTGGTGGTTCCCGCCGATCTCTGTGTAACTGTTGAGGAAAAGCCCCTTGTTGTGCATGATCCAGTCGAACATCTACCGGTACACATGGAAGAGGGGGAGAAAATGCCATTGGTCACTCATCACTGCACTGACTTCTACAGACAAGTCATCGTTAAGGTTTAAGGCTCTGTGATAAGTAGGAACAAAAGAACAAGCTCTTTGTGAGCTCCCTACATATTTGGTGTATGGAAAAGGTGTGTTTAATTACAGCCCTGACACTTTCCATAGCAGGCCTCTGCATTTGCCTCCAGCTATGTGCAGTTCATTTAGCTACATTTCCCAGCCCCAGACACGCAACATGACACTCTCCTGAAACACTGATGACATACAGGCACACACTCACACATTCATTTACTCTCTGTTTCACACACAAACGCACAGCTCAAACAGTATTTGACCAAGATATGAAACAGGGCTTGAATATACACATAAACATACACGACTCAATCTTAAATGACCAAAAAAGCTTTAAAAGTACAAATCCACAGGCAGTTAGAAAGATATGAATTTATATTATTAGGATACTGTACATAATATTCTGTCAACCACAGCCAGTAGTTTCAGTCCATCAATACACCTCATCTGTTTATTATTATTATAAATTTTACCACTATATACATACATAGCTAATCTGGCCTACATGGGGATGAAAGTTGATCTGAGGACTTAAATGTCTGGATTAATGTAATGTTTTCAAATACCCAGCTAAGACTGGCATGCATGCATGCATGCTCACGCTTCAGATTAACTCCTGTGTGACCTGAAATACCTGCATGTATCACGAAGTAAAATGCAGCTTTGGCACATATTAACATAGAAGCACCAAGGGCAAAAAGGTGAAGAGGTAGTCAGGAACTAATTAACTTTATCTTATACAATCGATTGTTATCATGTTGAAGTAGAGTAAAAAGAATAGAAAAGAATTGAACAGAACATAAAAGAACCCTGACCTTCTCAGCGTCCTGTTCAAACAGTCGCAGCTGGAAACACTGGTCCAGCTTCAGCTTCCTCATGTGCCACAGCTGCTGCAGATTCTGGCGTGTCCCATGAAGCTTATCCAACAAACCCGTCACTTTAGCCACTAGGTTGTGAGCGTCCGCATGAGTGTGGAATCCATGATGATGGTCGTTGGAATCTCCGCTAGCTCCACCTGCCCAATTACCGTACCCGCTTTCACCACTGCTCCCACCTCCTGCAGTTTGTGACTGTAGCCTCTGGAGCAGCCTTCGTCCCTGCGTGTCCAGCTCCTCTACTGATGCCTTTGTGGCCCTTTTCTTCAGCGCTGCATGTTCTTCCATGAGCCGCCGAGCCCCCTCCAGGTCCCGCGGGAGATCGCGCTGGGACAAGGTTTCCTGGAGCTCCTCCAGACGTGCCAGAGCCCGCGTTGCATCGCTGGCAAAGGTCTCAAATGAGAGCCGCACCTGAAATAAGTTAAAGTTAAATGCAACATGCATTCTCCTAAGTGGAAATACTATTCACTTTAATTAAGTATTAGCAAAAGATCTGATGACAAAGTCTTCTGCTTTTTTCTTAGCCTTCAGTCAGAGACTCTTCTGTTCTAAAGGAAATGAAGACAGAACAAAAAGAAATCCAAACCTCAATCCAGTCATCATGGTTGTATTCTAAGCTGCCCTCGAAGTCAGCTGTCAGCTGGGATGGGTCCACAATCTTGGATAAACCCTCTAAGGAGACCATCACCGTCTGGTGTGGGTAGGTGTGTGTGTGTGACAAATGAAGTAGGAAGAGACAGTAATGAGGTAGAAAAGGTGAAAACAGGGGTGAATGCAGGAATGGGCAAAGGATGGGTAAGGGAGGGTCAGACAGAGAAAGAGAGACCACCACAGTTTACACAGTCATCATCAACACCATTTTCCAAACTAATAAACGCTGTCAAAGTATTTCCCACCATTAAACCTAGATTATGAAAAGAATGTGCAGCGTCAGAGGCTCCACATATTAGACTGTTTAGATAGGTGGTCTGACCAAGACAAACATTCCAGAGATTTTAAGCAGCATTCATGTTATCATTAATAAGATGGAAATACATGGATATAAGCTCTTAGGAAACAAAAACAGAAACTGCTGAGGTTCACAAGAGAATAGTAAACACAATGACAATGTAAAATAAACGGTCAGATTTGGGGACTGGAGTCTGTCTGAGTGCTCTCCTGTACAGATGTTATTATACATGGTGGGTCTAAGAGACTCAAACCAGAGACCTTGTGGTAATAATCATGTCCCACTCACATACAGTGCATGTTTGGCATAAGAAAAAAAAAAAAGTAAAACACAACAAGTGGCATGTCCAAACCCAACTCACTACAGTTGAGATGAAGTGCTTCGCCATGTCCTATATATCTTGTTTCCATAGTAACTGGGTCAGGACTAAATATACCAGCATCACATGCCCACACGGGACAGAATAGTGCCACTGTCACCGAGCAGGAGTCCAATTAGACCTGACAAATTAAGACCGGTGGCTATGCTAAACTATCTACAGCTCTAATAGCTACAACAAATTTTTCATCTTCAAATATATTAATATAATGAGCACTAAAAGCATCTCCATCTCTTGTGGAAAATAATTATAACCCTATGTACTCAAAAGTAGCCTGTGATACTAACGGTTCACGTACAACATCCACAGCAACGAAACCCCGGCTAGAAACGTGAAAATGATTAGTTTTGTGTATTAGAAGTAGTAAAAGCGTCACCCACCTCAAATTCAAACTTGGAGCTGCCAAAGTTGGTCCTCTGCTTCTGCCAGAAGTTGTCTGGCTTGATGATGAGAGCGACGTGGATACAAGAAGGGAAAGACTCCTGAAGGATCTTCAGCAGAGGTTTGATGCTGTCCCACTTAGAACCACGCATGTCCACAATAACTGTGAACCCATGTCTGGCCACCTCCTCGCTGCAGAAACATAAATAAGGAGGTCAGATTCCAGGATAAAGAGCAAATTAACACAGGAGAGGATATATTACTCGTAAAGGTTTTTATAATTCTAACTTGAAATCATCAGGGCAGCTTAGAGTATGAGCGGTAACAAGTACACAGAGAAAATCTGTCAAGATTTGGTTGATTTGACCCTGAATGAGCCAGAAGAAACAATATCAGTCTATTGAGTAACATCATCATCTCCGCCCTTGCATCAGAAATAGAAATACTATAAAACCGCAAAACAAAAAAACTCATTGTGAAAATCTATTTTGCAGAGGGTCTATTCTCACTGTGAAAATGCCAAAATAAAAAAAAATAAAAAATTAAGTCAAGAATCCGGTGCAAATCTCCAGAGCATCTGGGGAGGGAAAAAAAAAATTAAAACATTGAAGCGTTGAAATTTCCACTGCTGCTTACCAGGAGTCCTGCTGCTGTATAAGTCCATAAAAGGTTGTTTCTCAGTGTTAAAGGCTTTAATCTCAATGTGTCTAGCTAGGACACAGAAACAGACACGGGCCCTCCTGCTCTAACTCACTCTGACCTCACTCTGAAAACAGATCGGCCGCCAAATGGGTAGAGAAAAACAGAGAGGGGAGGAGGGAGAGTAGGGGCAGACGGGGGAGGAGGGAGTGACAGTGAGAGAGAGAGAGAGAGAGAGGTAGAGACAGATGCAGCAGAAAAAGAGGAAAGACAGGGAAGTATTTGGACAGGAAAAACGAGCAATCAAGTGGAGGAAAAGTGGCTAACGTCCTTCTGAGCTGGTGACACTTGATTCCTTTTTCTCGGCCTCAGACTGGATGGCTGGTCACCTCTCTAGCCTTACCTCTTAACACAGTTTCTAAAGAGCTGAGCCTTTTGGTGTCTTTTGATAAAATATACATTTTAACAGCTGCTGACTGAAATATATGTAGACTCTATTCGCGATTTTGCCTCAGATATCCGTGAACCCCAACAAGAAGCCTTGAAGAAACCTGGACCCGATTTTTGAAGTAAATGGCCCGGACCACTTCTCGCCTCAAGACAAATCTCCAAACTCTACCATGGAAAAAGACTTTAAAGCACTAAACCTGCTAAGAACTAGAAACTGCAGAACAGGGGAGATCAGAAGCAGCAGGACATAAGAGTGAAAGCTTCCCCTCCAAGCTAATCACAACCGACTCCAAACAGAACAGCCTGGAGCTAAGTGTTTGAATGTGAAAGAAAGGTGGCTCTAGACTTGAAAATCAGCCTGAACAGAACTCCAGAGTACAACTCTGCGAGAACATCCTGTGGCTACATACAATACCTACTTCCTGGAGGAGTTTTTAGACTCGGGCCCAAACAACAACACATCAACCAGTGAAACAGGGAAGAAAAGATAACAGATTTTTAAGACTGAAAGAGAAAAAAAAGGGAAAATCTCCATGTAATGGAGAACTGATTAGAACTGACCCACTCTAACCAGACATTATCACTAACAGAGAGAGGAGAGTGTTACTAAACATGGATGAATGGTAACCTGCAAAAAGGATTGTTAGCTTTTTCTAGTGAGTTAAGAGGAAATGAAAGGAGGGGGGCGAAAGAGGAAGGGGGGTTGAATCTTCACAGGGAATCCAAAATAAAACCATCCCAGCTCTTAGTAGCCTCGGGTTATACCTCAGCATTTTAAATCCAAGCAAGGTGGGAAAGTCTGACACAAAGAAAGTGATGAGATGTGTGTGTGAGTGTGTCTGCATGAGAGGCCAAGATGAGGAGTCTGTTTCAAATTAACCCAGGATCAACAGCACGGTCTATAGGTCAATGCATGTGCATATGATTGTGTGCGCATGTCTGCATTGAAATCCTCCACTGAAACCCTGTGTATTTGTGAGTATGTTTCCTACCTGGGAATAGTAGCCAGGTAGGCTATGAGCCTCCGCAGGTCTTCGGGTCGTATTCTATCATGGTTGCTTCGTGCTGGAAAGGTGAGAACGGGACCTCCACGTCTGTCTCTGCCACCTTTGGGCAGAAATCAAGATGACAAAAAAAGAAATTACAAAACAGCTACTTGCCATGCAGACAACGCTCATCTGATGTAGCACAGTCTGATTTATTTATTTTTTTTGGCTTTTCACACATTTGTGTTGTGAAAGGCTTGAAGAGACAGAAACACAGGCCCGGTTCAGACCTGGTATCAACAGTCCAGGTCTTGGCTGATCAGTACACAAGTGGACAGCTCTAAGTGCAGGTGTGAATGCACCCAAGACACATTGAGGACGCATTTAAGATTCAATCACTCAACATTCAGAGGTGGCATATGGCCATACTCTTTTAGGAGTGTGAACACTGAAGTTTTGTCCAGGATGTCTGAACATTTTGAAAAGCTCACAGAGATTTATTATCAGCATGTCAAACTTATGTGATTTAGTTTGCCTGGAACGCGCCGAGGAACAGACCCAGTCTGTCAGGTGTAGTGCTGCATGCACATGCAAAATCCACCTTAAAAGTTTCTGGTAGCGACCAGTAGCCTTTGAGCGGCACAGTAAATTAAGTTATTTTTTTCTACCTAGCTATCGCTAACTAGTAAAGATGAAAAGGCAGCAAAATATCCTTTCATTCATCGCTCACTGCTCTGAGGGTTTCTTTATTTGTGCTGGAGATGAAAGCTTGCCGAGCTACATTTTCATAGCCTGTTGAACTTTGAACTTTTCCTCAGAATGCATGTTTCCAAAGTGGCTTCATTTGCTCGGCACAAGTAAGTAAATGAAATCATTCAAAACACAAACCACTTGTGTTCACCGCTCTCCCACAGTTAAAAAAAAACAATGCATTTGGTCTTTGCAAAGGGAATTGGTGTAGATGTTTATTTCCATATAGAGCAGAGAAGTGATCACTCGAGACTCACATGGACAAACAGTTTGATACCAGGTGTGAAGTGATGTACTTAGAGCTGTCCACTTGTGACTGGATCATGTTAATGGCAGGCATGAACAGGGCCAAAGACACTCAGGAATTATGACTATTCCACATATGACATTCAACTATTATCCTAAGCAGAGTAAATAAACAGAAAGATTTTCATTTCAAAATTTCACCTTCATCTGCACAGGCTGATTCTACAGGCAGGAATACATAACCTACAGAATACGACCCCAAAAAGATGTAAAATGAGAGCTGCAGTGTTATGAGATGACAGCAGCTAATTTGTATGGGTACCATCTGTGAATGTGTCGGCAGTTAGTCATGATTATACTGAGTCAAATTGAAGAGTCAGGGGTCAAATTAGTCTCACGATGACAAGACTGGTAATAGCCTTTCAGTCAGATTGCAGCAACAAACTGCACTGACTATTAATGAGCAGAGACAAACAAGTCTCTGAGACTCACTCACAATTACAGCAATGCCTGTGCAGTTAGCAGTGATGAGGTAAAGGTTGGGTCAGAAATACAATATGTCCCCTATAATTATCAATTTTAAAACTACTGTAACCTATTTCAAGCACAAGAGCAACAATTACTGTGCAATGACCTGAGAATTCATGGATGTATGTGAATAAAAAAGATGTTATTTACGCTGCGAGAAAATAGGTGTCCTACTGATTTACTGACACTTATCTATCCATTTTTGTCTGAATGATCTTGATTCACCTTAATTCCTACAGTTGTCTGTTCTGTTAGACCTGCTCCTGTGTAAGGTCTCTACAGGAATATAGGGACACAGTAGCTCCTTCTAACTGATGCAGGAGAGAGATTGAATTTTTAACTTAGCTTACCTAAGATCAAGACCAATATCAGCTTGCTCCAAAAAAAAGGTAATCTTATTTGTTCATTGTTCTTCACAAACACCACTTCTGAAATAGATTTCTACACATTTTTATTTTCAGAGCACTCAAACTCAAACTCAGACTCTCCCCTCAGTCCAATTCGAAATGAGTGGTTGAGGAGCAAGTTTTAATGAGTGCAGTGAAATATCATATCAGTGAAATATGCTGCAACTGTATGTATCTGACCTGAGAGAAAGGCAACCTTCTCCTTGAGGATGGGAAGCACATCAATGGCCTTCATGTCCTCATTGCGATGAAACCCTAAAACACAGAAAAGAAGGCAGGAGATTTGCAACCAAAATTCTTAAACAAAAAGAAGCATCCGGTTGATCAACAGAGCAACAACACTTTTTTTTTACTTTCACATCTGTCCAGCTCACAGGATGTGATATATTTAGTATGATGTTGATCAGTATTTGCTGATAACAGTTTAACTATACCACACATATCATTCACACACTGTGTTTTAATCCAGATGAAGCTAATCAAACACATAATTGTCTACAGACTTTGAGAACACCTTGGACATTAGCACTCTGTTCAGCTGCATTTCATAAAAACACAACTTACAGTATGTAATGAATTCAGTTGGACCAAAGTGCAGAGCACATGTGAGCATCTATATGGGTTTGGTTACAACTGAAAAACATGAATAACTATAGCAAGACAAGCAATGGTGTTGTTGTGGAATTAGTTAGCACATGTTTACAGCCCTGAGTGTTTAACCTAACCTGGTAGAAAATCCTGGTATACTTAGGATTTTCCGCCTCCTCAACAGATGGCACACTGGTTAATAAAGATGGAGCAATTCAACACACACACACACACACACACACACACACACACACACACACACACACACACACACACACACCAACACACACACACAACAACTGACTTTTGTCTCTTTGGTTTGTCAGAGCAATCAGTCATGAAGATAACGGATTTAGTTGACTGAACAGAATAATGCAGGGATGTGTGATTGCTAAATGAAAAAAAAAACAAAGAGACAGACAAAACAAATGTGTCATTCAGAGCAATTTCATTATAAAATATAAAAAAACAAAAGGACCGGGAAGCAATATAATGTATATCTGCAGGCTATAATGCAGCAGGTAGTCAAAAATAGGCATCAGCCATGATACAGACAGCTCTGACCACTGAATGTATGAGTGTATGCAAGTGAGGATGTGACGAGAGAGTCTCTCTGCAGAGGCAGTTAGCAGATGATGTCATCAGATATCCTTCATCTCGCTGTGAGTCTAAGTTACACAATACTCAAATAAGCTGCATCAACACACTGCACTATACTGTGCCTCAAGAAATAAACTGTTTGAATAAAATCAGACAAGAGAAAAGAAGAGAAAAGAACTATTTTAAAAGACTTGTTTTGCAAACTTTAAATGAAGGATCTTGTGAATTCCTTCAATACATCACTGTCTCAGTACTTCCTACTGTATTCCTACTGATGTGCCTTTATTAAAAAAAAAAAAAAAAAAAAAAGAAGTTAAAATGGGACCAGGATATGATCAGGGAAATAAAAAATATGAGAAATATTTTAAAGCTTCCTTGGTAAAAAAGGAGCTCAGGAACTGAAAAGGAAAACAAACACTGTGGAAGGAAGAAGCAACTTTACACAAACACTGTGCTGCTTTGACAGTTATAATATAAACATTTAATCACACTGACTACCAATGGAAATGAGCTAATTAGATTGTGGCTAGACTGCTGAGTATTGAATGATGCACTCTCACACGTACACACACACACACACACACACACACACACACACACACACACACACACACACACACACACACACACACACACACAATGCCCTCAAATAAAAGTCAATTATGACACTAAATTCATTTCATATGACAATAGAAACCATAATCGCCAACAAGCCACTAATTACGCAGAAGTGAGTATTTGCTTTCAAAACTGTAATATTTTTCAGCCCACAGCTTTTTCAGCATGAGTATCATTATGACAGTGTCTTACAGGTTGCAAATAGGTTACAACTTTAAGACATGGAGGACAAAAAAAGAGATGTGACAGAGAAAGTGGGGATAGGGATAGACAGAAAGACAGATGGATAAATGGACCAACAGATAAAAAGATAAATGGACCAAAGGCAGATCATGATGGAAAGGAACAAAGTCTGCAGTAAGTAATGACAGGAACAGAGAAGCACAGGCTGACAATGATTCAAGCGGCAGGGCGTAGAGAAGAATATGGGGACAGACAGAACTGCAGTGTACAGCGAGACAGAGAATGGTACAGACAGAGGAGACTGCAGAAAGACAGAGAGACAGCTAAATAACTCCTACAGGTTTTAATGGCTCCTGTAATATCGATTTCATCCACAGTCAGAGGCAGTTAGGAGCAGCAGTCAGGCTTGGATGACAGCACATTAGCTCGTCATGGGAAGCGGCTGGACTGGACACGACCTGACTCACGGATAATGTCACAACCAGCTGAGACAAGATGGAACTGAGGTAGGAATAATGGTTTCACTCTCTCTCCACATCTGGCGAGGAGAGTGAGAGAGACGCAGTCCCTCGCAATCCACTCTCACGGTTGTCATGATCTCCCTCTCTGTTGCCGACTGTCTCTTTATAACCTGCTGCACCTGTTTCTCACCCAGCCCCCCAACCCCCCCCCCCCCCACTCACAGAGAACAGGGTAAAAAGATGGAGCATGTGTGTGTCTTCAAACGAGAGCGCTCCAGGGCACAAACGAAAAAAGAAACAATACCCCTCTTTCACTTTGTGTGTTAGCACATGTGTTTGTGTTTCCTGTGAAGTGTGCCCAGACACATTCCTCACTGTGGCGGTTTATGTAAGATACCGGAGCTGGCAAAAAGCCAACGCTGACCTCTGTTACACTGCTGCAGCCCTGGCTGCTAAAACTGCAGTTCGACACTTGAGTTTGAAACAGATGTAACTGTCTTCCAAGTTGCATATCTTTTGAAAACCGGAGTGGAAAATTCCACATTAAGTGTTGTATGGCCATAAAAAAAAATTGGTGAGCAACAAAATATAAACAGCAGCTGGTGAAGAGTAAGTTGCTTCCATGGTATGATGGCTCATTACTTCTTACTGATGTCAACATAATAAAATAGGCACAACACTCCAAGTACGCATACAAAAACAGAGTCTTTCCTAATTTTAGTCATGTTTATGTGCAGCAATAACCCATACAATATCCCAGAGAACTAAAGTATTACCTTACACAGCTGTGATTCATGAAATCCCATCATCGCCTCTCGCTATATACACTAACACACCAGAACACACAGGCACACACGACAATCTCCACTCCTCTCCACACACAACCCCTCATTTACAAGTCTGCTGAGCATGAAATAAAGCTTTTCAATCACAGACTGCTTGTTCATAACACACTCATACTGAGAGCAATCCATTTCACTGGCAGCCTACACTCAGCGCCCTGTAAAATGTGGCGAAATGCACGGCGTTCGTCCAAGAAATAAGGTTTATACAGTGAGCTTTTTCTCTAATTATTATTTATTGTAATCTAGAATTCAAAGGCGGAAAAATGGAGAAGCGAAGCTAGCGCTCGCCGTGACACATCCGTCCCTGCATATCTACATAATGACAGGAAACTCAAGGTGATGACAGAAAGATGAGAAGATCAACTGCACACACGACAGGTAGTGAATCATTTCGACATAAGCAATGCAGGAGTGGTGGAAGCCTGTCTGTCATTTACGGCACACATACAAACACATCACACACACGTGGACACTCCCATGTGTACTTCCGCTCACTTGCTCTCCTTGCACATCTTAGTAATGGAGACATGCTGTGCATACATCCATCAAAGGGACAAGGATAGTATGTCATGTGGAATATTTTTGTGCTTAGGCTGGCTTGACAACACATTATGCATAAGTGATAATGCTCTTGCTTTTGTGCTATGAACATTAACATGTAAGTGCTGTAACTATTTGTCACAGCGGTAATTTGCATTGCAACCAGTCAGTTGGTGATTTTGCTGGTGATGATTTGTACCTCTTATTGCAGCTTTTTTTCATTTAATGCATATGCAGTAACATTTCAGTGTCCAAAGCAGTAGAATGCTGCAAAAAGAAGTCATAAAGTTAATGCATTTTTCTCTTCTTGCCTTGTCAAGGGAAACAGACAAAAAAAAAAAAGAACTTGGAGACAAATGGACACAAGTTTTTTTGTTTTTTTTCTCCACAAGTCTGCAAACTCCTACTATAGGCTATGATTCAGTGGGTCTCGTTGCTTGCACAGTCATGGACATCAGATATACAGTCAGGGTTTGCCCAATCACAAACGTGCATGCAAATTTAGAGTTACAATTAACCCCATTTGTACTAATGCAAACTCTGTCTGCTCGGTGATGGTGATGCTGCTCAAAGGTCAGTCCACTATTTTGGTTTAGCAGTGATATTCTAGTAAAACACACAAAGAGTGACTAAGCCCATGAACAGGACTGAATGGTTTCATGCTTGGTTTTAAAATAATTTCTCAGTCTATGTTTTTGCAAAGCTTCGTTCCAAAGTCACTGTGAGAAAATCTCACATGCAAGTTAGAGCAGCGAGTACGCTGCATTCAACTCCCGTTGCTCTGCATGAATTTAGAAAGCAAACACAGAGCAAGAGGCAGCGACACAGATTCACTCCGCTCAAGCCTTCTTCTTGTCTTTATAACTCCACAAGGATTGTGCCCTAAATTCTTAAATTGCAGAAGCAGTATAACAGGACTCAGCACAGAAAGTGTGCCAATCCATTTACTTTTGCCCTCCTAACTCCAGGCAGCAAACGCTCACATGCT
The DNA here is from genome assembly GCA_037833715.1 of Toxotes lorentzi. NCBI lineage: Eukaryota > Metazoa > Chordata > Actinopteri > Toxotidae > Toxotes > Toxotes lorentzi. Next base: position 16,418,661 of record JBBMJY010000025.1, on the reverse strand, counting down.
GAACTGAACACACTACTACAGAACAGACTGTGTTCGTGCCTCTTCACACCACAGACTGAAAACATCCTACATCTTTTAGGATCCAAACTGGGCTGCAGATTTGCCTCTAGAGGGCTTTAGTGAGATGTAATAGGGAATGAATGTGCTAAGTTTAGATCAGAATGGAAAAAAAAGTTTATAAACCCCTGACCAAAATTGTAACATGTGCAGGGATAAACACAACCAATTTCTTCACTTACACGCATCATAACCCCAAAATGAACACAACTGCATATTCGTGTCATCTTTACACAGCACAGCTGAGCAGACAGCCTCAGTGCACAGCGTCAATCCCTTTGTTTCCAATCTTTTAGACCACAGGCTAGACTGCGCATGGTGCATCTGCACAGCCTGGTACGCCGCACCATGCCAATCCTCTGGCTCATAACCTCGTAACCTCAAACTCAGAACAATTACAAGCTAGGCTGTGTGTGCAGCACAGCAGAACAGACCAGGCCTGCTACATAATACTACAGAAACACAACAGTACAATTCCCCTGGCTGTTGTCCTGACCACTTCAGCACGAACCTGATAACACACATTCCAGCTGCTAGTGAGGATAACTGTGGTGACATCCAGAGATTCAGAGCAGCAGTCACTATGAAATGCATTTTATACCAATGATGTGCACCCAGCACTTGATCACTCAGCAATATTTCATAGTACAAATACAGCAAATGTGTTCTCATCATTTACTTGTAATCATAGCTATATAAAAGTAAGCCCTTTCATAATTTAGCGCCTGCTATATATGAAGGTTTTACAGGGACATGTGACTCTGATGGATTTCAGATGGCTCTTTCATACTTCAGTTCTGGGTCAGAGCCCAGTATGTGAACCCTGCTATGAGTTTGTGTGAAAAAGAGAGAACTGGGAGGCATTTGTCACACTGCTCAGCCTGGTTTGGCTCAGTCTGTCCTGACTTGGACCGGCATAGAATGCGGGGAGCTTTTGGGAGCAGCGCAGAAACGGAGGAAGTGTGGGAGCGGATTCGTTTAGTCAGTGCTGTGCTGGATATAGAGCGTGTATTCATTAATCTTACTGTATGAGGGCGTGTATCTGTTTCTATCCCTGTGCGATTCTGGTGTCTGTTAATGTGCATTTCAGTGTGTGTATACTATGCATGTCACACATTTGTAACTTTGTGTTTGTGTGTATGCCTGTGTTCTGACCTGTGTCTAACTGTGTGCAGCAGTGCGACTGACACCCTTTGCAGGTCTCTAAGAATAGTGCAGCCTGGGAGAGAGGGATGTGCCACTTTATCAGCTTTTTGGGTAAAACTTAACAGAACCCAGGCAGAAGGCAGGGCACTGACACTTCAGCGCAACACAAGACGGACACACAGTCTCTCTGAGGAAAAAGCAACATCAGCGTCCTCCAGGAAATGTCTAACCATGAGCGTCTACCAACAAAGTTTTCTAGGCGGGGCAGGGCCGTGGTCGTGGTGTCCACAGCTGACGTTCACGGCGTGACACCAGCCAGATTTGTGTTTGTGGGGATTTCTTCCAAGTTTGTGTGCTGATGTTCAGTGTTTCAGAGTTAGATAAAAAGATGAAAAATAAGGCAGCTTTTTAGAGGTGGATAAAAGACAAAAAAAAATCTAGCTGATTCTTCAAATATCCATGTCACTTGGGAGTGTGAAACAAGCCAATAAGAAAACTTAAAAGGTCAAACATAATAATACTGTAGTAATAAAAGTTTAAAAGAAACACTCTGCGGTCGAAAACACTCAAGCTAAACTTACTACACTGCTGACTTCCACAGTTTTCTTCTATTCTTAATTAACTCTAAAACAAACAAACAAAAAAAACAAGCTTTTAGGTCTGTAACTAAAGCTGGTTTTATCTGCTTACACTGTCTACTCATCATGTCTCTGCCATACAAAGATGCCATGTTGGGTGCTATTTCTGCTCAACCCCCTAGTGTGAATGGGTATCAGGCTGCCATTGCCCTTCATGTTGTTGTGGGGAACCTGAGTGTTTAACCTAGTCTACATGATGGGCTCTTACAAGCAGGCTGTTTGTCATGTCCCCTGTGTGACAACCTCAACTACAATAACACCAAGCGTGTGTTGCCCTGGTGCAACAGGATGATAAAATAAACAACTGTGAGCTACTGTATTTCTCTCTCTTGTTCTGCCCCTCTTCCCATTTTTTTAGCTGTATAGCCTTTTCATTTATTTACTTTCATCTCTTTTACACACAGAGAGAATTTCTCCCCCTCCCTCAGACACAAAGCCACTTCTAGGAGCCTCTGCTCTAGTCTGGTTCCGTGACCTTCAGCAGGAGCTGGCAGGGGGCCTGGGGACTGTGGTGAGCTCAACTTTCATCGGGTCTCTCATATTGTTGTTACAGTGTGGCTTACAGTAAAAATAACACTTTGCTCCTACCGCAACCCCTCGACCTGCATATAACCCCAAAGCACAGCAAAAATGGGTATGAATAATTCATAACAACATGGGAAGGGTAGGAAACAAAAACTAATCCCATGGTACAAGACTGGCACTATGCTCAAGAGTTCAACTGTAGCTGCAGTATGGCGCCCTCAGATAAAACAATGGCGTTCCACCACGGAAGACTCGTTTTTATAGGTTTTTTTTTTTTTTTTAAACCTAAGCAGTACTATGGAGTCATGGCACCAGATTCAAATACTTTTTATAGGTTAAGACGATGATAACAGTTGCTTTCATTATTGATTAACCTGTCTTGAGGACTGAATGTAATGACTAACAACCACTACCACAGCACAAGCTGACACAGAAAACAAGAGAATGTCATGACTAGCCCCTAAGAGGGGCTGTTTTCTGAACATTTTCAGTTAAGAACTCTTTTGTGGACATTTTCAGCCT
>JBBMJY010000025.1:16309935-16412895 GCA_037833715.1 Toxotes lorentzi | reverse complement strand
TATAAATCACCTAAATCAAATAAAATATCCAAAGTACTCATTTCAAACAAAATACACTACAAGGTGATGAAAGTACCACTAAATTTTAGAAACTCTTGATTAAAAAAAAATCACAAAATAATATAGCAGATATACTATATCTAAAATAAATATCGACAACATCAAACATTGTGAGGTGTAATGAGATTCTTGATATTAATGTTAAATCAAAACAAAAAAAATCTTTTGACATATAAAGGATACATCCCTTTACCAAAGATATTACCATCATGTTTTCTGACTGCAGACATTTCAGTTGTACACTTGAGGTGACAATGTGTTAGTACTTTTACAGTTAGGTATCAAAACAAACAGGATTCTGGACAAACAGTGCAGAATACATTTATGATAGACAATACTCTACCTGAGAGTCTGATCAGGGTTTTTCCAGCCTGGGCGTACTGCCAGCTGTGGTTATCCAGCACTGCCATTATAAACCAAAACCAGCACCAAGCCGTCCTAATCAATCTTAGCCTACACTACAGCGGTTACACAGGTCTACAGCGGTTATCACGCTAACTATCTTTCTAACCATGCCACTGTAGTATGGCGAGACGGCAACTGAACAACAGCCGTGCCATATACAGTACTGGCCAACGCCCTGCCACCCACTGAGCTGCAGCCAAAGGCACTGCCAGCTCCTTTTTTGCCTTCACCAACTGGCTTTTCTTTGCCATGTCCCCCCCGTGTCACTAACCCCTCCCCAAAACAAGATTTAGTAACAAGTGCTGCTTTGCATTAAACAGTTTCTCCCCTCCCTGTGTGCCCGGCTTGCTACTCACAGGGGGGGACAAAAAAAAAGTTAAGCCAGCCAAACAGTTGTCGCTGGTGGATTTGCGGGTGAAATAGGCTTTAATAATGATTGGTTGTAATCTTCTCTCTGACTAACACTTTGTGACTCTGTTGGTCACTGTGAGCTTTTGCACTGGAGCACCTAAGGATCGTCAGTGTAAATGATGACCTCCTCAACATCTTTACATCAAGTATTTATCCTGAGCACAGTGAGTATTTACTCACCTTATGACTGATTAAAAAAAAGTAAATTCATCTTGTTTTTTCAAGTATTTAACAGGAGTTTGCTACATGCATTGAAACAAGTATTGAATTATTAGTCATCTGGCACAGCATTTTATGAATTCAGGATGCAAAACTGACATCAAACAATAGATTTAATGAAGAGGATATGGACTTGTAAGCAGTTCATTCTTTTATAATCATGCGTAAAACTTTTATATTGAACCCTTTACGCCATCTTGACGTCAGAAAACCTCAAAAGCACTCAAATAACATCCTCATCTGTGCATAAGTCCAAATTATCTTAGTGTCCACCTTCATGAGCATTGCTAAATTTGATTCAAATACTCATGCATATCCACTTTCATAAAACAGTTGCTTGATTGAGAGCCAGAATCTTTTCAGCTGAGGAGAGGAAAGAAAGAGCTCATTCACTCTTAAGCTTCTTTGTTGTCTCTCAAAGGAAAAAGTCAAGGGTGGATTACCATTATTTTTCCAAATTGTGAGGACAGCTCTGATAAAGCTCTAAAAACATGCATCAGCACTCAAGCTGCTGCAAACACATTATTTTGATATAAAGCTGCTGACAGGCTGCTATACACAGGTGGGGACATTTTTGACACAGCTCCAATCAAAAATTTCTATCAAACACACATTTAAAATATTGTTTTCATTTTTATATATTATTCCCTCTACAGCACTTTCTCGGACCACCTACCAACTTTGTTGACCGTCTGACACGGTCCCGCAGTCAGACGACCTTTCCTGTCCCTGAGAAAGCCCATGTAGTGAAAACAGAACAATATGGTCAGCCCAGCCATGTTCAGTGTCACAGTTAACTATCCGAAGTGTACCAAGGTGACACAAGGGAGCTTCCAAAAGCGATGATCCACCTGGTTATATACTGGAATAGGTAAAAAAAATGTAGATCCCAGACACTGAGGTGTCGCAGATGTTCTCTGTAGGATTTTTGGGAAGTGAATCAAATCACTTCATAGTCATATTTTCAAGCACACAGCTGCAAAAAGCTAACTGTGTTTCGTTGATAGTGGTCATGTCTTGTCTCAGCGTGTGAGAGGTGACAGACTTCTCTCGCCTCTCTGTGAGTCGAGAGCAGAGTCTTCTGTCCTGCTGCATGTGTTAGCAAAGTGGGCCAGGTCACATATCTGACTGATCCTGATGGAATAAATAACCGAGAGGAATTGTCACCTCTCAGAGAGAGAGGGGCTGTAACAAGGGGATATACATACAGATGAGAGACTGTGTGGTAGGTCAGATGTTTGCAGCTGCAGATGCCTTGCTGCTTATTAACTAACATCTGTGTTATACAAACCTCTGGCCATGCAGTTGTATGCAAATGCTTGGGCCCAAGGCAAATTACATAGTTTGTGGATTTTTGAAGTAAATACATCCCCTGCAGCTAACAGGCATTAAAATGAGCCTTTCTTCAAATGCTAATGCACTGTTAGTTTTTATTTCATTCACTTAAGAAACAGAAAACTAAGCAGTAATGGTGGCATGTGAAAGTTTGGGCCATACTAAGTCAGCTGTATGAAAACGTTTAAAGCTTTCATACAATGGTGGACATCCACACTATAATGTAGAAATATGACAAAAATGACAAAGTTGGAAATATCAATAATCAATAAGTCAATCATCAGAAAATAAATCAAATTAATTACAGACACTATTCTTATGGTCAAATAATTATTTTACCCCTTTCACCCCCTCCTTTAGCCAGGCATACTGACCCTTATTTGCTTTCCATCAGCTTGTATTTTCTAGTCTTTATCTTATACTTAAGGATAGTACTTTATTACAAGAACTTCATGAAGAGAATTCACTGTAATAAAGGACTGTACTGGACTTTTTTCTGTAAAACACTGTAGCTCACTGTAGCCTTCAGAGAGGCCTGTCTCTGTGGCCTCCATACACTGTCTCACTGTTGCATGTTGCACTGTGACTGTAGCAGAGAGAAAGAGCGAGAGAAGGACAGTGAGACGTAGAAAGACCACGAGAAAAGTACTGAGAGGGATCAACGCTATGAAAAAAGAATAAAAGCCCTTTTCAGCGTCGAGCATCCATGTGCGTCTGTCTGCTTGTAAGTCCACAACAGTATACAGTACAATTTCGCTGGGCAGCCAGCTGAGTCGCATCAACACATCAATGAAGTAGAGAGGAGGATGCTTTGTACGGCTCAGGCAACACCATTCATCAGCTTCCTCTAACCAAACTGTGCTCCGATTGTCCCGCCGCACAACAAAACCAAGCCAATAAAACACAGCGGACCAAATAACACTTGACAAGCAGGGAGCAGAAGGGAGAGAGGGAGAGGGAGAGAGGGAGAGAGGGAGAGAGGGAGAGAGAGAGAGAGAGAGAGAGAGAGAGAGAGTGAGAGAGTCTCCCAGCAGCTTTAACCAATAGGAAATATTTCCAAAATTTCAGCTGTCAAGAATAATTTGAACTTTTTTGGTGCTTTGAAACTAATAATTTTCCAGACTGTTGCTGATCGGAAATGTTGCAATCCAATTATAAATGAAAGAAAAGAAAAACATCAAAACAAGATAATGTTGAATGTGTGTGTGTGTGTGTGTGTGTGTGTGTGTGTGTGTGTACTGACACGTTCCATTGGACACTGCAATGTCCCTGATCCACAGGAGTAAATACACTTTGAAGTCTGAGGGTTTACCTGCCATGCTAAACCTTAACCATGCCGTAACTTGTCCCCGTTAGAGACCTGATGCCAACCTCAGACCACTATACAAACTCAAGTGTGTGCGGACAGAGAAGGAAAGAGGAAAGAGAGAGAGAGAGAGAGAGAGAGAGAGAGAGAGAGAGAGAGAGAGAGAGCGAAGATTTCAAATTTGCACATGAAAAATGCCAAAAGACAAAATAATTAAATAAACACAATATCACAAGAAGTCTTTATGCTTGGTTGACGCCAAAAATTGGGCACATCATAAAAAGAGAGGGTGCAGTACAGATTGACGGGAACAGATTTTTCAAATTATAATAACTTATAATGTTGGTAAATCATTCATGTAATCTGGAGGTCTGGAGGAGTCCAGACAAGGAGCTCTTATTGCATGTCACCGCCTCCCTATCAGCAGAGCGGCTGGTAAAGACAACAAGGAAGCACATGTGACAGAAGCAACCATTCATTAAAAACAAACACACGCCTTATGTGGAAATCAGAGAGTGTTGCTCAATTAAATCTTGCCACAGCAACTGTTTTTATTTACCTAAAGGCAGTTGGTGGAAAGATACACATTTGATTCACATTTTATTTTGCCCACAATTTCACAAATTTAAATAAAAACCTCGACAACATTTGGAAGCATTACTAAAGAGAGAGAGAGAGAGGGGGGGAGAGAAAGACAGAGAGAGCTCACAAAAAGAAATAAACACATAACGCAGGAAACACAGAATCCAATAAGTGTGAGCCTACGTGAGAACAAACATAAAGGACCATCACATCACCCCATGTCAGTAAAACTGTCTGGTAAAACCAAACCATGGCCTCAGCTGACAGCAGCCTTAACAGAGCAACAGCTGAGCTCCAATAATAGGATTATTTACTCCCACAAACCTCGGGGACAAAACTCAAAATTAACATGTGATTAACTTAAAATGCAGTCATTAATACAAGTGTTGCGATGAAGCTGGAGTCTACACTTCAGACATGTTTGTTCTTTCATGGAAATAACATAGCAATCAGGTGAGCAAATCCACAGTAGGTAAATATAACTGATGCTTTAAATAATCCAACAGTGACTTCAGTTGCTGTTGGACTGAAAAAGCAACAAAAACAAAACCTTGAATTAAAATGTGCAAGAAGAACATTCAGAGCTGCAAAAAATGCTGCAACCTCGCCATCTTTCTGTAATTTCTTTTCTTTTCTTTTTTTTTTTAATTATAAACAGTTGGATGGATGACGCTGGATGATATGCAGGGACTCAAACTCTATGGTTCCTGTCTCAACAAATCCAACAAACACACAAAATATCAGAACTGAATCAAACTGTTTTATTAGTGTGACAATGTGTGTGTGTGTGTGTGTGTTGATGTGCACCTGCAGGGCTTGCAGCTTGCTAAAAGCAGGATAGTTCCTGTTTACAAGATCAGCAGTTAGAGCCACTTCCCAGAGGAAGAGACACAAAAAGAGACAAAAAAAGAGACACATCTACAGCCTTTTGCTGGTTTTGTATATTATTGTTTTATTACGTATGCATCCAGTGAGAGTTTGTGTGGATTGTTTAGGAGCTGCTGGGGTACATATGTATGAGTTTCTCCTCCTCTGTTCATCTGTTCGCTGTCATCCTCCTCCCTCTATCCATCTCACCTTCTCCTCATTTGATGTATTCTTTACTTCCTTTTTGCTCCTCTAATCCCGCTACCTCTCCGGAACACTCTTCTCCAGTCATTTCCAGTCCTACCCTCCCTCTCCTCATCTCTCCTCTCTGCTTGCCTCCCCGTCTCTCCATTCCTTTGTGAATAGATTTTCACTAGACTTGTCCTCAACAAAGACTTATGTCCTATTGAGTACACACACAGCAGACGGGGCACTGCGGGCCATGTCTCCATAGCCTGTCTCCAAGCCAGGAGGCAGCTAGTGGATCCCCTGGCTATCCACTGTTATTACAGCTCCGAAAACAACCGGCTAGGCAAACAGGGAGCAACGGCACTATCTGATGGAATATCTGACGTATATGCATGGATACCCACATGCATGTGTGCACAAACACCCTGATAGAGAAGCCAGTGGTGGAGCAAAAAAGGTTACACGTTTGCTCTGTGCTTCAGCCAGTGACAGTGAAACCATACTTGCTCCTGAGAAAGGCCTAATGTAAAACATTCGTTCGCATGTGCACTAAATTATACTTTGCAGGGCCAAGCTAACAAATAAAGAAGTAAATAAGCTGTGCTTACTGGTGGGAGTATGTTTGCAACTTGCCAGTTGATTTACAACAGTGTTTCTACAGAAGGAAATATTTCACACCAATTTAGTCTGTTGAACAGTTCCAAATCTAATCTCATCTAGTTATTTTCATATTTTGTTCAGGCTCCCGAGTGTCTCAGTTTCTAACCATCCTGCAGGGGTGGGGGTGGGGTTGAGGGCTGAGAGAGAGAGACAAGGAAACAAATAAAGGTGAGAAAAATGAGAAGTAGGGACAGGGATAGAGGAAAAAGAGAGAAACAAACATCACTTCAGACTGGTTTGTGTCTGCTCCCAATTTAAGATGCTCTCTTCAAGCCATTTAATTGCAGGTCTTTTATGACTCTGAGGCCTCAGCTCCAAGCAAACAACACAGAACCACATCTGAATCCGGACTCCACCCTGACTGCATATACATGGGATACCACACATGGTCATGCTATACTTTCTGTTTTTATCTGCATGATTTTTCTATGGGAAACGCACGTAACTATGAAACCTGTGTACTGTAAATAAACTTAAAAAAAAAAAAGAAAAGAACAGTATGATAGTATATTCTGAGGAGAGAGGGAGGCTGGATACACTCCCTGCACTCTTTGTCACACGCAGTAGGGGTCACTGCATACTCTCACCAGTAAAACAGTTGTTCATGGATAGATAAAACTATAATCTGTGTAAACACATAAATGCAGCATCTATGACATTATCTGTAGTTTTTTCAAATAAAAAAGTATTTGTCATCCATAAATGAAATCCTTGTCTCTGATTCAGCAAACCTAGTTAAAGGACGGTGAAGACTAATTATTCTGTCACATCGGACTTGGTATCACCAGCTTCAGTGGGAAAATTAAGGGGAAAGATCTAAAAACATTTGGGCTGTGTAACTGACTACTTCTACACACAACTGTGTGTCCGCTCTGAGAATCAGGCATTTCAACAACATCCAGATCATCTTAAACCTCGTCTCCCAAATGGTAAAGATGAGAGGCAAATAACAGGAATCTAATGAAGGAAGCATCCTGACATTCCTGATTCCTCTTATTCCCATCATCCAGCTGTAGATGAATCCATATTGACGGGCTGCTTAAATATTAAATGCTTATGGGTCACTACACTTTTTTTCACGGCCAACAGGCTCATCTCTCACTGTCCGCACAAGGGAAGGTTTCAGAAAGTAGACAGAAAAATGGATTATTTTGACATTTCATCATCTTCAGGGCCCAAGACACGGTTTAGTGTTAGAGGGCTAGAATAACATTCTGTATAATGTATAGCCTAAAACAGTGCTGTCAGTGACATTTCATATCATATCATTTCCATTATATTTTCAAAAATGACAGTGGCAACAGTTTCAAATTCAGTTTCCATTCAAGTATTAACAGACTTTTTTCCCCCCCTGTTACATATTTTGCTTTGGTCCTGGTTTAAATAAGCCCCATTTGACCACAATCCACAAACCACACACCTGGAGTGTGAGCCAAAGGGAATGTTACGCAACAAACACAGCCATGTCAGCTCCAACACCCAAATTAACACCTAATAGACCAACTGAGAACAAAATGAGCGAGCCAATGACTCATTCCATCTCAGGCTGAAGAAGTGAAGGTTACAGAAAGAGGCTTGGAAACAAATGGTGGGAATCTTAATTGTCTTGGGTGCTTCACTTCAAACTTCCTAATTAGAAAGAACACTTGACAACAAGCCACAAGAAGTGATTAATTTCACACTCTCCAAATTCTTTGCTTTAATCTTTCCATCACAAACAAGATACAGAAACTCCAACTTTAACCAATTCAATAGCCCAATAACAGCCACAAGATTACCTGAAAACAAATTACTCATCATTCATATGTGACATGTAATTATCAGGGATGCAGGGAGAGGATGCGTGAAATTCTAGACTCTTCAATTAGTGTGACTCCGTTTTATTGGATTCTTTATTTGCTAAATTCTTAATTTGAGGATGAATTCCTCAGTTTATAAATGAAAAGTAAATCTGCTTTAATTCAAATGATCCTTTTGAGCATCTTGTACAATTGTATGAGCCACCCTGTGTGATCGCATTCAATGTGCCTTGGAAACGTATTACTTGAAGACAAAAAAGTGTTATTTTAGATTATGTAGCCTAAAATATTTTCATCAGTACATACAGAACCTGAGAGTTCAAGATATAAAACTGAAAATCTGGAGCTGTTTCTGAGATAAAGAACAGGGAATGAAATTTGCAGTCGTATGTTCTGCACTTAATGTACACAAAATGAAAAGCGATAACACATTCTTCCTTTCACATATGATAAGCTAAATTCATTAGCATTAAAATCTACTCTTGCTCAACTATAAATACCCTGTATGGCTTTGATGCTACAGCTTTACTTGTACTTTACATTACTGAGTCATTTCAGTGACTCTTCTCTACTTGTGCTACTTTTAAACTCCCACCATCCTGTCCCTCAAATAAAAGCTACCAGTTTTAGCCAATGAATTCTCTGTGGCACAATTTCCAGTCTCCAGCTGGGTCATCAGAGGTTCAGAGCTTCACTCCACAGTCAGAGTACAGTAACACAGTGCATGTCAATCATTAAACTCAAACATATTTCTCTTTTATGTTGAGAAGTGCTGCCAATGTGATGCTACCAAAACTAATGACAGGTCATCTGTTCAGCTCCTCTGCTGGTTACAGCCCACCGCCCACCCTCCTCCTCCATGTAAATACACACCTTCACAGGGGGAGAAGTGAGACCACATGACTCACATGCATTCATTAGGTCGCCAGCCGACCAAAAATAGAGCTGCGATGCTGTGATGAAAAGAAGCTCTAAGTATAGAGCACAGTTTAGAGGAAACCAAATGATACTAATATGACAATGCACTGTTGCAGGTGCACACGTCCAATCGTGCATCTGACACACTGTCAGGTGCACAATGTGCACACACGGAAATACACAAATAAACTAATACATATGGAAGTTATTTTTGATATTTATATTAAACATAATAACATGACCTGATGACACAATTTTGCCACTTCATCTCGCATTTCAAAGTCATTTAAAAAAAACATGGCATAAACTCACTGCCGCTGAGCCACTTTGTTCCCCAACTATGTCTCCAATGTTAAATAATTCAGTCTGTCCCCTTAAAATCACATCATACTCACAAGGTCCAGCGGACAGGATCTGGATGGACATGCCTTCAGCTCGTCTCTGCTCCGTCTGCACTCAAAGAAGTCAACTGAGCGATAAAGTATGCAGCATGACAGCACAGGAGGATTTCCATCTACCCATCCATCAGCTTCCAAAGGATGAGAGATGATACAACCTCCCCCTCTGAGAAAAACGCTTGCAGGTTTTAAGAGTCACAGCCTTTACCCCTAGAGTTCTCCATCTCCTCAAGTAAACACCTTTATTAGGTGTCACCTTTTGTGAATGGCATTCATTCTCACACCATCACTATCTCCACTGCAAAATAAAATCTCAGTGTATTAGTGAATACAATTCTTAAGAAAGAAAATGGGAAAAGATTCAGCATTAGTTAGACTCTATATACATGAGTATCGAATAACTACCATGCATAGTGTTCTAACATGAAAATGATCTAAATAATTTCTGTATTTCCACAATCCGACATCATGCCCTATTCCTATTTTGAATGAATAAATGAAAAGCATTCTAATGTTATTTCTTAATAATAAATAAGCATTGCTCCTGCAGCAGAACAACCATCAAAAACTGCGACTACATCCATCCAAGAGGATGCAGAGGGCATTATGGTGATATGTCCCCTGTCCCTGGAGCAGGCAAGTATCCTTTATATCCCTTGAATCAAGGAGCAACCAGCTCACATAGACAATCTCCACCACCCCCCTCCTCCGCCCCGCCCTTCATGCATAACCCCTCCCCCCGTTGACCATCTCTAGCAAGGGATTGGCTGATGTACGGGGGAGAGGTTGATGGTGATTGGATGGGTGATGGAGCGGAACCTCGCTTTCCTATGCATCAGTGCTCTCCAGGAAAAGACTGGGGATGGAGAGAGGGAGAGAGAGAGAGAGAGAGAGAGAGAGAGAGAGAGAGAGGACAAAGATGATGATGATGTGGGAAATGGGGATGATATGAGGGTGGGGGGTGGGGGTGGGGGGGGGGGGTGGAGAAAGTGAGCTAGCGAGGAGAGGAAAAGGAGAGAGAGGTTTGGCAATGAGCTACATTACACTGCTCACCTATATTTTATCCAAATACTGTCTATGAACATCCATAAGAGATTCTTACTTTTATTATTATTTACATTAAGTCTTGCAGAGTGGAAATGCCGATGAGGAATCATTATTATTGGCGAACCTTATCGGTGACATGGTTCTGGTGCTCGGTTGGTGCTGATATATGACTGAAGGTGTTTTTGTCTGTGCATGTGTGTATGATGTGTGTGTTGCTCTGTTTTCCTTAGCCTTTAGTCGAGATCACGTGTCTCATAGATTTCCATCTCTCCTTCTCACTCTCACACACACATGCATGCATTGCATAAGACTCTGGGAAAGCAGCACTACACTGCATGCACTTATCATGAAGGAGTAGTGTGTCATAAACACAGAATAGTGATGTGATAAATAGTATTAAAAATCCACAGAACATCCAGCAACCCATTCAAGCCTGTGAAATTACTGATAATATAGTTATTAAGTTATTTGATGTATTTGAATGATGAAGATGGAATAAAGATTAAATTAGATTTCCTCTTTGACCAATGGAAGCTTTCTATTAAATTTTTTCCATTGTTTCAAATCATATTTGGGGTTTTAAGACAAAACTTGATAGGAAGCCCATTCACATCATTTTAAAATCAGTGTAGTTTTAATTCCCAATGCATAACAAAGTTTTTCATCCAGCATTAAAATCTGGCCCAAACCTTTGTATGTGCAGTAATACAGAAATTTAAAGCTGTGTGCAAACATCATTGTTCAGTGACGTAAAAAGCCCCATTCCAATGTGCATGTTTTCATTAAGGTGATTAATAAATAATGTTTTTTTTTTTTTTTTTGGGGGGGGGGGGTATTTCTCCTCCCCTTTTTTGGAGTCGATTGTTTTGTTATTTGCAGCCACAGGAAATATTGCTTAGCCAAACAGATATCATTATGTTGATATCCTGTGACAGGAGGATGCAAGCTGTGCTCTTCCTAAAACCAACACAGCCAGTGTTCTACAGCATGATCCAATTAAGCGCTTCTGCGCAAACACACACACATACATGCACACAAAGGAGGCAAAAAGGCACACGCAGAGGTCAGGATGCACACAGTCACACGCACGTCTCAATGAACTGCATGCGCAGAGACACACAGAGGTGCACACAAACATGACACAAACACGCTCAGCAGAGTCCAGCTGTCTCTGTGTAAGACACCACAGGGAGTCTAACTGGCTTTCCTCTCTTTCATCCCATCTCCTTTGTGTGTGTCTGTGTGAGAGAGAGAGAGTGAGAAAAGAGTCTCCCAGCAGCTTTACCCAATAGGAAATGTTTCCAAAATTTCAGCTGTCATGAATAATTCGAACTTTTTGGTGCTTTGAAACTAATAACTTTCCAGGCTGATCGGAAATGTTGCAATCCAATTATAAATGAAAGAAAAGAAAAACATCCAAACAAGATAATGTTGAGAGCCATTGCTGTGTGTGTGTGTGTGTGTGTGTGTGTGTGTGTGTGTGTGTGTGTGTAATGACACATTCCAGTGGACACGACAATGCCCCTGCTCCATAGAAGTAAATACATTGTGAAGTCTGAAGGATTACCTGCCACGCTAAACCTTAGCCATGCTGTAACTTGTCCCCGTTACAAGACCTGATGCCAACCTCAGACCACTATACAAACTCCTCCTTCTTCTCACAGTACTCCAGTACAACCTTCACTGAGAGCGAACAGTTGTAAACTGCCATCACTCATTCATTTGTAGACACTAGGTGGATGGTCATTGCATGTACGTAATGCATGCCTCAGTGCAATTTATGGTTGCTACTTGTCTAATTACACGCATGCATGCGAATTAGGTGACAGCACCTTGTCTAATCTTGTGGTTTCAGGCAAGCCACGTTCAAATGAGATTAAGCAAACCTCTCAATTAAGCCGTTATATTAAACACACAACTTGTGTACTTTAGAGGTAAGGACGTGAAACTGCCGCAGACACTGAACTCACTTCAACTTATTTCTTTCCTCCATTCTCCGCCTGGTTTTTTTTTTCAGTATAGTTATAAGCTTTTGCTGCACCCTGGTCTCATTTTGTACATAAGGATTGATGTTCATCACAAATGAAGCAAGAAAAAAAAAACTGGTGTAATTGCCTGCCATCTTTTGAGAGATATAACCAGACAATGACAGGGAGAAAGCAACAGAGCAAGAGAGAAAAAAAGATAGGGAACAAGAGAGCAAAGAGGGAAATGAAAGTGAGTAAACAAAATTCTCTAAAACGCAACAAACAACCACATCCACAAACACACACACTATATAGAGTTTAGTCTTCCACACCCTGGCCTCTGCAGGGGAGAATAAAAAAAAACAAAAATCCAATGAACTCCAGAGAAAACCACTTCCTCCGCTGCTTAGAAGTGTGTGTGTGTGTGTGTGTGTGTGCGTGTGTGGGTGTGTGTATGACTGAGTGAGCCTGCCTGCCCATCTACCCGCAGTGCACATGGTTAGCATTCAAAGCCCAATTCAATAGGAACCACACAGTGAGCTCAGTATGGGCAGAGATGAGAGACTGAGTTCATAGCTGAATTAAACTGAACAGAAACATATGGAAGAAAGGAAAGGAAAGGAGGAGGAAAGAGAAGACTCAATCAAATATCATAATTGTCTGTGCCCTCCCACCCCCTTTTTTAAGCTTCCTATTCCTCCCATCCTGCCCTTCTATCACTCTATCGATGCTCAAATATTCATCTGTTTTTCCAGCCAGCAAGACACGGACCGCAATCATCTTATTCACCATCCCATGCATGTTAAATAATAATAATTAGAGCAGCAAGAGATCAGAATCATTCTGACTAAACAGGCAGTTGGCTACTGTCGCAGATTATCTTGGACGGAAAGCCAGAGCATATCTGGGGAACAGTCCAAATATTTACTCTAAGTACGTTTAGTCTGTAAATCCATATGCAGGCCAACAGTGTTTTGGGACACTTGTGAATTTGTGGTTAAGTGTCTTCTACAAAATACATCCAGACTGTAGGGCCAAGTAACGCAGAGGTCTGAAAACCCCAAGAAATATTACTGCATAAATGTGATAATTAAAAACCAAACAAACAGATAGGAGTGAAAGAGTGAGAAAGTCAGCGAACTTCCAAAGTGTGTGTGTAAAGTGAAAGCACTTGCGTTTAGATGCAGGATCTGCTAAAGCCCATGTGGGACTATGTGACATGAGCAGAACAGATGAGTGCTGACAGATCAGACCGGAGAGGCAGGCGGATGTTGGTACAAAGGTTAAAGTTGGTATGGGCTGACTCTTGGGACGCAGAGACATCACTCAGCACTGAAATAAGGCCTATAGGTTACAAATGCCACGCACGAGTTCTGTTTGTGCTTTCACCAATCATTAGTTTGGGTCCACTGATCGTAATGAGTCACTCGTGTTTTTCAACTTTATAGCTATACCCATCCATCAATGAATAAAAAAAAAAAAGGCAAGACATAAAGTCTAATATTGCCTGCTGCAGCTCTGTTTTGGCCAAAGATTTTCTTCTAACAGTACAGTCACTAGTCTAACACATTCCTCAGCCTGTGTTAGGCTGCAAGTAACCATAGAAACAATAATGATGCTTTATGCCAAGTTAATGGTTAAACTCACTGATCTAACTTGGTGACTTGGTTAGGGAACGTCGGCTATTATTCTCCATTTTGGGATTTCATGTCATACATTATTGGTTATCTTATCTACATAGACAAGACGGCCTCTCTGCAATCACATAGCTCCGAGACCCCAGCAACACGTGGAGTTCAAAACAAGTCTAAAGCTCTGAGAAGACCAATCTTTCTCAAAACATGACGGGCAAACAAGCCAAGCTTGGTTTAAAAAAAACAGGAAATATTCAGTTGAGGTTATGTCAAATCCTTTGAAAGGAAGCAACAAAGAATCTGTATCTAGCACATCTTATATAGACAAGACCAAAATTCACAATGTTATGTATGAACATGTGTAGCTATTGCAAAAAAAGGAAAAGAAAACTCTTGAAAATGGGCTGCGTGGGAGTAGGCAAAGAAAAATAATAAATACTTTCCCACTTGGAGATTAAAATAGTCAGAAAATGTGTTTGCATATTTGAATTAACACACACACACACACACACACACACACACACACACAAACACACACACACACACACACACACACACACACTCAAAATTGCACATGTCCACAGACGACCTTCGTTCACACACTAATAAGGACACATAATAAATGTCCTGTTGTGGCCAGCAGCATACTCCATGTTTGGAATGTGCCAGATCAGCTAATAAATAACATGAAGATGCAGTAGTCTTCGTTTTTGTCGAGAGGCCTTTGCACACCTGCAATTTCATGTTACACTGCAATGGAACGCTTCAGGCAATTTGCTAAATCGACACTTAATTCAAGAGCAAGTTCATTTTGCTCAGAGTAATTGAAAATGAACAATGAACAATCAGCCATAAATGCCCAGTACAACCTGATTACCTCTGATTTACTGTGAGCAGCTCATGAATTTCTGCCTGATTCCAATGAATACATCCAAAGACACCACTGTAGCTCCAATTTATTTAGTGACTCAGCCTCAGGGATGAAGTTCAAGGGTTTTTGGGCAAAAGGCCTGTGTGCAGGATTTGGCTGGCATGTCCCAATCATTTCCCATTAACACCCTCTCAGATTCTGGCAAATGGGAATAATAGGCCTGGCTGTAAATTGAAAACAGTCTTGTAAAATGTTCATCCCTGGATGACCCAGTTGGAAAACATCAGGTCAAAACTGTGTCAAACACATGAGGATCACAGAGCTAAATGGAACACAGCCTGCTGATATGAAATATTGCTGCATGTGCCTCATCCGTCCCTGACACTGTCCTCTTTCTACACCCTAATGTTGTAACGCTCACATGACATGCTTTAAGATAATTTAAAAAGATGTTTTTTTTAATGTTTCACTTAAAATTACAACAAAAGCACTTTCTGCTACTGTATGCCAGCTTGTCTGGCACAGATTAGGACAAGCCTGTTTTTTTATGGAAAAGCTCCAAACAAGTACAATGTATTTTAGTCCAAGAGAGATTAAACTGAATAATCTATGGCCAGGGAATCAGGCCCATTTCATTTGGGATAATCTATGTGCATACCCCAATATGGGCCACTTAAGTGCCTCATTTATACCCAAAAACAACTTGGAGAGAGTGGCTTGGTGTATTCTTAGTATGCATGTCCTGGGGGTATTAGGAATGTGAATTCACAAGGTCATGGTTGCTAGCTGATGCCACAGAAGAGCTTGAGTCTAATGGGATTCAACACAGTCTAGCTTTGATGGAACATAACGTTTTACTTACAGTAAAGTGGGCATGGCTCATGGTATTATTAATGTTTCAGCTCTGTCTCCGCACACACATGCACACTCATATACATATAGCATATCAGTTAAACACAAACGCAACATCTCATCCTTGGGAGTCTTTTGTGCGTCCGCCTTGCTGTTCTGCTACAGCGGTTCTCATCTTCCCAAACACAAAGACACAATTCACGGAGCTCTGAAGCTTCCCTAAATATGAAAATCCTTGGTTCCTTCCTTGGTGGAATTCTGTTTGATGCTAGACAAACAAGATTCAGTCCAGCTTCTTTTCATAATGACTGAATGACTGGTAGGACAGACAAATAGGGTTACTCAGTATGGGCAATGAACAGATCGCATGCATACGTTCTCCTACCTGAGGTTTGACCTGGGCCATCCAGTTTGGATTCACATTTTGGAATAGAGCAATCTGAAAAAAAAAGAGAGACAGAGAGATAAAAAAAAATTCTAGAAAGGAAATAAAGAGTGAAAGGCCTGTCCTGTGACCCAGCAGAGTAGTACCTCAACCATCACCGTGTTTTAGTGTCAGAAGTTGGAGCTTTGTGATTACACAGTACAAATGAGAGAGTGACTGAGCAATTGTGGAGCAGCACTTTGATCTGAGTCTCTGGATGGTCCCTCCCTGAGATTAAACACCATTAGACATGCTGCACGCAGATGCATGTGCACACACACACACAAACATTGTGTACGTGCACTCACATGCATGTATAAATGCAGATATAGTACATGTCATAGCTGAACAGCTTGCAATGGCATACAGTACAGTCAACATCTGAGTCAAAATGTCTGTATTGATCTAGACCATAGATCCTTCTGTGTTCTTCCTCTGTCATCTTTACCCTATGCTCTCACACCCTGTCACAAACACACCCCCTCAGACACACATACACGTCCATACAGACTCACGCATGACTCTGAGCACACCAGCTGATAAAGCAAATGAATCATTTAAAGATGCCAAGTACAGTAGATATCTGTATCTCTAATGCCTGAGGAATTATCTTCAGGGAGATGAAATGTTAAGAATATTTAGCCAGAAGTGTGAAAAAGAAGAGCAATGTGTCTGGTGCTTGGTATTTTAAGCTTTTAACGTTAAAGGGGAAACCGCATTGCTCCCTGCCCCAGCAGCTGCGTTGGAATCGGTGACGTCAGTTTCTGCATCACGGTTGATTCAGGACTGATTAATTAATAACTACTTATTCATTATGGGCATTCTGCTAATCCACACATCCAACACTCAAATCTTACTCTCAGCAAAATTCATACTAAATAAATGACTGCATTTCTTTTTTTTTTCTTGGGAAAAGAAAACAATGTGAGAAGTGTTCCATGCTGACTCCAAAGACTCTTTCTTTCTGGGTCACTCATCAGTAGGACACTGTAGTGGCACACGATAACAGAGAGAAGAGGCAGGGAATGAGGGACAGGGGCAGCTTAGCTCTTCTTTGCTCTGACTTCTCCTGGCTGCCTTTCTGAAAAGAACAGCCTGGCATATGCCGCTGCCTAGCGAGGATTACAGCAAGCACCTGTTCACACACACTGAATGTTTCATTTTATAAAGTGTAGTGTGGATAAAGTGTTTGGTCCAGTGAGGAGTGCTCATCCTCTTAACAGAATTTCAGAGGCCTTACATGTGTTTGGCATCTTGTTCTCAAAGCGTGTCTGAATCTTAGGGGGGAGTATGTGAAAGCAGTCATATACTCTGAGCATCATTCTCAGTTTTAAATCGTCTTTACAGAGCGGTGGACAGTACAGTGACGAGATACCGTCTGGGGAGAACATGGTCAGCATATGCTGCCAGGGAGGGATTAGGTGGCAACATGGTCATTTGGACAGAAGGAAGTCAGTGAAGGAGAGAAGGGAGAGGTAATCTCCTACCAATCAGGGCAAAAGAAAGCAACCACCAGTCAAAGACAAGTGAGCTTTCACTTGTAGTTGTGATCAAGATCAAGCCTTAAGAAAGCCGAAAGGAAACAGTAACTACCGAGCATTCTCCACATTCTCCTCATCTGAACTCTGAGAGGGTAAAAGGACTCAGATTTCTCTCAGATCTTATTCAAACCATTGATAAATTGATAAATAGATTCCCCGCAGCTTCAATACATGAAGAATTTAATGTTCCTAATTGGAAAACACCAGAATGTACCTTTAGCGAGGATGATTTCGAACGGTGTGAAAACCTGGGACAGAAGAAATATCAACTGCATTTGATTTTCTTTAATGTGCAAGCAGTCTGTGTTTTATTGGCAATAGCCTTGACCCTCTATGTGTGAATGCTTCACAAATAAAATAAAAAAGTTAACTACAACAGTACAACAAAAATTGGCTGTGTTTCTTCCAAAATGGCACCAATTTAACAGTAGGTACTTCTGCAAGCCAATACAGTAGGATGGGATGTTAAGTTTGATCCTCAACCTATTTTATCCGAAGCCAGAGAGGCCAAGCGGCAGTTTAGCCTTCCTAAGCCAGAGGAGCACTGGGGCTGGCACTGTTCACGCGACAGGGATCAGAGCCTGCTGCTGTCTTCAAAGCAAGAGGGAGTGTTAGTGTGAGTGTGTGTGTGAAAGAGAGAAAGACTACACAGTTCCTGTTGGACAGACTGCGTGCAGCTGTTGACAGAAGACAAGCACTCTCAGGCAGCACACTAGCTCACACATGTATGCAAACACACACTGCAGGCTGCTGTGCTTTGATTTTACCAAAGCTGAGTCCGTGCACTGCTTTATTCTTTTTTTTGTTTTGTTTTCATACTGGCTGAGGTAAGACCTTGGCTTGTCTGCTAAAAAAAAATGTAAAACACACCATTAGTGCAGGAACTGAAGCACATGGGTCTAGTTTTTGAAGTTGCATGTAGGCAGTTGGACAGTGTGCGACTGTGTGGGAGAAAATATGAATTACTGAAAGTTACGGCTACACTATCATATCAACTTCAGACAACATGTAATTGCACTTGACCCTAAAGCTAAAGAAAAAATTAAAAAGTATGAAACTACTAAACAACTGAGAAAGAAGTTCTGTGATCCTTTTTATGCACTCTACATAAGAACTGGCTCGCTCACTAACTGTTCTTATGAATTAAAAAAAAAAAATAATGACACTGCACCACTCTTTCAAGAGGAAATTCATTTTTTTTTAAAAAGCGGTGTGTCTCAGAACTCAAGGGGGGCATAGCCTCATGAGTCTGTGGCTGCTTTTCCAAAGTGCTATTCTTGAAAAAAAAAAAAAAAAAAGAGGCACAAGGCATTGTGGGAGGCTTGCTACTTCAAATCCCTGATCCAGATGCTTCCATGGTTTAAGCAGTGGGGAATAAGGGGAGATAGGGGAGCAACTGTGAAAAACGGGGAGGACTGAAGCATCTGCTGCAAGGGCAAAAAGATGTAGGAGAAAGGTCGAGGACGGGAGAATTAGGAATAAGGAGGAATTCTGGCAAATTATTATACGTTTATATGATGGTCTCTAGAAATGGTAAAAACCTGTGAACATAATGAAGGTGAAAATGACTGTGGTCATTCGCCATTGCCACTCCCTGCTTCATTTACTGGAGCACTATAATATCTTTCGGTTCCAAAAGCTGACTCAATACTGCCTGTTTGGGTTAACAGTGAACTTGGCACCCTCCTTTAAAATTCTATGCCAAAGTGTCATGGTTTCCACACCTAAGAAATGTTTTTTTTTTCTTTAACATGACGCACATGTCTTTGTTAGTCTGTCAGTCATGTTTGATAACCTTTGTTCTGATGTCTCATTTACTAAAGGTGCAAGAGAAGGAAGGCATGAATCGTGGTGGCAGTCACAAACAGGAGACCACTACGTTACACCTGATATTACAAAACAAGATCATCAGTTGAAAATATGACAAGGTATGAGCAGAGGCAAGGTATGTGATAATGATAGAAGGCTGTGTGGGAGAGGAGATGAGGAGGCGATGAAAGGAATGAGAAGAGATAGAACGAGTGGGAGTCTGCGGTTGACTGATAGAGGTTTCTCTCTTATCAGATGAGGGATATGCAGGAGACACACAGACCCGGCCACAGCCTATTTTTATGACCTGCAATCCTCCTATGCCTCCATCCCTTGTTCATTTACCCCACATCCCTCCATCCCCCTCTCTTCTTTGCTTCCATGGCCCCGGGCAACGTGGGTGGGATGTAGTGATTTATACCTCTGTGAATGTGTGTGCGTCGTGTGTGTATATGTGCATGTGTGAGGTAATGAAGCTGTCCCACAGGCTACACTTAGCATCCTGCAAACACATTACCAACCTATTGGAATTCCTGATTATCGACAAGGCTCCCAACCAGAATCTTCCATGTATATGGAAGAGTCTTCATCTGATTACAGCCATGTGGGCTCGAAATTTTGTTTTCCACTCTGTATAACCTAAAACTAATCTATGTCACTTTAGGTAATATAGTCAAGAGTCCTGCATTTTTTTTTTTTTTTTATGATTTTGCATTTTTAAATGAGAATGCGCTCTTTTAGCATACGAACAGTGAAGAGGAATGTGGCTTAGATCTAAGTAGATAGTATCATTGCTCTGCATACTTTTCACTAAGGTCCTCAGCAGTTGCTTCCAACTAGTCCTCAGTGCATGTGAGGTTAAGTTCAGAGACTGTATGTCTTCAAACTGTCCAAAAAATGAATGGCAAAAATATCTGACCAGCTTCATACGAGTTCAAACAAACTGGGATATGTCTGCACATTTTCTTGTGCAGAGAAAAAGAAAAGAAGGGCCTGGTCCTCATCTGTGTGACTTCAAAGTGACCCCTGGCATAGATGTACGTTACATTTTACAACAATCAATAATTTGGAGAGATGGGGGGCGGGGGCGTTACATGTCCGTGTAGTGTATTACGACTGGCTCAAAAAAGGTCGAGAGTCTCTGATGAGATCGATCAGCATGGTCTGGCTGTAAAACAGGTAATTGTCTCGCTGTGCTACCTTCTTGATTGTCCTCTCCATAAAACTCTCCAATAAACACTCTGAGCGGAATGAGCTATAACAAGCATCTGGTCCTTATTGGGAGCATACAGAAGGCTTTTTATATAAACTTAGGAAAGGAGTAGGAAACTGCCTCACTCACATACTGTACACTGGCCTGGAATTGCTAATTTTTGTTATGCTCCTAACTGCTTGTTAGTCATGTGATCATTCACACTGACTGTTAACTGTTTATTGGCACAGTTAACTGGTTTTTATATCTAGTAACAGAGCGTCATTGCTTACTCTGAGTTCTGTTACTGAGTACAGATTTATTAATATGGTATATAATGTCGCTGGTTCAAGTGAAATTGAATTTAGCCAATTTGCAGCAGTCACAACATTAAGTTGCTGATTACCAAGCAAAAATGGCTGAACCCACAAATGAGGCTGGAAATGAATGTAAGTATCAATTACTTACAAAAGGAACACATTTTATGGTGTGCTGCCATAGGTCACAGCCATAAAGGTTTACAGAATATAGGAGCCCTTTTGCATATTTTTGTGCCCCTGAATTTTGCAGCACATGCTCTTATTTTGAAGGCAAACCACTTCCTGGCCCTGAGTTGTGGCCGGTGATGACACTTTTTTTTCTGGATTTGCAGTGTTTTTGCATACACATAAGTTACATAGGAATACACACTGGAATGCTGAAAAAGAAGTGAAGAAGAGCAAGAGAGCTTTCTTTTCTACTGTATCTGCCTTACTATGAACATAGCGTAGTAATTTAATTTAATTTAAGTAATTTTAAAATAGCTCTAGACTTGAGAGTTCCACTTCTTTCAAACTAGTCCTCTTTGAGTGGAATATGTGAGATAGCTGGGCCCAGGCGATTTAGCAGTGCAGGCAATGCCAATCTAAGCTTATAGTCTCTAAATCTGACCAACTGCCAATTAGGCTGCCCCTGGATGCAACCATAAGGTTTCAGCCTCATGGAGAGCAGAGTAGCCTACATTTTACAGGGTGCGCTCCACCCAAGCCTCAGCTCTATAATTTGATGAGTGAAGGCTTGTTTGTCCCTCTAAGTATGTCATGTCCTCTCTTTCTGGATCTCACTCTCTCTTCTCCCTATCCTATATTTTCATTTACTTTCCTGACTCTACATCTCTGTGTCTTCCCTCCGACTATCTTCTCTCCAAGTACACATTTGTCTTTTCCTTTCCATCGGCTCCTCTTTCTATCAGCACTGCTTACCATACATTCTGTGCTCTAAGATGCATGGCCTGTTGATGTCCCCTCCCTCGTATACACAATTACATAAGATTTCTGCTTGAGTATGCAAGACCCAAGATAACATTAGGTCATTATGCTTTCATCGACTGTGACTGTGCTAGAAGAAAATGAAGAATCACTGCTCAGTGACTTGGCTCTCATTACAGCCTGCACTGGCACAGGTCACTGGGTTCATTTTGGGCACAGAGGGAAACATCTCACTGCACTGTCAATACTGACATTGCCATTGGTGAGGCTGATGTCTTGTTTCTACCCTCAATGCAAGAGGCACTGAAGAATAAGCTATTAAATACAGCATGCATAAAGAGTTGCTACAAACATTACTAGTGCTTTTTTACTTGTTAGAAAGGGGATTTTTCTCTTTTTTCAAAATTGAAAAAAAAAAAGCAGAGGGGTTTTCCAACCTGTCTATGAAACAGTCTTTCATAATTGTTCTCTACAGAACTACAAAGTGGAGGTAATCACTTATGCTCAACCCTATCAATTATTCTCTGATATAAAAAAAAAAATCTATTATTTAACAGCACAGGCTGCAAAGACACTCATACATATATAGTCGAAAGCCTGTCTGCATTAGTAAAGAACAGAAAAAAGAAGCCAGTTTCACACAGTAAAGAGATGATCTTTGCAACAACCCTCATACACCATGACTGATGACCACTGTCTTATGACCAATGTAGTTATGACTGGGGATGCGGCTCTTATGCAAGTTGTTTCGACAGATACTTAATCGTATTGCAGCATACAGTACATTCAGTTGATTTTATGTCAATTGAGTTTCACAGTGCACTTCTATACTATAACGCTATTGCTCAGGCCCAGTAACTTCATTACATGTCACTCTAGAGACTTTTTATGAATTAATACCTTAAGTAAAAATATACTATCATGCACATGTTATTTTTGGTCTTGTGAGGACAGCTCCCTCCACAGCGCTCAACTACATTTGACAGTGGTTGATCTAATGATGAAATATATCACTGAAATGTCACCGGTGACCAAATGATTTTAGTTCATGTGGAGCTAAGGGCTAAGGGAGACAGCAGCTCTGTTTTACAAATGCTGAAACATGAAAATAATTCACATTGCAATTGATGTGGCGTCATCAACCGTAAAATACAGAACACAGATATTTACACTTACAATGACATTAAAATTTTATCAGTGTTCGACTGTACAATGCATGACAGACCGGAATCCGCACACCATAATAATTCTTTCCCGTGCAAAATTCATTTAAATCAAGCCAGACAAAAAATAAAGCCAAAACCTAAAGCCAATAACCCATGAAAAAATGGGAAATGCTTGGAGATTATACAAGGACAGTACAATTCATCTTCTCTGTAGATCTACTCTAACTTAAATACGGTATAATTAATCACAAAACAAACAGTTGCATGCAAAAGTTCGGCCACCCCCGGGCAATTTACATATTTTGCTGATTGGTTGATGAGGTCAACAAACGAAACCTAATGAGGACTCTTCCATGTAGAACCTGTTTGTGCAAGTAATGCTGCACAGTGGAACAATGCACCACTACCCCGGTTCAGCTAAACCTTCCTACAGTGCACTCATACAGGGGTTTTGCTTTGCCTTTCTGCCCAGAAGGTATGTGAAGTTTTATCTGAACATTTCCTTGGTCTTCCAGATATTGTCTTGACTTCCAGAGTTTCCCTTAACTGTGAATTCTCAATGACATTTCAGAGTTTTGTTTTGTTTTTTTTTTCAAGCTGGAAGCGCTCAGATTTTTTTATAGCTTCCACAGCTTTGTCGTCATCCGATAGCTTCTGTGGGATCCTCACTGAGTTGCTTAGTGGAGCCTATGGTTGTTGAGTGTTACCACAAGGTTTGAAGCATCAGACAATTTCTCAGCTCTGGAAATATAATCTGCTGATAAGTCCAAGCGACAGTGCTTGACCTGGCATACAAGTCCTGACAAGTAAATGAAATCTGCATGTTAATGAAATCTGCATGTTAATGAAATCTGCATGTTCTGCAAGTAGAAGGGTGACAAAACTTTTGCACGTTATTTCATGTCTTCTAAGTTCATGAAATAAAAAGGCTTAATATTAATGCCAGTTTGCTGCACGGTTTGTGCATCTACTTCTGCTCAATTAAAAAAAAAAAACATACGTCATTTACCCAGGGAAGCCCAAACCATGGCAGATGTAGGACATAACACTGTAAGTATTCCAGAAAGGTACTTGAATTCATCCTGTTCATCGTGGCTGCAAGTGACGCACTGACAGCTGGAAGACAACAAGGGACTCAACCTAATGCAATTCCTGACTGTTCCACAACTGTTTAAACCTCTAGTTATGAGCAACTTGCTTTGATTACAAATTACCCAATATTTCAGGATCACAGGGGACATGCTGCTAAGCTTTGCGTGGGCTCTCGGCAATCAGCAGTATGTTATTGGGCTATGATGCCTCACTTTGAAGAATGCTTGATTAAAGTCCAAAACTGCAATCTAAATGTTAAACCAAGGGATACTCTCATCAGCTGTATGCAAAACGAAACTGAAGACATATTTTTGGTGTAATAGTCAACTGGCTATGCTATTTATATAAGGGTAGTAAACAGCTAAATATAGTTATGAAGAGTGTTATTGTATTCCCATGCTTTAAAAGATTTGTACTGCAAATACTTGCAAAGCTGGAGAGATATGCATGGATTGCTGAGCATGACAGGGTGAAGAGGGTTAAAAAAAACTTAATTTTGTGTTTAAAATGTTCAAGAAAGCGGCTGAATTTTTCTCATCTTTGATCAGTTGCAAATATTTTGGGATTGGATTTTAAATCACGGCATGAGCAACCTGGGAGAGTGACTCAGCGGCTGAGCTGTGATCCACAGCAACAGTGTGGGACTCAGAGATGGAGCTCCATCTGCTCACTGAAAATAATCAAGCCAAGAGGAACATCAAGTATTTTCAAGGGCCGATGATAATACTTTCCATTCAGGTGAAGAAATTTATAACTAGCGCAGGAGTTAGGTGCTTTGGTGGAAATCTAGAAAGTGGAAAGTTAGTCTCTCACTAAGTCCACCTCTTAGCTAGTGATCACGCCACTCAGGTGGCCAGGCAGTCACTTTAGGTCTTGTTTAGTGGAAGAATCTGACACATTCTAGCCTTTACTGGATAACTAGGGCACCGGAGTGCATCTAGAGCCCCGGAAAAAACAAAACGCACTCACACATACACAGAGCCCCAGAAATAAAGTCCTTGGGATCAACTAGGATGAGCAGCTGTGTGCCAAGATTTCAACATGCAACAAGCTGGCAGCAATTAGGGAGCCTGCTGGAGAGGCTACAGGGAGCGGGATGGCCATTACTACTGGTCCTGCACAGTGAAACTGTAAGAAAGATTAAGATACATAATATGCAAGCATAAACAAATGAATGAATGGCATATCATTTACTGTTAAGACAGACAGTAGACATGTATTTGTAACTGATCATACTTGAAACAGAGTAAAGAGATGCAAAAATAGAATTTAAAATGAAGGGGTGCAGCTCATTTCCAAAAAGGTGAGTGAAATAAATGAACTGCCAGCAGCTTTGACAGCCTGTGAGCTGCAGAGAAAGGAGAGATGAATAGAAATAAATGAAACCTGAGGGTTAGAAGTACGAACCTTTTGCTAAATGAAATAAATGCTAATGAAATAAAATATTTTCAGCATTAGAGTTATAAATTGAATGAGATCAATAATATGTTTTAATGGACTGAATGGATGACATGAAATGATAGCAACATAATTCAAGTCTGCTAAATGAAATCCAATTAAAAGCACAGTAAGTGAAAAGAATTAATGAATACATTGATATACAGTATCTTGTATTCTGTTCATCTTCCCAATTTTTGTGTGCCACTACAATGGCATAAAGATAAAACATTAATTAAACAAGATGACTGGGAACGTTTTAAACTACCAGCTCTAATCTCAGCAGGAGACATGCAGCTATTTGACAATATTCACTCAGCGCGTTGTGCCATTCTCGCACAAACTTTACTCCATACTTTCTCTTCATAATACTCTCTTATAAAAGTTTCCCGAGGCCATAACCTATTTCTGTCTCCATCATGAATACTGTATGAACTGCGTTTGCTGCTATATAAACATCCAAGCAGTCCAACTTCAATTTGAGCCAACTTTCCAGCCTGATACAACACAGCTATAGGAAAATACATTGGCAGGCATCCAACCAACCGTAAAAGAGATTGTAGCATTTGAATACAATCCATTTTGACAACATTCCTAACTGTCTGACTGGCAACGGCAATTTCTAGAACAAAGTATGTGGTTTATAGACTGTTTAAAAAGGCATTAAGTACAAGTGTGTGTGTTTGTATGCACATGCAAGAACATGTCAGCTGCATTTCTTGATTAATATGATTAACATTTATAATTGGATTCGCGCACATGCTGTGTGTATGTGTGTTCCTGCACGTGTGCAGTCTGTGGAGATGGTGACCAGCAGACCCCGAGGCACCAGGTGTCACAGACAGAAACAGCTGAGAGAGAGAAAGACAGCTGCTTCTTCTGGTGTGTATCAGAGGTGGTCCCGCTCTAGTGGTGGTGACGTCTTTCCCCAATGCTGGACCTTTGCTTTAAAATGTACCTTCCAAAAACTGTAACAGCACTCCCTGTCAGATTGGGTTAAAGTTGTATTTTATAAAGTCAGAACAAGTGGGGGCTTGATTGTGGGTTAATCTACCAGGTAGGTGTTTGCTGGAAGAAGAAAACAAAATCTAATCCGAACACATAACGTTGAAAAGTCCCAGCTCTAAAACGTGCCATACAGTGTTTTCATTCTCTTAGAAATGCCTGTTGTACAGGTTTGAAAAAAGCCTAAATAAACCACATCTTTGGATTTACCTTACAACAGTATATACCAATACCCCAGAAAAACACATCTTCCTACAGGAATGGCACTGACACCTTCATATTACAAATCAGTATGAGACTATATCTAGGCAGAGAATCATTATTTGCATGAGAGTAAGAATGCTCAAGTAATCTAAAATTCCATCTTCAATCTACAACTAGAGGCCAGATAATCATCGCGTTTCTCACAAGCTCTATCACAACAAAGTGCACGACAAAAGTCTCCCTGTGTTATTGTTTTGGCTGCTATGAGGCACCGGTGCAGCCCCTGAGGATCTATGAAAGGTGTTTATGGTTTGGATGCACAGTGATACGGTAGGCAGGCCTAACCTTATTTGTTATGATGATGCCATCATATTAGACAGGCCCAGTGCGTAGAGTGCAACCTATTGCCCATACAGTGTGTGTGCGTCCATGGCCTAGCCTCTATCCGTGCATGAGATCTGGGAGACCTGGGTTAAGAGGGACGCATGATCCCACGTTCGTCCGCAAGGTTGTTCAATCTACACGCGTCTGCAAACAGAAATAATAATAATAATAAAAATATTCGACCCACATCCAAGAGGTTCGTGATGGACACAGCCTGTAACGTAGAAATACTCGTACAGCCCACAGAGACTATGGTCGAGCTGAAACCATCCACACCTTAGCGTGCTTGGTCCAACCCAAAATGGGGTCACTGCCTAATAATCAAAAGCACATATTTCAGGAGGTGTTACTCGAGCTGTTGTCATCAAAGGCTGCGGAGTGTCATGTCAGTGGACTAAAAATGTGGTAAATAACTAAGCTGTGCGCATCTCTCTCTCCAGCACGTCCGACGCACGCCACACATCTCGCCCACGAAACCCGTTAGTGTTTGTTTTTTTTTTTTTTTTTTTTTCGTTTTTGTCAACAATGTGGCAGACCACCAGTGATCACAGCGACAGCTCCACTTGAGCTCTCACAGAGCCAGACTCGCCCCTTCCCGACTTACCGGATTTGAAAAACGCCGCTATGTCTGCCGCGTCCTTCGCAGCCTCATCTAGTCCCTCTCCTGCGCTCATGGCTGTGGTCGCTTGTGCGGAAATAAGCGATAGATATCCTCAGCGGATTTTTTTTTCTTAAATTGTTGCAATAATTGTTAATTCGCAAAAGCGGCTCCTGACGCCTTTCATTGAAGCAGATCCGGTCATACAATCTGTGCTCCCTTCATTAAGCGAGAGACCTCCTCCTCCATTTTGGCCGAGAAGGGAAAATCCTGGCGACCGATCGGCGGCGCTCCCGAGTTGGGAAGTGAGGGAGAGGAGGAGGAGGAGGAGGAGGAGGAGGAAGGGGGTGATAGTGAGAGAGGGCGGAGGTAAATGAGGAGGGGAGGAGGGCTATTCCATTTTGAGGGGTGGGTGGGGGGGGGGGGATATCCTGGGATTCCGTTTCGGGGGGTTTTTGGTGCATTGTGCGCCACCCAATTTTTAGTGTGCGCCACAGCACATCAGCAGCCCCCAGCGTCGCTCACTGCGGTGCTGATGCGGGCTGTGTGAGTGTCATTCGTCAGGATTGTATGCCTTAATAGCTCAAGCCCAGGTGTTATGGGAGATGCTATAACGACAAACATCATGGATATCCTTTCCTCATACGTCTAGTAGTAGCAGTGTGTAGCCTTTCTCCCATTTAACGTTATCATATAGGCTCTTATAGCTGTTCTGAGTTTAATATCCCCATGGAGTCACTGCATGAGTTCTCATGTTGTGTTAGTTTCTTTCCTAACAGTTATGGCCTATTGTATGATTGAAAGTTATTCATAAATGTAAATGTTTTCCTAGTAATGACTAGTCGTGTTTTTAGTGGATTAGCGGGGCAAAAGGACAACGACGGAGAGGGACTATTTAATTCTCTCTTCATCTCCTAGTGATGAAGATGATGCTACACTATGAGGTCATTTGCCCCACAAATCTAACCCAGTTCTCCCTGACAGCTGCAGCTCAGCGCTTTTGACTAGCGACAGTGCGCTGCTGCCATCTAGCGGCTGCCTCCACGAATTGCTCTGGGAAAGCCGGCAAATACTGTTGAACACATCCGTTTTAAAGAATAGGCTACGCACTGATATCAGTTTGCCCTGTTTATTCCAGTAACTTACAGACCTGAAGAACAATAAGACGTAATAAAATAAAAACTCTGCGCACAGACACAAGATCGTGGAAGGACATATGGAGAGAGAGCCTATAAATCAATATCAAGGACACCCTGAATTAAAAGTAATGTCACGGATGTCGCGAGGCAGGCAAAAAAGTCTGTCAGCAATAAATCCAGATGTTTGCTCCTGGACTGACAGCTGTCCAAATCGTCTCACTGTGTTACAACACTGAAGGTGTGGCTTTGGTGACACGATGAGCCACATAATATATAAAAAGAAATGTTAGTTTCAGTTTTAGTTATATAAAAGCAGCAATGAGCAAAGCCAGCAAGCAGCTCAATTGCATCTGAGTTACTGATATTTAGTAGGTGAACACGCTTCTACAGCGTTGCTGTTAGTTAAGCATTTTGTTAATGCTGGTTAATGAGTGTCTGTATAAATCCTGCTCAGACCTTCCTACTACATTAAAACTTACTTTGACATCTTCTCCCTTGAAGTAGACAAAAGTGTGCACTGAGCTGTATTAAAGGAAAACACAGAATTAAAAGAAATATTGTAACACTTGGTAAGTTCAAGTCTCATCTTATTAACAAAATGACAGAAACTGTCTATAATGTGGAGACGTTAAAAACACAGATGAACAGTGACCCGATAATGTTAGAATCATGCAGAGATATGACTAATCAGGCTGTATCAAAACTTCATGGTCAAAACCCGGATAATACATAACCGGGTTTATGTAGAGATACAAACTGACATGATGTCGGTGGCATGCCACAGAACAGAAGGTACACAAGTAGCATGAATCTGAACAATGACCGGTTTTTAGGGTTAGGGTCCTGGTAAGATTTTGCGTACAGACGTAACACACTTGGAGCAGATGACATTGCCTTTCTTGATAGTCTTCTATCTGATCGTCTGGTCATAATCTGTGTCTTTCATTACCAGCCCACTGCCTCTTTGCGCCTTTGCCCCCTTCCACATGCCTCGTTACCTAGGAAACCACTAACAACATAAACGATCAGAGCGGACAAAACGCGTTTAGAGGAAGGAAATCTTGCTACGACAAGAAAAAAAAACTGCTATAAACAGTAATCCCGAGTAAACAGCGAAGAAAAAGAAAAAAACTACATTACTTGACGCGGTCGAAGCTGGAAATTTAAAGTCGAGGAGCCTTTTCAGTGAAGGAATGTTTGAACCATGTCCTTCAGCTCTCGGTTCGCCAAAGTCAGCTACAGGAACAGACCCACCCAGCCTTCTGTCCAAGTGGAGTCACTCAAGGAGATGCAGGTTTGATCTCACAGCAGATGGGTGATAATCATGATAACGTGACACTTTTTTTAATGTAAGGAGAATCTCCTAAGTGTCCCCCATCCAGAGGGAATGTAGACCGTAAATTACAGGCTCAAGAGTCATTCTAACAGACTGTTACCGTCTATATGGCCTATAGAAAGCTTGTGAGTGTAGTATCCTACTTTTAGGTTTTAGGCCTGCAATAGTAATCTATTTTCTAGTGATATTATTTTGTTCTTTACAGGACTGTCTGTGTAAAGAAACCTCATATTGTCATAAGGTTATCACTCTTTTTTAAACATCTGTAAAACATATACTATTATCACTGGGGTAGGACTGTTTTGTTATGAGCACAGCTGTCCAGCTTAAGTTTAACAGTTCTGCATTCATTCAGATGTCACGTCACCAGTGCAATGAATCCCCCCTTCATGAGGGTTATAATGGTCAGATTTTGTTCAAACAATTTTTTTTGTGGTGTTGGATGCTGTAGATTATGATGTTGGTGAACTGTGTTGCATTATACAGAGAGGTGTTTCTGTTATTTAGCCTATCCTTACTGATATGAATGAGGTGGACAAAATAATAGAAACCCCTGTTACTATAACACAATATAGTTCAACACCACCACCACAAAATACAGCCTCTAAAATTTCCATACAGTTCAATCAACACCTCGCTGAAACAGCTTCAAAAAGAACTGAATAACAAAACCTTTATGAAGGTAGAATGTGTTGGAGGACTGAGCTAGGTGTACCTAATAAACTGGCGTATGCAAATGCAATTCTTTCTTCTATCACTGGGGGGCACAAGAGCTTATCCATTTTTTTTTTTAAATTAATGAATTCATTAATTTAATACTGACCTCAGATAAATTTCCATAGGTAGTTACTTAGCACAGATTGATGTAGTGAACTCAAATTAGGATCATATGAATTTGGAGAGCGGAACCTTCCATCACTATTCCCTTCTCTCTTATGTGAAAGAAAAAGGGAATGATGGAATTAATCTGCACTTCATTTTCAAATCAGGAACCCCTGAGCCCTTTTCATAATTGCTTCTGAGAACCACTACACTATTAAGACTGACTGGCCTCTCAGCACTAGACAAAAACAGCTGTGACATAAGCATTTGTAATATTTGTTGGTTGTGATATGAGCCTCAATCCACTAGATGGTAGTGTGTTCATAGTGTACTTGGAGGAAATGATGCTCCATAAAGATGATGAGGTTGTCAACTTTCAGTCAACTTTAAATCAACTATCATCAACTATCATCTATTGTTCTTAATTAATGTGGAACTGTGTCATTATTAAAATGATAACTGTTATCAGTAAGGCTCTATGGAAAGCTAATTTTATGGATTTAAAACAGAGAAATCTAACTTTTTTATTTGAAGGTATTTTTACTTCACCCACACACTTCAGATTCACCAGTTCCACCAACACAAAGGTTAGGAGCCAAAGGAAGTAATCCTCCATGTTTATGTATGCATGTATATATTTATTTATTTTACTTTGTAATGCCTATTTACAGCTCATTACACTTTTGAATTTTCCAACCTTTCCCAAAGGTTATGAAATAAATATTCCTTCATTATAACTTTAGAGCAAAAAAAAAAAAAAAAAATAGCTTTAACATAAATATTATACCACATAGGCTGATATAATATACATGTTCAATTAATATGCAAAAACCATCTCCAACTCTGCGCTAACTAGAAGCCACAGCAATCTGACTCTGTGGATCTGCTCCATTGGCTACATATGCGGACTAATGGAATTTCTTTTCTTCATATGGATTCAGTTTCACACTCATTTTCATGCAATACTGACCAAAATAAAAGGGGAAAAGGTATATTCACGTTCCCTCTAGGCACTCATGCATTTAATTCTGTTGCTATTTTAAACAAGAAATGACAAGTGATATAGTAACAAAAAGTAAAAAAGAGTAAAAAGCTCCCTCTTAGCTAGTGTCACCATGTGGCTGGAGATTTGTACATGCTGGTCTGCACAGTACATGCTGGTCTGCTTTCAGTGACATGTTAGGGGACAAGACTGCATGGGGACTGGCTGCATGAGATGGACCCACAGATAATCCTGCACTGCGTGGATCAATAGAACATTAGACAACTTCCACATAGTGTAGTGACATACTGAGATAAAGTAAAATGAAATCACCCAATAACGGCAATGTAAAACAATTATGATCTATTGGATTTAACTTTGCTGTTGCACTCAGGAGTGGTTAGAACCGAATAGACAGCAAAGTCAATAAAAAAACAAAAAACAAAGAGAAACAGTGCAAATCAAAATACAGAGTCCTCAGAGTTCATCTCTGTAGACATATTGTGCTGAAGCCTGATGTAGTTTTAAATCAAATGTGTTTAAGCTCTCCATGTCTGTGTCAGTGTGAGCATCCTTGGGGAGAACCGTAGACCTTTCTCTGTCTATGTCTTTCTCTTTTAGATCTCACCATCCTCTCATTTATAATTTACAGTCACTCTCCTGTTTCATGGCAGCTCACAACCAGACAGTTGAACACAGAAAAAAAGTCATGGCGTAGTGAAAAATTGATGACCAAACTGCTTTTAAATGCAAAGCTTCGCAATCATTTCTTCAATATCAAACCATCAGTCAGATCCATATGGTGAGAGCTGTGCTTCTCCTCTGCTGGATGGCACAGTAAAAGCTAATGGAATTTAATATTAATTGGTGGGAGGTCTGTGTTTGTGTGTGTTCAGTGGGTGAATGATTAAGGTCTCCCCAACAGAGCTGCAACTAATAATTATTTTCATTACAGTCTAATTATCAATGATTTTCCGCTGATAATTCATTTAATCTATAAAATGTCAAAAAAAGAGAGAGAGAGAGCACAAGGTGCCATTTTCAAATTGCAAAAACCACGCTTTCCGTATGCAGTGACATTTTGCATTTTCTTGTAATGGCATCAAGTCTTACTGTGTTCTTGTTACATAATACTTACGGTGAACTGTTTCACTGTTAATAAAAAGAAGAAGAAAGGACAATGCTAATACCTGTCAAATGTCACCATTATATTCTTAGTCTATAGCCGTCTTTTGAAGCTGTTGCTACAGTCACTACACGAGTAGTTTCAGTTAGTTAGCATACAATGGCAATGCATACTATAATGTTAACACAGAAACCTGTTGTCCTTTTAGAGGGTGACAAATGTCTTGTTGAGGGTCATTTTCGAATTATTATTACACTGATATACAGAATATTTTATATTTTATTTGTGTTTGCAGCTGTGTATATTTTTTAACATCTTATGTCTATGATTCTGTATATATATTAACAACCTTCCCACCCCCGCACTCACTCACCCTTATCTCTGTCTCTCCATTCCATTGTTATAATAGACTTGTAAGGTGAGAGCGGGGATCTTGATAATTACCTTGCTGACAGGTGGTCATCCAACACTGCATTATCTAGTTAGCAGTCCCCTTTTAGGAGCAACACTCTCATAATTTCAGGGCAGTAACCTTTCTCACATGGCAAATAAGAAGGCTGATTGCTCACATACTGTAGCAAAGCCACTTGTTCTCTGTGTTGTCTTCTTTGTTGGACGCTGTAATTCTCTAATGTCATGAAATGCAAAGCCAATTAAGAAGGTGGAATGACTTGAAAAGAAGTGTCAGTGTGAAAGGCCGCTGCCGACGATGCTGCATTTTAAACCAGACTATCAAAACAAGGTAAGGTGACCCAAGAGTTCTGCAGTTACAGATAGCTTGGCTTCTTGACTAACTGCATCGGCCAAATGTAATTCATCATTAATATGTCAGGATTCAGTAAACAGATGATATGTTTGTATCAAAATGGTTCGTAGAAAAGCTCAAGAAGGCAAAAGCAAGGGAAAATCAGCAGTTATGTATGCGTGAAAGTTGGTAAGGGAAATGTTTTAGTATACTGAAAGTTATGCAGACTTCTCACAAGGAGCAATATAATGACTGATTTCATCTGACAACAGATGCAGTCCATATTTATGAGAGAAATCCCCATTTCCTTACTAAATGTATTTCAAGCAACGCACCACCAGAGAGAAATGATTTAAAACTCTTGTTAATGTTTATGTGGATCACTGAAAGTGGAAGTTTATAGACAGAAATAACATCAGAGCTGTTTTCTGTATTTAGTAGTTACTGCAGCTCTGAAAAAACAGGAATTATAAATTTGGCACAAACATTTCATTTAATTAAAATGCAAGTCACTTTACTGCTAAGTTAAATTTGTGTTTTAACAAATCTGTTACCATCCAAACTAAATAATATGATATGGTGAGGATTAATCTTTTTTTTCCCTGCTTTTTTTTTTTATTTTTTTTTTATTTTTTAATTTTTTATTTTTTGGTATTTTGTGGATTCTGCTCTTGTCTTAAGACAGAACAGCTGCACTGCACAAATGCTGCTGATCCAGATTTAAATCAAAAACTGTGGAGATTTTAAGTTCAATATAATAGTACATCACACACAAATATGGATCTGTTGCGTGGTTGTTTTGGTCGGTTCTTTTGTAACATGCTTTGGTAGATATGGTGCATGAAAAAAGGCACTGAATGAAATCTTGTTGCATTGTGGCCGTTAAAGTATTTGCAAAATTTAGTCCATAGCCACAGATATTTAATGAAAGCCTCATTCATATGATCTCTGTGATCAGGTGACGTAAGTGACATGGTCAGTGTCCGAAGCCTCAACACAGAACCGACCCTTAAGCATTTTCTTGAACTAGACTGTCACTTTCAGTTACATTAAAGTGAAAACTGACAGCTATGTTTCAACTTGCTACCCTGTTCTGTTAGAGCAGTGATACCTGAACTGTGCACCCACTGCGTGTCTGTGTGCTCATTCCTGCATGTTAGTTTGAGAGTGTATAGTAAATGAGCTCTCAGTGTTTCTGTTCTCTCTTTTTCTGTTTTGACTTGTGGATGTGAGCGTGTTAATTCATAAGTAAGTGCATGATGCACCTGTGTGTACAGCTCATAAACTACCCGTGTTTTTCAGTTTTGTTTTAACAGTTTACTGCAGCAGGCTGTAAACTCATACATTGTTGATAGGAATGGCCATTAAACATAAAGCAGACAAAGCTTCAGCTCAGCTGGCTGGGTGGTCACCACTGACAACTTGATAGGGCTAATCCCTTTGAGGGCGAGAGTATACGGCTTCCCTCTGTACATGTAGATGAGTAAGAGATAGCAGGTTATAGAGAAGATATAGAAGGGTTTAAGTCAGAGAGGCGAGGAGCTGCCATGTCGCGGGTGTTTAGAAAGCAGCTCTGGAAACAAACAGTTTCCAAGGTCATTCAGGTAAGAGAACTCAAACATCACTGTTGTTGTTGATGTGGTGGTGGTGTCAAGCAAGGTCCATCAGTCTTTCATTTACCACATCTGCAAAACTTTAACCACAACTACTGTTCTTGTTTTGACAGTGTGTGTTGTTTCTATTCCCCTGAGGATGTGGATTAAAATGGACTAAATCATTATCTGTATTTATTTGAGGTTTGGCAGGGCACTGAAAACATTTTGAATTGCTTTTTTTAATATTAGATAAATAATCAGACTAAATTCCTGCCAAACTGTCCTGCTGCACATTTTGTTTTGTCACAGCTGTTTTCTCTTTAATTCCAAAAGCCACAGTTTGTTTATTATAGAGATTGTCAGTCTCGACATAGCTTATCTCAGGATGGAGCTTTGTTTGTTTGCTTTTGAAAACTGTTAATGTTGTAGTTGTTATTACATGGGTCTGTCAGTGCTGGCTTCTGTGTCTGTGTTATGGGAATAACATGGATGTGTGTGTGTCTGTCATTGTTGCCTAGTGTATTTTGTGTGTTAATGTTTTGCATTCAGATGTGACTTAGTCTGCTTATTTGAATACTGTGCACCACACTGCTGCATTGTTTGTATTGTTTGTCTCTGGGCTGAAGACTAAGTTAGCTGTTCTCACAATCTGGAATAAAGACAGAGAGAAGGTGTGAAATGGATGGTCGCCCAGCAACAGTTGGCTTGACATGCTTTTTTTTTTTTTTTTTTTTTATGGCCGACCCGTGATGTCACTGTTTGTGTCTGTATGTGTGTGCGTATCTCCAGAGACTTCAGCAAGGTTGGTGTGATTCATTGTACGTAATTGTAATTCTGACAATGAATGACACCTTTTTTGAAATATCTGAATAAATGTCCCTATTTTGTGATGTAAAATTGGGTGAATTACTAGAAATAATAATAATAAAAAAGAGTTAGTCACATAGATCATGTGGGTGTGAGCTGTTCTTCTGCTTCATGTGCTCTTATGGGTGGTTACAAAAGATCGCTGTTCTCATGCTTTAAATGAGTGAAATATAAAAGAGCACAGGTAAAAATGTTCATGTGTGAAGTGACTGAACTGTTGTGCTTAGCAACCGTCCTGTTATCTGTTGATGTTGCTGGCCTGTGACTTGCATTCACTGTTACAGAGAGTGGTTTTGTTGGTGCTTGGCAAATATTAACATGTTGGGTTTTTTTTTAAAGTTTATAATTCAGCAAATTTTGTGGACACTACTTGGACTCTCTGGAAAAATGTTATTTGCCTTGTTTCACCAAGCAAACTTGAATGCCAATGTGGTTGTCGTCTGATCTCTTTTATAGTTGCTGACAGGCTAATGTGTTGCTGCTCTTGCTAACCTTGTTGACACACACAGCTCGCGAGGTTGTTGCTCTGTGCCCCCCCCCTCTTCATCCTTCTTGGGATTCAGTCAGTCTTTATCTTTTCCTCAGCCTTTTCCTTCGCTTTTTCTCTAGATCCCTTGTATCTGCTTTTGCCATTGTATCCAGTTACTTCGCCTTCCATTGTGTCAAGTCATTCTAATCATCCTTTCCATCTGTAGGCTTTGACATCTTTTTTTTTCCTCTTTATGTTCCTTTTAGCACTTTATTGTGGGTTCTATCTGATCTATCCCTCAAAACCTGCCACATCTCTCCAATATCATCTCACATTATCTCCAATTCTCAGCATAGTCCAGAGGGACTCTCACAGTGTGCTTGCATGAAAAGTATGTCCCGTGCCCCAATGTATATTACAAACTTTAACAGCCAGTTACAGTTGCCTCAAGGATAAGGCTCCTTAACAGTAAATTCCCTGTTCTCTGAGGCACACCACATGGAAGAGAGAAGAGAGAAAGGGAAAACATGATGAGAAGCCCGATCACTTAATATGTCATTCTCAATTAAAGTGTAATCCAGTTGTTAATAATTGCCTAAACAGACTGGTATATAAAAGAGCTAGTTCTCAAGTGCCCTATTTTTGGCATTACCAAGCGCAGTATGATGTTTCCTGCTTTGTTGTAGAGGAGAACCTTTTAAAAGATGGTCCGTGATGACGTCAATGCAAAAAGTATTTTAAGCCAGGGAGAACTAGTCCTGTCACCCCCTGTTTGCATTCCAGACAGACAAAAGGAAGGGTAAATGAGAGAATTTAAATGCACCCTGCAGCTGGCACACCATGCAACACTAGGTTTTGTGTAATTTATTGGCTGACCGTTTTCCTCTGTTACTAATCAGCAGAACCTGGCAACCTACTGTGGTTGATTTTTATTGCCCCACTATCCTAAATGCAACCCATGCCTTGTTGTAAACTGGCTTTGGTGTTGGTTAATCCGTTCTCAAACACCTGATTTTTTTTTAGTATTTGATAAGACAGTCATAGGAGAGACATGGAGGCACTTCTCAAAAGCAGAGGGATGAACCTGCAGATCCTTGAAGGATATTGATATCTGTTTTGGACATTTTTTTTTCATTTTACATTTTTTTTGACATATTCTACTGCTTGTTTATTGAAAACTGTACATACCCGTGGTTCTTTGAATGGGCTATTATTTAAATGATGTCTGAGCCAAAGTGTCGGACCACAGGAGAGCTTCAATCATCTGTCATTACCAACAGCCTCAGCACTACATATCAAGTATGTGAAATATGGTTAAATAGCTTTGTGTTCTCTTCGGTCATGTTATGGCTTAACTCGTTGTCTGCTTCTCAGGGAAAAAAATTACAGTTCTGTAGAGTGCTTTTTTTTTTTTTTTTTTTTTTAAATCATCTGTGAACCTGATCTCAATTCAGTCAGTTCAGAATTTCAATTTTCTTTAAAAAGCGTCTACTTCAGCACTCAATCAAAAGGAAAAGGACATATGTTACTTTTTTAAAAATTCAAAAGTAATTCGACTTTTGATCCTAATATTAATTGTTTATAATTGTCTGCACATTTGTTTAGCAAAAGCTGAAAGAGGAGCGGGAAGCTAAGAGGGCCCAGCTGGATGGAAGACATGACTACATCCTCAGTATTGTAGCTTCGTGCCTGGGAC
Source organism: Toxotes lorentzi (assembly GCA_037833715.1). Lineage (NCBI taxonomy): Eukaryota > Metazoa > Chordata > Actinopteri > Toxotidae > Toxotes > Toxotes lorentzi. Next base: position 16,374,499 of record JBBMJY010000025.1, on the reverse strand, counting down.
TGGAGAAAGCTGAAGTGGAAGATGCCATACTGGAGGGGAATCAGGTACTTTAAACTCAAATTTTCACACTTACTTACTCATTTATTTATATATTTATTGGGTAGACAACAACAGCAGCCTTAAAACTAAAGCATATAGGTGTAGCAAAATTTGTTCTGACTTTGTATTTTTATTTATATAAAATTACTGCCACATCTATTTTCTTTTAGTTATTTCAGTTTTATGGGGTGAAGAAGGATCAACGATCAAGGATCAAGGAACTTACTGTCATACCAGTACATTTACATGTTATGGCATGAAATTAGTACTCAGGTCCCAGTTTAGGCCATCAAGCCACCAAGAGCATGAGATTGAATGAGACTGAAGTAAATTATTTGGGCTGAGGGTGAATTATTTTAGTTTTTACAGTTAGCACTACAACAACTACATGACGTCTCTCAGTTTAGGAGACTGTCGTATCTGATTGTGCTAAAAGTTTTCCTTTCATCTTTCTCAGATTGACCGCATGGAGCAATTCTTTGTGGTTGAGGGTCTTCCACACCTCATGTTCTACTATCAGGATGCTGAGCCCGTCGAAGCCGGTAAGCTGTTGGCACTTAGGACAGTAAGATGGCGAAAATCAACCACCGTTTAATTCTCAAGCAAATTCCACAGTATTAATTCACAGTCTCACAGATGTGAGTGTGTGATGATACCTTGTGTTACTTCTGTGTCCAATTCTTTGCTTCAGCAGCAGCAGCCACAGCTTCTGCACCCTCCCAGCCCGTTGCCCAGCAGCCTGGTTGCAGCAAGAAGTTTAAAGTGTTTGTGACAGACGGGAGGGATGTGGCGCTGACGGGGATGTGTGTCTTCTTCACCAGAGCCAACACTTCTAAGGCAATCACCTCTGAGAACATACACAGAGTGAGTCAGTTTATACTGAAAACTTAAGCATGAAGTCATTAAATTCTCTCAGGGTTGATCAGGGATTTGAAATAAAGCGAGACTGTTATTTTATGGATGAACACTAATTTGACCATCATTTCACTGTGGTTATGAAACATTTTATGAACTTCTTTTATCCAGCCACTTTGCCCAATTTCCACTTGTGGGAATAAGACCAATGATATTCATTTAAAAATACTGAAGAAGAGAAACTTTGATTTCTCTTGGGTTTACTTTGATAAAACATTTTAACTGATGCTGTTTTCTACTGAAAAAAAGAGAAAAAAAAGGAGTAATGAGATTATTTCCACACTTAAGCAACATTAAATGTTGCGCTAACAGGGTAATTCTCTCAGAGTGACAGAAAATACTGTGTTTCTTAAGATCAAAGAACACTTGATTCCTTTACCTCTGACGGTGATTTCTCTTTGAACACATTTGTGTGATAAAGGGTGTCCGTTAACTAAAACGGGTGCTTTTCATCCAGAGCTAGTGAGACAACAGGGGGTTCAGCAATAGCACTGTGATACCACAGGCAGTTCTGGCTATTGATTCTTGCTGATCACCTGCTGTCAGCAGCAAAAGCTAATCACAGCTACTGATAACAGGGCATGTTTGCTACGAGACACTCACAGCTAGAGAGGGAAGAAGGACAGCTTTGGTGTGTGTGTAAATTAAAGAAAGAAAGAAAGAAAGAGAATGAAAGAGAGAACACTTGTGTGTGCTTGCCCATGGGAGTGCAAAAGAGCTTCCTAAAAGTACTAATTTATTCTGGATTAATTTAGGTAAAATAAATAATTAAGAGAAATGACAACAATAATAATTATGATGAATGAAGTAATTCAGCCGGTGTTTGAAATTTAAGGTGTGTCAGGTATTGCTCTACCCGGTGGTGTAATTAGCGTTGTTCACTCCCTGAAATTTTTCGAATGCATTGTTTGTCATCTATCATGGATAGTGAACATTAGCGGGTGGTACGAGTAAGCATGAAAGACTGGGATGTAATTACACCAAAAACTGTCAAAAACAAGAGAGAAACTCACAAAGCTATAAATTATTGAGCGTTAAAGTATTACAATAACAGAACGTTTCCAAAGGGCTAGAACTCGCTATCTTAAATGGTAATGTCTGAAATCGGTTCCTCAGTGAACAACAACTTCATTACTGTTAGGATGTTCTTGTTTTGCTGTGTCACAGGTAGCCACAATTGCCCATTTCTGGGTTAGCTTCTTTTCCACCTACTTTCATTGCTCAGTGTTTTCTCGTTCCTTCTCAGAAGCTTAAACACAATGCTATGGTTTTCTGCCCATATTGTAACCTGGGAGGGTATCTGCTGTGGGCTGATATGCAGAGTAATGTATGAACCGTTACGTCTGGTCCTAACTGTCAGATTTTGATGTCAGATATCTGGATCTAGCGCCAAAGGTCATGAAGTTAACTTTCAAGTCACTTCTTGAGGGAACCTCTAAATAATGTCAGTAGTTAAATTCAGTAAAATGCACTTATCTCTTCCTAGGATCTAAATTTCAATATGTTGGACACAACAGAAGTGGGTCTGTTAAAGAGTGTGGAGCAGCTGCTCTCCGACATCTTCATCCCCACGCTGAGAAAGATGAACCATGGCTGGGGAGAGCTGGCCAGTCCCCAGGCCCAGGCTGTCAAACATGAGTTCATATCATCATTGGAAAGTTTTGTGTCCGTTTTGGCTGGAGCACAGGAGAGTCTGCAAGAAAAGGTAGAGAGCAAACACTGTTCAAAAATAAGTTTCTTAATTTCACAGCTATAAAATTCCCAATGAAGAAACATCTCCAACTTAATCAAATATTTGTGCACTAACCAGATATCAAATTTATACGTAGTATATACTGCTTAGCAAAAACATGGAAAAACAGATAATGATTTGAATTAATATAGTGAAATAATGGCTGTTTGTGAGCCTTTGTCATTACGGCAGTGTTTCAGTATAGCAGTAAGATGCCTATAGATTGAAAACTCTAAAATAACAATAAAAAGAACCTTGACCTCAGTCTCTTCTTTTAAATATATATATTTTTTCCCAGAAATTTCTGAGCACACATAGGCACATCCACAAACAAAATAAATTATAGATACCACAGCAAAAATAAACCATGTCACGGCTTGCTTCCAGGTTACCTTGAAAGAGTGTGACACATTTGACCTGCGAGTGCTGAAAGGCCCATCAGACTACATGGCAGCAGCCAGCAGCACAGAGACCACAGAAAAGATAGAGGCCTGCATGAAAGTCTGGATCAAACAGATAGAACAGGTGAGAAATGTTAGTTAACAGGTAAGAAGTTATCAAACGTATCACAACTATTTATCATGCCGAATTTTGTACTCTTCAGTGTTGTGCACAGTAGCTTGCTGCCGGGAGATATGTTACCTGATCCAAGATTGTTTGAAATGTCATTGAATGTGCTGTGTATCACGTGAAGCTGAACAGGTTAAATATAAGATAAATATTTGACTAAATATGCCCTGAATATTTAATGAAGCTGGAGCAACAAATGGTTGCAGATGCAACATAGTGGGATTATTTTCTCACAGCTATGTTTTCATAGTCTGTTGAGTGGCTGCAAAAATACCCCAATAAAATGACCAAATTAAATAGATGAAATTCAGGGAAAGCAAAGGATAGACTGCAGAAATTATGGTTAAACAGTGAGTAGTTAGAAAGTGTCACTCTACTACAGGTTCTAGCTGAGAGTGACCAGCTGAGAAAGGAGGCTGATGACCTTGGTCCTCGGGCTGAACTGGACCACTGGAAGAGACGAATGTCCCGCTTCAACTACCTCCTGGACCAGCTCAAGAGTCCTGATGTCAAAGCTGTACTTGGTGTGCTCCTGATGGCCAAATCGAAACTTATAAAGGTCAGATGTGACTGTCAGTCACCGCTAGGTTTTATCAGTGACTGTATGAACCACATGTACAAATTTCTTTCTTTCTTCTTTGCTCCTTCATCGGACACTTGATTCTCCCTCTATACGTCATATCACTTTATCGTTCTTGTTTGTTTTGTCTAGTCATGGCGGGAGCTGGACACCAGGATTACAGACGCAGCCAACGAGGCCAAAGACAATGTCAAGTACCTCTATAGCCTGGAGAAGTTTTGTGACCCTCTTTACAATGTTGACCCTGTAAGAAAAATACTTTAAAGATGAAGTGGTCTGTTGCATTGAACTGTCCTTTAATTGTGAAAATGGCATGTAAAACAAATACCGTTCAGTGTGTGCATGTTATGTCATTTCTATTTCACCCCAGGTATCGATGGTGGATGCAATCCCAGGTTTGATCAATGCCATCAGGATGATTCACAGTATTTCTCGATACTACAACACATCCGAAAAGATTACATCACTTTTTGTTAAGGTAAGGAGTGGCTGCTGTTCCACACAATACAACAATGATAAAGAGGTTTACATTCTAACCAACAATGGCATTCAGCAAAGCTGTTTGCCTACAGTGAGGATATTGTCTTCATTTTAACCCCAGGGATCTGTAATTTTCATGTTTTTATGGATGAGTGAAAACAAACCATTCAAATGTTTTTTTTTTGTTGTTGTTTTTTTGCCAACTGAGGTCATTGTTACATTAACCCAGTGTGAAAAACAAGAATTATGCACGGATTACTAAAATTTCCATTTCTAACATCCCAGTGTGCAAATTACTGGGTCGATTTCAGAAGAATGGTTGTGAACAGAATATAAACATCAGAATGTTTCACTGACCATGTTACAGCACTCAAACGAGTTTCCCCTTTGACCTTTTGACATCCTTGCTCATGATAATATGTGCACTAATTTTTAGCTACACCAGCCGACTGTGTAGCTTGTCGGCTGGAGGAGCCAGTTATCATGTCTGGGCCCACAGCTTCATTTCACCAAATCCATCAATATCTCTAGGTGACAAACCAGATGATCACAGCCTGCAAGGCCTACATCACTAATAATGGATCCAACTCAATATGGGACCAGCCTCAGGAAGTTGTTGCTGACAAAATCAAAGCTGCCATCCACCTAAACCAGGTATTTATTGGTAGAATATGTCATTTATGATGTAAATCATTTATCTCCTGGTTTTTCTGTGTTTACGTTCTCATCAAATGTGGTTTCTTTGCAGCATTGTGTAGATGTATTAATTAAAAAAATTTTTCATTTTGCCATTTGTATTCGTAACAACGTTTGTCTTCCATACAAGAAACATGTTACAGTGAGTCAGCTGAAAGTCAGACATATGTTTCCCTAAAGAGGACAGTTCTAGATGGAGACAATTCTGTTGCCATGAATGGATGCTAAGTTATTTTTCAACCAGCAATTGCTGCCACATTGATTTGATGGTTTAATGCAAATGAAGGTGACCAGTTTTGTTATGTGTCAAACTTACATCCTCCAGGAGTACCAGCGGTGTTTCCATAAAACCAAGGAGAAGCTGGAGCAGACTCCCTCAGAGAGGCAGTTTGATTTCAGTGAGATGTACATTTTTGGGAAGTTCGACACATTCCAGCGACGACTAAACAAGATTCTGGAAATGTTCGACACGATCTCCACCTACTCTGCCCTGCAGGACTCTAAGATAGAAGGGCTAGAGACCATGGCCACCAGGTTTCAAGTGGGTATACTTGTTAGATCAGATTGCTGTCCAGACATCTTTTGATAACAAAGAGAGCCTTTCCATTAACTGATGAAATGCCACTGCTAGCCAGATGAGCCTGTATTTCTTCTGCAAGTCATTGATGTTGGAAATTGTCAGTGGATGGCAACTGTAAGGCTGCTACAGCAATGAAGAGAACAAGTTTGAATCTTGAATACCTAATGCATATGTGAAAAGCTAATATACTGTCAACTTTTTTTTTTTATGATTTCATAAAAATAAATACATAAATACATATAATTTAAGGTATGGATGAGAAGGAAGAAATATTTTAGAGAAGCATTTTATATGATGATATATCCGAGACATTAATTTAAAAAAATGGCAGTGCAGCTCAGTAGAATAGAGTATTTATGTCCAAAAGTGAGTTTAATCTAGTTAACACAAAGCTTCAGGCTGTACATTAGCATGATAATGCCAGATTACTGTCTTGTTGTGGGAAATGGTGATATAGTGGGGAATAGTAATCATACTGTACTGCCTTGGATAATAGAATATAACCCAGAATTCTTGAACTGCATCACCTTCTCTAATTGGTGTTCAGATATTTTCCCTCAAGAATATATTGATGTGAATTATCTGTTTGTTTCTCCTTCCTTGGATGTGCAGACTGCAGAAATGCAGGGAAAATGGGAGGTAATGTCTCATCACAGTCTTCACCTTGTAGTACTGCATGGCCTATTTTATATATAGTCGACTGCATGCATGCAGACAAGACATTTTACCACATAACATGTAGGCTATATATCACCCAGTAACAATATGACAAAACTAACTGCATGGAACACGAACAGAGGAGCAACTTCAACTTTTGTTGTTTGTATTAGTTGCTCCGTTGTTTTTTGTGTTCTTCAGACAAGGTGCAGTGTTGCCAGCATCAGTGTAATGTCATCCTAAAGCCCTTACACACAGTTGGTCAAAGAAATAGATTAAAGATTTCCAAGCTCAGGGTCGACTGCAGCAGACCAATGAGGTGGATTTTTTTAAGGCTTTAAAACTAATGGATTCTTAACAATAACACTTGTGTATGTACACGTGTTTGTGTGTGTGTGAGATAGGCTATTGTGCTGAGCATGAAGAAAAAGCATTACAGTTTCCTAGACCAGAGAAGGACTGACTTTGATGTTGACTATGAGGAATTCTGCAAAAGCACCTCTGAGCTCCATGTAAGTAAAATATTACAGACAAAACTAAACTGATTACACATTTACTCTGTAGCATGGAGCCACCAAACTTCATATGCCTGTGGGAATTATAAAGGTCTAAGTTGACCTGCCCTAACAAGCAAAGCTTAATCAAGCGTGTACACATCTGCTCTCTGTGCTGAGAAAATGTCTAATCAGGTGAATGAAAACAAGAGTGCCCTACCTTGTTAGTTTGTCATCTTGTAAATGCTGTTGTTGTTGATCTTTGTGCTTCCAGAATCAGCTGAAGACTTTCATGGATAGCACGTTTGAAAATATTCAAAACACAGAAAGAGCTCTAAATGTGCTGAAGAAATTTGAAAGGTAACTCACGCTTTAGCATTATGTATCATCCCATGTATATTTACCTGTACAGGTATTTATCAGTGTGGTCCTCAGCACAGAGGACTGCTAATTCTCTTATCTTACCTGCTAATTAAAGAGAGATTCACCTGGCAAATGTCCAGCATAAGAAACTAGCAGCACTCTGAACAGACCTTTCTCACTGCAGACATTCTGACTCATCAAATACAGGTGTAACTAATAACAAGGCTGAATTCCAATAGCTTTGCCAGTTCCATGGTCCTTTTTTGTGTAATACCATTTTGTAGTTTGCTCTATTCACACCTCCTTTATTTCTATCTTGTAATACTCCTTGTCTATTTTTGAATTCTGATGAAATGCAACTACCTCTATTTTCGAACTGGCTAAAAACAGACTGGGCATCCCAGACCTTGGCATTGACGAGAAGTATCAGCGCATTCTGCAGAACTATGGCCGGGACATTGAAATGGTCTCCCGTATCTACATGAAGCAGAAACTGGGCCCCCCCATCAACCGGGACTTGCCCCCAGTGGCAGGCCGGATCATGTGGGCTCGGCAGCTATACAGCAGGATCCAGGGTCCAATGGATCTCTTTCAACTGGTAATATTGAATTTATGCCTCCTTACAATAAACTTGGCTGGCCCTAGGTGTTGTTTTTGCTTACTTCCAGTAGCAGTAATCAGTTTCTTTTTTTTTTTACCATTATATTCCTGTGTAGCATCCTGGAGTTCTTTCCACACCAGAGGCCAAGAGGATCATCAGGAACTTTAACAGGGCAGCAAGGGTCCTGTTGGAGTTTGAGATACTCTACCATCATAGCTGGATGAAAAAGGTAAAGGGAGAGAGAAAGCAAATAAATAATAGGGTGCAATATGTAACAAAAATGACATTTTATCACATGAGCATTCATTTAAGATATTGATATTCGTGGTCTTCTCATAAACAACATGTATATGTGTGCTTTCTTTTTCCTCTTCCCCTCACCTCTCCTTCCTCATCTTACTCACAACCCTCACTAAACTAACCAAACACCTTTGATACTTATGATCTTACCCAGATGGAGAATGCCCGTGTGGGCCTGCAGGCCTCTCTGCTGGTCAGATCTCCAGAGACAGGGGAGCTGTTTGTCAACTTTGACCCAGAGATTCTGACCCAGATCAGAGAGGTGAACTGCATGACAAGGATGAATCTGGAGATCCCGCCCTTTGCTGCTCTGCTGCAGCAGAAACAGGACACCCTCAAAAAGAACTACAACAAATTACAGGTGGATAATACACACAGTCATACACACCTGTAAATACAAACAACGTAATGAGGCAATATGATGATAATATGCCACAAGATGCTACGAAAGAAATTTAAATTGTACCTATAATAATCTACACTAAGCAATTCATTTCAACAGTATTGCAAGTGAATACACAAACTGTATCAGTATCTTTCCCCTGCAGTTAATGTTGAGTGAGAACACCAGAGTGCGGGCTAAGATTCAGACAGCTTTTGAACAGCTGGCGATGCCACATGTCGCTAAGGTAAGGTGTGGTTACTGTAATTCTAACATTAAAGTAACTGTCCACAATGTCAACTGTAGCTGATGATAAAATATAAATTAAATAAATAAATTCATAATATCTAATAATTCTATGCATTTACTGAAAATGGGGCATTTCAATGTTCCATATATTGTTCCATGCAACAGCTACGACATGATTTTTAGTGCTACGGGGATTTAATTAGCTGCAGAAACAATATTATTACATGTGCTATTCAATCATTTTAATTCTGTTTGAAGCACAGGTGTGTTTAATTAGCATCCTGCAGGTGTTGATCACAGCCCCCAGATCCTGTCTGGTTAATCTAAAGATAATTATGGGCCCCTCTGAACAGTCACCCTGTATTTTAAGGTGGAACTTGAGTATTAAAGCGAAGCTGTCACTGAATTTTATCGTTTTTTCTCACTTTCTGTGAGTGTAATGGCATATTTGGGGGGTGGGGTTCAGGCCCAGTCCCAGAACATGCAGGCGCACAGAGACGGTTTCTAACATTTCTGCTTATTTTCATTGCTTTAAAGATATTAATATTAAAGTTAAGTGCATCATCATACATCATTGACTTTACAGGTGGATGAGGCTATACAGCCAGGTTTGACCTCCCTAAACTGGACATCTCTGAACATAGACAAGTACCTCAGCCGCATTGACAAGACTTTGGGTAAGCAAAAATATCCAGCGAGATCAATGTTCCACATGCTGACGCACAAGACATCCTGCAACTCAGCACTGGCTGGCAGCATCTGATAAAATTTACATTAATTGATTCATTGTGCACTCGCTGTTGGTGTGTGCGTTTGTGTCTATTTGCTTGTGTATCTCTCACACATACATGCTGCCGCCCTCTACGCTTTCTTTAGTTCTCACCTTGTAAATTTACTTCCTTTTCCACCTGTTTCTCTCCTTTTTTCCTCCAGTGCTTGCCATCTTCTTTCCCTCCACCTCTGTCAGACTGTGTCCCTTATTCTTGTTGTCTTGTGTCTCCAGTTGACCTGGAGCTGTTAATGGACAGGGTGAATGACCTGGTGGAGTTCAGGATAGACGCAGTACTGCAGGAGATGAGTAGCTCCACACTGTGTGTTCTGCCGGAGGATGAACCAGTCACCTGTGAGGAATTTGTTCAGACAACCAGGGTAAATAAATACGTACTCTCTTTCAAACAAAATAAACAGCATTAGTTTGTAGTTGTAGTTTTACTAAACCCACCTTCATAGTTAAGCAACACCCCCCCACCCCCCACTCCTTGCTATAATTTGAAAGATGCTATGATTACATAAATATTAATTTAATTTTTATTAAATTTTATATGCACAAGGGCTTTAAAATGCTTTTCAGTGCTTCCAAAGTACTTTGAAAGTAATTAACTTCTCATGCAACAATTTTTATTCTCCAAAGGTATTAATTTAGTGGTGACTTACGTACAGGATAGAGTAATATGCCTCCATTAAGGCTATTGCTTATGCATGTCTTGTGACACTGAGGATGAGCATAAAGTGGCTCAGCATTCAAGGCTACAACTTATAAATCATGATTTATTAATGTGACGGAATAGCTGCTGAGTTACCACAACAGAACTGAATGATATGGATATATGGACTGAATGATACCCTCACTGCAGAAAAAGCAGTATACTGCACGGTATAATACAATGATGTCAGTTACACATTGACTCATGGGAATCCCCACCCATGCCTTGGGATGTCCAGTACTGTGTAGAAATCATTGACACTAATTGAAGTCGGCATAATTCAATTTTGTGCTCACGTAACTTCATTACAGTTCTGAATGTAGAGCTGAAGTAAAATGAACTGAAAAGAAATGACAAGTGTTCACGTAATGTTCACATTTTCCAGCTGTGAATTCTGTGCCTCTAAAAATAGAAAAAACATTTTTTAATCTATACGAAAAGTTTTATTGTAGTTCATGGGACCTTGGGAAAACCCTCCAGCTAATGCTGTGCTGCTGTGCACTGACCCTTATGTGACATATTTAATGTATATGTCACATATACATATGTGTGCAGGACCTGTGCATAAAACAAGCCCAGAATCTTCACACTAAGAGCTCACTAGTGGAGGAGGCTGCTAATGAACTGATCAACATGCTGCTGGAGTTTGACCACAGTCAGAGAGAGGAGGTGGAGAGGGTTGAGGAAGAAAGCTGCACCGAGAGCAAGACCATGGACCACATTGATAGTGAAGGTATACTGACATTTTCCTTTTGAGATGAAACAGAATAGGACATGAAAATGGATGATCACTACAGATGCATATATGAAAAAAAAGGCATAACTAGTCTGTTTTTGTATTTACGGTGTTAGATTCTGGGAACTGCTGTTAAAGGCATTCTTGTTCACAGTAAATTTGTCACCTCCTTCATCTCAGGTGAAGGTGAGGGCCACTCAGAGGGCCGTCTCTTCTCTAGAAACACGTTGCTCCCTCCTGCCAGCGTCGGTCCCTCCTCTCCCTTGGTGAGGAGGAAGAAGAAGAGGGATCTGATGGAAGTGATGGAGGAAGAAGCCCAGGAGCTGCTCTCCTACTTCAACCACCGCAAAGTGGATGCCTTGCTTAGACTGACACGCAACACTCTGGAGATGTTACGCAAGCGCATCCACGCCTCCTCGCTCACGCATTTCTTGGGTGGGTCTTGTGTGACCATTTTGCCTTGTCTTGAAATAAAACCTAAAAAAATTAAGAAAAATAGATAACCTGAAACTTGTTGAGAGATGTAAAGGTATTTTGGGAAGACACAAAAGTAGTGAATAATGAAATAATGGTACAACATATTTTGCACCTATTGTAATGAAATTGCTTTTCCCATCCTGACTGGTGGCCAGCAGCCTCCTATCTCTGTGCTAGTATTACACTGTCATGGTGCATTTTTCAACACCAAAGATAGCTCTTAGCCACATACTCCATTTGTATCAAGCACCATACATCCCAGCTTGTGAGGTTGATGTTTGCCTTTCTGTCTCCTGAGCTCATAAAATGTCAATCTTTGAATTACATCATTTTGCATCAGAGCTGTTCTACTCTCCCCCTGTAGCTGAGAATGAGTCACCCAGGCGTGGCAAAAGCAGCGGTCAGCAGGCAATCTTCAGAGTCAATGTGACCCTCTCCATCCCTAACATTGCCATAGTTCCAGCTCTGGAGGAGGTTCAGCAGGCTTTAAACCGGGCGGTGGAGTGTGTGGTCAGTGTCAGCAAAGGAGTCAGCCAGTGGAGCAAAGAAAGGATCTCCAAGGTGGGTTTGATCTAATGAAGGAAGCGATCATTTTTGACAACTATTAGATTTATTCTCACAACTATACTAACTAGAGATAATTTAATTTTTCTGAACTGATAACTTTATGGTCCTGCAGTCTGCTAAACAAACCCAGTTATGTTCCCTTGGGTCTGTTTTCTCTCTTGCAGAGAAAAATGAATGAAAGGCGAATGGCGGCTTTGAAACGGGACAGTTCGGAGAGCGAATCAGAAGATGGAGCAACAACGTACAGGAGCCTGGCTGGTATGAGTGGACATGAGGACCTGGCCTAACATAACCTCAGCAGTTCAACAACTCAAAACTTTGTCTATTTTGACTCCAACAGGCAGACCAGAAAACTGATCATTAAGTACTGCACCACACTAACTTGATCATCAGATTTCCTTATTTCACAGCTCAGCAGAGCAAAGCCACATCTAACTAGGAACAGACAGAGTTGTGCTGATGGAGATGACATGAATATGTCAGTGGCTTTGGGAGGAAAGACATTAAACAAAAGACCTTTTAATCTCACCCAGACAGAGCAGCTCTTTCTGTCACATTACACAAAAGCTAACATGGAGTTAATGTAGTGAAGTTGCAGGGTGACTGCAAAATTGATTTTAATATTGGAAGAATAATTTCCCGTTGTCCACACCTGTAGAGATAAGACATACTTAGCAATAAACACTTGTTACAGGATTTCAGCTCTCTATGAACCATCCTTTAGTGATGTGTAAGTATAAATGAAAGTTTCTGGCTGAGCCAAGATGCATCCTGTCCACCCGCTCTCTGTACATTCTATCAAAACGTAGATTCTGTCCTTCAAACTCTTTCCAGGCGCCAGCACCTCAGACATTTCAGCATCTGTGATTCAGGCCATCCCATTCCAAGCCAGAAACTACTACAAGAGTGTGTCTGAGAACAAGGAGATAGTCAAACTGGTGTCTGTTCTCAGCACCTCCATCAGCTCCACCAAAAAGGTACGTGCTCTTTTATTTAATCAAGAAGATTCCATTAATGCTGTAATGCTTCAACAGTAATGCATTTTTCCAATGTAATTTTCCAGTATTTGTATTTTAATCTCCATGATCTTCCATAAAGAGTCGTCTTACATTTTATGTTGTTAATTCCTCACATTTCCTATGTAACTCCTGTTTGTGTTAATGTACAGGAAGTGATGACTGCTCTAGACCGGTTTAGCCGCTACCATCACATCTGGAGAAAGGACCGTGAAGACACTATGCAGAAGTATAATAAACTGAATGACTGATAATCTGACTCTGAACTGAGAACTAACTGTTTTTTCTTAGCATGTAGTTATCCCCATTGAAAACAGTAGAAACCATTGTTTTGTTTTGTTTTGTTGTTTCTACAGATTTGCCCAAGGCAGTCCCTTGCTGTCAGAGTTTGAAAGCCAGATTCTTTTCTATCGAGATCTGGAGCTGGAGATAAACTCAGAACCAGAGTTCATTACAGTAGGAGCTTTGGCTCTATACACAGGTTAGATTGTAGTTGCAGCTCTTTGCTCGAACTGTCACTAGCTGTCTTTGGTAACTACAACATTACTTTGCTTCAGTAAAATACAACACTTTCAGTTTCTTCATTAATGGTAAGAAGTCTACAGAAAATATGACACCAGCCTGAAATATAAACCTGACACTTCCAGCCAATCCATTACAGATGTCTGCATGCTCACATCTATTTCTTTGTATTAGTGGACCTGAAGATGTCCCTCACTGCTGAAACCAAGAACTGGATGGTGGACTATGGACTGTACTGTAACAGGAAATACCGCTCAGAGATGGAGCAGATCTTTGCTTTTGTAGATGAGGCAGGAAAGAAACTGAATCGACAGATCAAAGACCTGGATGATATTCGCATCGCCATGGCAGCACTCAAGGAAATTAGAGAGCACCAAATATCTATTGATTTTCAAGTTGGACCCATAGAGGTAAAGCACAGCATTATGTCTTTCATGCAGTTTGGTAGTTACACACCCCCGTTCCATGCACACACAAATGCGCACACTGGGAATGACTGTGATGTTTTCAGTAGTGTGTATAAGATCATTTTAGCATGTTTGTTTCAGTTGTGTGTATAGTGAGACTGGTGCGTACGTGAAAGTTACTTAAGTGTGCATGAGCATAAAGCTTCTTAGTAATATTTCTGAAAGTGTTTAGGTTGAGTCCTGTATCAGATGCTCAAAGGCAGTACAGAAATATTTGATTCATTTCCAAAATGATGATACACTGTACGTTTGATTTTACAACATTTGTAAATACCAGGTCGAAGATGTAGCATCTTTTTTCTTTGTCACAGGAGTCTTATGCCATGCTCCATAAATATGAGCTGTCCGTGGCAAAGGAAGAGGCTGATAAGGTGGATACTCTGCGTTACACCTGGGAGAAGCTGCTGTCCCGGAGCACAGAAGTGCAGAACGAGCTGGTGGCCCTGCAGCCAAACTTCAGAGGAGAACTGGTCAGCAACGTGGGGACCTTCCTGGAAGACTGTCAACACTTTTACCAGGATTATGAGAAGGTAAAGAAACTATACAGGTACATGTCTGTACATACTGTACACTCAAAGGCTTAGACTGCCTTCACAGCCACCTACATTATCGCACTAATCTCCCATCAAGCTATTCATTTTTAATTACAGTACATAATTAATGTAGTTTGATTGAGACTCAGTAACAGCTGACAGAGACTTACTTTTTCCTCTTTGCTTCAGGATGGCCCCATGGTGGTGGGGCTAGCTCCCCAGGATGCCAGTGATAGACTCATCATGTTCCAGGTTTGTTTCTGACAATCTGAGTTGGGCACAATAATTAATTAGTTATTTAGTCTGTGAATAACATAGTGTGTTTGTTGACCTGGTTCCCAAAATTGATTTTTTTTTTTGTCATTTTACTGTACTTGAACTGATTTGGGATATTTTGTTGCTTTCTCCTCTTTAGAATCGATTTGACAACCTGTTCAGGAAGTACATTACTTACACAGGTGGAGAGGAGCTGTTTGGCCTACCTGTTACCCAGCATCCTCAGCTGCTGGAGATTAGGAAGCAGTTGGCATTGCTGCAAAAACTGTATGGTCTTTACAGCAATGTCATTGAAACGGTCAACGGTTACTATGATATCCTCTGGGCTGACATCAATATTGAGAAGATCAACAATGAGCTACTGGACTTTCAGACAAGGTTAGACGTTTTATTTTCTGTGACATTAATCTTAATACCCCATTTAAGTAAATTAAACTCAGTACTGAACCGTTGCAACCAGAGTTGTGCTGACCTGTACCAGGGGAAGTTTATCCGGACATCGTGTTGCCATGGAAAGTGTGTGGCCATCAAATCTGAAGACCACCATGAAAAAAAAAACAAAACAAAACATCAGAACAAAGGGAAATGAAAAATGAACTGATTTCCATTAGTTTGTCCTTCCCAGCAGCATCACCCCTTTCCCGGTCTGATGCAAAGTCCTTCCCCTGGAGTTATGCTATAAAATGTTTTTCATTAAGCATTGCATGAATGCTCTAAAAGATTTCAATTTCACCAGCCCCATCCACGATTATCTTTGCCCTCCACAAGGGTTTATTCGTTCTGCACGTCGTAGGGAAATTGCAGGGGACAGAGGCCTGGAAAATACAATTTGATGCATTCCATCTAGTAGAAAAAATGTAGTTTTTAACATGCCTCCACTTTTGTTTTCTCCCGATAGTGTGATACTAGTTGAAGGTTGTAAGCGGTTAGCAGTCACAAGGGGAATTTGTGCCTCTGGCAGACGTTCTGTCTGTCAGTTTTAGAAGTGTTACTTTGGCCTGGGCACACTGTGCTACGGTTCAGTGTCTCAGTGCATGTGTGTCTCAAAAGGACGCCCACATACATATCTGGCCTTTTGAACTGTGTTTCGTGTGGAATTAAAGTCTAGTTTGGAGGATAAGTGTTAGCTGTGAGTTTGTTGACTGTTGTGTTGCTTTAACTAACCAGGTGTCGCAAGCTGCCTCGTGCTCTGAAGGAGTGGCAGGCCTTTTTGGATCTGAAGAAAACAATTGATGAATTCAGTGAGTGCTGCCCCCTGCTGGAACTCATGACTAACAAGGCCATGATGACGCGCCACTGGAAGAGAATTACAGAGGTCAGAAAAACAAGGCCACCAACATACCACTGCCAATTATTTTCTTTTAAGAGAGAGTTATTATTAAGACCTACAGTTATACTTACTGTATGAATATAATATTAATAGAGATTGTCCAGACAATCTGACTAGACAACCTTTTCATACATTTGATGAACAAATCTGTCTGTTTTTTTTTTTTCTGACCAGGTGACTGGACATACCTTTGAGGTGGAAACTGATACATTCAAGCTACGCAACATTATGGAGGCTCCTCTTCTCAAGTATAAAGAGGAGATCGAGGTGAGAATTT
Source organism: Toxotes lorentzi (assembly GCA_037833715.1). NCBI lineage: Eukaryota > Metazoa > Chordata > Actinopteri > Toxotidae > Toxotes > Toxotes lorentzi. Next base: position 16,358,176 of record JBBMJY010000025.1, on the reverse strand, counting down.
ATGGTGGGCTACTTATGCAGATACACAAAGCAACTTTATTTTTATTATACAGTACAGAGTGGATGATAAATCAAATAATACCTATTACAGTTTTTATCTGTTTTCACTTGTCAAATGCATCTGTGATATTGAGATAAATTATGTCCGATGAATGACACAGACATTGCTGGGAGAAGGTAGACAAGTCTTATATCAAATTCGGTGTTGATTCTAATGCGAATTATATTACATTACTGTATTTGGAAATCTTTGTAAACATCCCTTTCAGTTGTTTATGATGGATGTATTGCATTAATTAACAGAGCTACAATATGCCGTAATATCTTCCCCATGCAGTGAACATTAATCCTGGCACCGAACAGGTGTGCTCAAGCTCTACATCACTGTCATACAGGCCATTAAATTAGCATGGTAATAATGGTTTTGATCTGATGATAAAAATTGGGCTTGCTTGCATTTTATGTTAATGTATGTGGAGCTTCAAAAAATGTTGATGATAATGGATGTAAATGCAAGAAAATATGTTCAGTGATGATATTGATAATGGTAATTGCTGATGTTAATGATGATGATGTTAATGATGATTGTGCTGATAAAGGCTTAATACTAATGTAATTTATTAATTTCCTTTCTACCTGAAATGTCATATAGTCATTGCCTACATTTAACCCCAAAGTAGTAGTAGTTTTTCTTCCTATGGTATGTACTTTATACACTTCTGTGCTAATGTCCTGAGCTAGTGAAAATGTTTATTTATAGTTTTTTTGCCACTATAATTGGCGTTGCTAAAAGTTTCAACAAATCTGGGGATTTCTTACTCAGGATATCTGTATCAGTGCGGTGAAGGAGCGGGATATTGAGCAGAAGCTGAAGCAGGTGATTTCTGAGTGGGACAACAAGACTTTTACGTTTGCCAACTTTAAGACCCGTGGAGAGCTGCTACTGAGAGGAGACAGCACATCAGAGATCATTGCCAGCATGGAGGATAGCCTGATGATTTTGGGGTCTCTTATGAGCAACAGGTATGTCAGTGTTGAAACTCAAGATCAACGGCGTGAGGATTTTGATGACAGTGCATCAAAACACTTTCTGTGGGGGACTTGCTCAGCCGCCAGAGGCTTGGGAAATGTAATCTGATCGCCTTGTAGACTTCACAGCAACCGTACAAGCTGTCAGGGTGTGTGGTGCAATGTAAGGTGTACATGCTGATGTACCTTATTTCCCAGGTACAACACCCCATTTAAAGCCCAGATCCAGAAGTGGGTCCAGAATCTTTCCAACACCACTGATATCATCGAAAACTGGATGACTGTTCAGAACCTCTGGATCTACCTGGAGGCTGTGTTTGTGGGGGGAGACATCGCCAAACAGCTGCCCAAGGTAGATCACATCACAGGGAATTATACATATTTGAGTCTCTACCTGCTACCGCTACCTGACATACCCATACCCTTACCCTTACATACCTATTACTGATTATACCCTTATATTCTATAATTACTGCCAGTAATTTTCTTTACCTTTTGTACAACACAAATAGCTGATAATTCATTGTAGTGTTTAAAACAACCCAGTGGATTTTTTCTACAATGCAACTTGACTTTTAGCAAAAGTAAGTACTCTGTTAATAATCAACTGTTTTTCTTTTTTTAGGAAGCAAAGCGTTTCTCTAACATCGACAAATCATGGGTGAAGATTATGATGCGAGCCCACGAGATGCCCAATGTCGTACAGTCATGTGTGGGAGATGAAACGATGGGACAGCTGCTTCCTCACCTTCTTGAACAGCTGGAGATCTGCCAGAAGTCACTTACAGGGTGAGCATGAAGTATTAAAGTCATAATCAACTCACATGTCAAGACAGTATGAAGATTTGAAGTGAGTAGTTCAAACATTATTCAAAGGGAAATACTTCTGAGAACTGGTATGACAGATTTTTTTTTTGTGCTGTGCTGCCAGCTATTGTACTTAGGTCTGCTTTGTTGTTGTTGCTTTGACACAAACTATTGTAGGTTTTTTTTCTTTTGTCAAACAGCTATTTGGAGAAGAAGCGTCTATTGTTTCCTCGTTTCTTCTTTGTCTCTGACCCTGCACTGCTGGAGATCCTGGGCCAGGCCTCTGACTCCCACACCATCCAGGCCCACCTTCTCAACGTCTTCGACAACATCAAATGCGTCCGATTCCATGACAAGGTGAATTTTTTCATGGAGCCACAGTGTTTCATTGTTTGTATTACACATTTATCAGATCTTTAAAACACTCTGTCAAGAGATTTTTTTTTTCAGAACTGAAAGGTCTGGAAAAACAAAATGATTGCAATAGAGAGAATACAAAATAATACAACTGAATTTACCAATCAGAATACTGTAGTAAAGGAATATATATACACACACATATATATGTGTGTGTGTGTATTTCATTGTATAATTTCCCTTACTTTACAAATGACATAGAATAATTTGTGTTTCTAGTCAATAAAACATGTCATCTTTCCCAGATATATGACCGTATTCTGGCCATATCATCAAGGGAGGGGGAGACTGTGGAATTGGAGCGTCCTGTCACAGCAGAGGGGAATGTAGAGGTTTGGCTCAATGCTCTGCTGAGGGAATCCCAGAGGTCTTTGCACTTGGTGATCCGACAGGCTGCCCTGACCATCCAAGACTCTGGCTTCCAGCTCATCGACTTCCTAAACTCCTTCCCCGCTCAGGTGGGTCATAGTTTGATTCAGAGAACCAACATTTAAAAAAATGACCAAGGACTGTGTACTGAAAAGAAAACATGTTGGAAACATGAAATTTTATAAACATTATCAACATAATGAATTTGTTGTCATCATCATCATCATTTCCTGAATTTGCAACTTAAATTAAATTAATTAAATTATTTAAGGAAGTACAATACAGTTTTTATGGATATCTCAGCAAAGCTGAGAATTTACCATTTAAAGTTTCTCAAACATTTTATTATCAGGCAATGATATGATTGCAAAATATTGTTGTTCTTGATCCAGGTGGGCTTGCTAGGTATTCAGATGATATGGACAAGGGACTCTGAGGAGGCTCTGACCAACGCCCGATATGATCGCCGCATTATGGCCAAAACCAACCAGCTCTTCCTGGACCTGCTCAACACACTGATTGACATGACCACAAGAGACCTGGGGTCTCTGGAGAGGACCAAGTATGAGACCCTCATCACCATCCATGTCCATCAGAGGGACATATTTGATGACTTGGTGAGTATGTTGTTGTTGATGTTACAAACGAGCAATTTCTGTTCAAGTCTGTTTCTAATCAGTCCCATGTTTTTGTTAAACTGAACTTGATTTGATTGATTTCAGACACCTTGTGGTTGTAGAGAGTACCAAAAGGTATTTTCTATAGAAAGTCAATTCTTTCTAACGAAAGTCTTCAAAGCTTTTGTATTTTTTTATTTTTTAATGGAAGCTAGCTGAAATTTAGACCTAGAGAAAGGGCTGTCTTTGAAGTCTTTCTGCCAGGCAAAGTAAATTGCCTTGCTGGTCTCCAAGGTGAATAGAACAGGTGTGAAGTAACTTTATTTGGACGTGTTTTTTATGATTATTATGTAATCCCCTCATAGCTCTATTCATTTATTCTCTTCTCATCTTCTTTCACACAAATCTTACCCTTCTTCTTTCTTTCTCAAACCTCCTTTGCTGTCCTTTTCACCTCACTTCCCTCTCCTATAATGTCTCCTGTTGCCTTCTATCCCATCCTCCTTTCCCTCTTATTTCATCTCTTTACTCATCACCCTCCTTATTCTCCCACCTCTTTTCACCGCACTTTCATTTTACTGATCTTTTTTTGACTTGCCTCTTTCCTGTCATTCTTCTCCCCTCTCCTTTGCCTTCCTTACACCTCATATTCATCTCATGCCCCTCACCTCTTTTCTTTCATCCTCCCCTTCCCTACCTCTCAACTTCTTTCCTCCTGTAACCTTCCTGTCACCTCATGCCCCCTCATACATCTTGCCCCTCCACCCCTCCTTCCCTCTTTCTTTCTTGCTTTTATCTCTCACCTCATATCACCTCCTGAATGGTGCCCTTCAATTTCCTATTCTTCACTTGCCATCTTCTCTCTCCCCCTTCTTTTCATCGTTTTATCTCCATCATCTTTTCTCTCCCCTCTTTCCCTCTATTCTCTTCTCTTTGTCCCTCCTCCTCTCTCTCGTCCTCACTGTTACTCCCTCCAGTGCCGACTGCATGTCAAAAGCCCCAGCGACTTTGAGTGGCTAAAGCAGTGCCGTTTCTACTTCAATGAGGACTCAGACAAGATGATCATCAACATCACAGACGTGGGCTTTGTCTACCAGAACGAATTCCTAGGCTGCACCGAAAGGCTTGTCATTACGCCGTTGACTGACAGGTAGAGGGCCGTAAATGAGAGCACACACACACACACATACACACGGTAAGAATGTTATTTTAACTGTACTGATCAGCAAGCAACCCCTGAATGATAAACACACACATGAAAAAAGCACACTCATTAAAAAAATGTATTTTTATATTTGTAACTAAGTCAGCAATTGCATAATGACTTGATACTGTTTGTACCTCATACACATAGCAGCAATTCAGACTGAGTGACAGGGGCTCAGGAACATGTTCTTTGTCATAATGCAGGCAACACCGGTCGTTAGTTTTTCATAGATCAGAAACAAGTACACACAGCAGAAGCAAGGTATTTTGGGAAACTGCTCAAGATACATGCTGGTAAATGTTATCACCCTGATGCAGTAGAAATGCTCACTGTAACATCAATTAAAATTCAGCAGGTCACAATTTCTGTGGCCGACTAATGACTGGGCCTGGGGAGCAGAGAGACAGGGAGAGGGCTGTGGAACTGGGAAGAGAAAGAATTAGAAAGGAGGAGTCGACACTCTTGCACAGTGGTCATCACCTCTGTCACTGACAGAAGATTTGACTGGCAGAGAGAGGGAGGAATATCAGACAGAGACAGGGAGGCAGAAGTCCACCAACAGCTATTGTCAGACGTACAGACACAGAGAGGGAAATGTGAGAGGAGACAGAGAGTTAAAAAAGAAGAGGAGAGACGAGGAGAAAGAGATGAGAAGGGACAGCACTAAGGAGGGAGCTACCAGCAGACCTCAGACAGCATCTCTCCAAGGAAGCGGCATGCTGGTCTTATGGCTGAAGGCGCCAAGACATCCCTGATTTTCTCACTGCCTTCTTTCCCTGATTGAAACACTATGTGATTCCTTCTCCACAGTTATGTGGTGTGCTGCTTTCCTTTCAATCACTCTCTGTCTTTTTTTTCTTTCACCTTCTCTGTCCTTCATTCCCTCTGCCACTGTATCAGGTCTGAAAATGTGAAAAAGTGAAACTGGTATCACATGTAAGCAGTGATAACTAGAAGGGAGTCAGTAGTCTGATTTAATAGCAGGAGCCTGACTTGTTCCATATTCTCTGAAGGACACAAAATGTGTTGCATGTGCAGTTTGCCATGATTTTTTTTTTTTTTTTAACCAGAGGCCAGACATGCAGTGAAGAGGGAGCACAGGGCCAGGGTCAGGTCCCAGTGTCAGTCATCCCCTCTGCTGAAAGGTCCTTGAACAAGACACTGAATCCCCATTGGCTTCAGGGGGCAGCATTCTCTTGCTGTGCCTGACCTCCAGCCTTCCTATGGAGAATCACATCACATTAGTTTTATTGTATGATAAATTGAACGTGAGCGGAATGAAAACTGCTTCGAGAGAAAGCACACTCTTAACCTTATTTATGCCCATGAAACTGAAGGGTGTGTGTCTGTTTTCTCAGGTGCTACATCACTTTAGCCCAGGCTCTCGGTATGAGTATGGGTGGAGCCCCCGCTGGTCCAGCAGGAACAGGTGGGATTGTAAATCTGTCTTAAAATACATTTTTTTGATTTTTGATTTATTGATTGATTGATTGATTGATTTATTTTAAATATTTTGAACTTGTTTAGGCAGGGCTACAGACATGACTCTCATAGTATACAATTAAATATATGATTAGAATTTGAAAGGTCAAGACCTCACATACTTTTGGCCATAACTCAATATTACATGTGCTAATTATGATAAAATACACTTTTATTAAATTCCTACGGATGTAAACTGCATCTTGACTGGCTGACAGAAGAAAACAACTGTGAGGCCGTAATTCTAGTTTTGTCTTAGTCTTAGTTTTTGTCTTGAATAGTTTTACCTTTGTAGACTCCGATCAGACAATTAGATTAAATTCAGGGCAGGGTCTAAAGTAATTTCAACCTTTTTCTGTCAGCACAGAAAACGGTGTGCTTCATTTTACAAATAACAAATATGCCTTTTTCTATTAGGTAAGACAGAGACCACAAAAGACATGGGTCGCTGTCTGGGAAAATATGTTGTGGTCTTCAACTGTTCTGACCAGATGGACTTCAGAGGCCTGGGAAGAATATTCAAAGGTAAAAGACATAAAGCAAATTGGTGCTTTTATGTTACGCAAATGTGTTATGTTATTATGCTTACAGTGGACTTGCATGTGTCTGTTTACCAGGTCTGGCTCAGTCTGGTTCATGGGGCTGTTTTGACGAGTTCAACCGCATTGACCTCCCAGTTTTGTCGGTGGCGGCCCAGCAGATCGCGATAGTTCTCACCTGCAAGAAGGAACGTCGCAAAAGCTTTGTCTTCACTGATGGAGATAATGTGGATATGAACCCTGAGTTTGGCATCTTCCTTACCATGGTCAGTGGCTCAGTGCAATGCTGTGTCATTTGAGGTTGTCTGTTGTAGAAAGTTACAGGCAGAGGAGCATAATAAGACAGAAGCTGGGTTATGCATCTGTGTGAGCAAAAGCTTCTTGGATGGATTCTTGGTTGATGGATTTACAGCATGGAGATATAATTTATACCACTTGGTCATGTTATTTTGTTGCTATATGCTACAAATAATACAGTTTTATAAGATTGTATAACAGTAGCTAAATGGAGTCGACCTGAACCATGTGTTATTTGACAAACCAGTTTGTACAATATTAAACAGGAGGGTCTGCCTCTTAATAATATTAACCAGTGTTCATTACCGTACTCTTCAATAGTTAGATCACTTTATCTCCTTGGCACAGTTGCTATCCCAAGGCAAGTCATTAAACAGAGAACAGTGGAATAATTCTCCCATGTGGGGAGAGGGGTCAGAGATCACTCTTTATTTTTTTAAACTCTGGGGGAGAGGGGGAGAGGGAGCGAGAGCGGGAGAGAGAGACTTGTGCACTTACATTTGTGTATAGAGGCAGTAATCAAAGGCTGGCTATGTGGAGAGGAGGGCCTGAGCTGTATCCACAGGGATTTAACTAGCTGAAGGATAGTGCTTGCTATGAACTTTAATGATGTTCTGGTATTAACTTAAGATTTTGTGCAGTGTGTAGTGTTTTTTGTGTATAGCCATCATCAGTAAATACAAGAGAGACCCTGCAGGCAGTATGTATCTATATGCTGGAACTTATACAAATTGCATCCATCTGCTTTTTTGTACTTATTTGATGTATTATTTGAAACGGTATAATCTAAGATCTAAATGTCGCCTGTAATACAATATGCAATATTATATTTTCTCATTATCATTACAGTTCTCTTCTTCAGTTATCTTCTGCTATTTTCTTTTCCTATATAATCAGAACCCAGGTTATGCAGGTCGCCAGGAGCTTCCTGAGAACCTGAAGATCAACTTCCGCTCTGTGGCCATGATGGTTCCTGACCGTCAGATCATTATTAGGGTAAAACTGGCGAGTTGTGGGTTTATAGACAACATGGAGCTGGCCCGGAAATTCTTCACTCTTTACAAACTATGCGAGGAGCAACTCTCCAAACAGGTAAACAGGTTTACAATGCAGAACATAGAAAACCCCACATATATAACACAAAAACTGAGGCTGAATCAATACACAGGGCAATTACTTAAGGTTTTTAAGTCACTATTAGTGTCTAGTCTAGTCTCTGTAGTCTCTCAGCTTGTTTCAGAGGCTTGTAGCAAAAGGAGAATAGAGAGAAGGCTGGCATACAAACTCATAATGATGAATCAAATGATATCAAAGCGAATCTAAAATGTTCTCTCTGACTGTCCAGGTTCACTATGACTTTGGCCTGCGGAACATCCTGTCAGTGCTGCGAACTCTGGGAGCAGCCAAGCGAGCCAACCCCAGTGACACAGAGTCCACCATCGTCATGAGGGTCCTCAGGGACATGAATCTCTCCAAACTGGTCAGTCTAGAAAAGAATAGAATAAAATAGCGTGTACAATAGATAGCTTTAATATTGCAGAACAAAACTGAAGAATACAACAGTCAAAGCTATTTCTTTTGACACATTTCCATGAGCAGAAAATGTGATAATAGCAGAGAAAGTAGCAAGAAAGAGTAAATGGCTGATTTAATAACAAATAATCATAACAGACTGGATCAGAATATCAACAACATCAGATAGATTTAAGATGAATTATTCTCAGCTTTTTTTGTGTGCATTTTTGCCAAGTGGCGTCAATGTGTATGCATTTGTGTGTTTTGTTAGATCGATGAGGATGAACCGCTATTCCTGAGCTTGATTGAGGACCTCTTCCCGGGTATCCAGCTTGATAAAGCAGGTTACCCTGAACTAGAGGCTGCCATCGACAAACAGGTGTGTGGGAGTGAGGGGATGAGTTAAATGGCAGAGAAATACAGTGGGATAGAGGGATGGAGGAATAGAGGGAGAGTGAACAAAGAAATGAAGTGCCTGAGTAAAATCGGGCAAAAGACTAATGGACTGTGAGACTGTTGTATCTTTCATGTCACTCTTAAATGCCTCAAGAGATAGAACCCAAAGGGATACAAATGGCGTCATTTACCACTTGTCAAGGACCAAGTAACTGAGGCAACAACTGTGCAGAGAAAATACAAAATAAGAGATAAAATAAAAATGTTAGGTCTTTAAATTACAGCATTGTAGTGTGTGCAGTGGTGTGTTATGTGCCTTCACCTGTGCATTAATGTACGCTTGTCTTTGTATCTCTGCATGTATCTTCTTTAAATGTGTGTGGGCCTGATGTGATTCTGCCAATACAGCACAATGTACATGTTTAGTATGGTAAATATAAAATTGCTGCAGATGTATATATGGTAACTGTGTTCCTTCAGGTTGAGGACGCAGGTCTGATCAGTCACGCTCCTTGGAAGCTGAAGGTAATCCAGCTGTTCGAGACTCAGAGGGTCCGACACGGCATGATGGCCCTGGGGCCCAGTGGGGCCGGAAAGACGACTTGTATACACACACTGATGAGAGCAATGACGGGTAGGAGACAGCTTTATGCAAATTGTTGTTTTTCGTGTGCATGGTTTGTGTTTTGAGAAATTTAGTGTGTTAGATTTGCGTACCTTACCAATGCAGGGGTTAATGTTCTCCATGTGTTTCAGAGTGTGGTCAGCCTCACCGAGAGATGCGCATGAACCCCAAAGCCATCACAGCCCCTCAGATGTTCGGTCGACTGGATGTTGCAACAAACGACTGGACTGATGGCATCTTCTCTACACTTTGGAGGAAAACACTGAGAGCAAAGAAAGGTCAGAAAAGTTTCTCACTCAGTACTGGTTTCATTCTTGGAGGTGAAATTAGCTGACATTAATGAAGTTTAAAATATAAGTGATTATAAATGACCATTTGTTGCAGTGTCCTAACTCACGTGAATTAAATCAGATTTTGTATAAATCAGAGAATATTTTATCCTTACAAATGTTTTGTGAGTTTGATTTCATAACAGCACCCTCTCTGCTAAGTTAATATAAGTTAAGACAGAGAAAACGTGAGAGAGATCCCAGCTGAACTATGAAATGATTCCTCAAATGATTCCTTCTAATTTTATTCCCCTTTTTCTCCGAGAACTTTGGGAAAAACCAGTTTGTTGTTACGTTGCAGAGAAGTTTAAATGTCTTGGGACATTCTTACATCCACAGTTCAAAGCAGCTCCAACAGCTGTTTTAGCTTTCTCAGACCTATGCCTACACATTTCATTAAAAATGTATGTGTGCATTGGTATGAATATATATTATGAGCGTTTGCTTTTATGTGTCAAAATATGCATCTGATGTATTCAGTATATGTTCTCATGCTCTTATGCATTTCTTTGAACAAGATGCCTTCCATATGTTTGTAAATTGCCTTTGTGCAGCCGTTTGCTGTTCATGCTATTCGCTTGTGTAGCATGTTTCATTGACCGGACAGGTTGTGTGTTGTGACAGGGCCACAACTCCTGAGTGAAATATTCTACAAGGAAAAGAAATGCCCTGTGAAAACAGGCTACACTTGCGTTGTGATGCAGTTGCAGCAACCGCATCCTAAATATGATCTATTTTAATGACTTGTGTAGAAATGCTCCTGATGGCTCATGTGTGTGAAAGCAGTCATATTAGTTATGTAAAATTTGTCCAAAGTGTGAGTCCTTTTGGCTTTGCACCAGAGAATTCAGGTCAGTGATCACAGAGCCACATTACTCATCTGCATCGGACCAAACGAGCATACTAATCTCACGGGAGCATGAACCACATTCATTAATGACAAGCAGCTATACTGAATGATTTCTTCCGACAGCCTAAGTAGACTGTCTTGTGTTTGTTTCTGGATATGGAGGTTTTGCCATATCTTTGGGGTCTTTTGTGCTGGTGTTTTTGGTTGTTTTCTCACTACTGAGGAGAAAGTAGAATGGAATTTACATTTTTAACACTAAACACAAATACTGATGAATTTCAGCTCCTCGAAAAATAATAACTCATGAAGCTGTTTTTATATTGCAGAGGCAGTCCAGATAAGCAAGGCAGGATTTTGGATTCCCTACTGACCAGATACAGCAACACAGTGCAACCTTTTCTGCACACTAAATACATATTCATACTCCTTTTCATTTAGCTGAATAGCAAATTATAGGTCAAAGCATTAGGTCAGACATCATATCATATTCATATCCATGTAAACAAACAAAAACAATGTTTTCTCTCTCAGGAGAGAACATCTGGATAGTACTGGATGGACCAGTCGACGCCATCTGGATTGAGAACCTAAACTCAGTGTTGGATGACAACAGAACCCTCACACTGGCTAATGGAGATCGTATACCCATGGCTCCCAACTGCAAGGTGGTTTTCGAGCCACATAACATCGACAACGCCTCTCCAGCCACCGTCTCGCGCAATGGCATGGTGTTCATGAGTTCCTCTGTGCTCAACTGGAGCCCTATACTGGAGGTGAATAAATTTAATCAAAACATTTTGTTTCACCAATATTGAAAATGGTGGCGTTTATGGTGTGTTGTTGTTGTAACTGCTCCGTCTAAATTAAAAATACCTGAAAAGGTCAAATAATTTTAATATAGATTTAGGTCTGACTAATCGTTCATGGGAGACCAACAGTTTTCAGTTGAGTTGGTTCAGAGGATTTATCATTTTCGCTACAACTGATTGCTTTAAATAAACAACATATAACTGGGCCACAGAACCTATAGCCTACGCAACAGAGCCCGTATACCACTGAGCTGTGATAAAACTAATGTAATTCATGCATCCTTAATTAAGTACAGTGATGCGCTTGCTGCTTTCTCAGGGCTGGTTGAAGAAACGCTCCCCCCAGGAGGCGGAGGTGCTGAGGGAGCTCTTCTCCTCCTCTTTCTCTGAGCTCTACCGCTTCAGTGTGCAGTCACTGGAGTTCAAGATGGACATGCTAGAGGCCTTTGTCATTATGCAGTGCATCAACATGCTGCAGGGACTCATACCACCTAAGGTAAGGTTACAGCTGTTGTGAATTCCCATCATGGGACTGACTGCACTCATGCAGTATGACAGTAGTACTGTATGTTTTAATGGTGAAGAGGTTAATTCATACTGCCAAGACAAAGTGACTGCTGCAGGAAAAGGGGAACTTTATATAGATAGAAGACATTTTGAATCATTTGCAGTGTGAGAAAAGCTCTGAACAGATGAAAGCTAATGTACTGCAGAGATCAGTGGAAGAATGAAAGAAAATTTCCAGTTTTGCCCAGTTTTCAATCACACAGAAAACCCAGAAAAACCACTCCAACTGCACATATCTAGTTTCAGAAGGATAGCCAAACTGACACCACCAGCTGAGCTATAAAAACCTGAATTATGCCCACTTTGTGTAATTAGGGTGTAAAAGCATTAACCTGCAGTAATACATAAATTTTTCTACCTTGCTCCTTTTTAGTGTATGTGGTGTTGGAGCCATCATTACAACTGGAGTAATGTTGATCTGAAATAATTAGGCCATACATGACCCAGTGGTTCAGTAGCTTTATTATAGATGAATTGTTTTTCCCTTGAATTTGCGTTCATCTGTTGATTTGCCTTTGACCTGGTGAGAGGGGTTATGCAGTGTGATACATGCTGTATAGGCTGGAACCCATCAGCATTATTTAGTATTCAAGCCAATAAACCTTGCTAAAAAATGAGAACTCTGAAATATGCATTTTTCTTTTACAAATATTTTTGTTTCAAACTATTGATGTACTCCCCTCAAGTTTTACATTTGGTTGTTTCAATAGAATAGAAATGAAATTGTTGTTACTCTACAGGAGCAGTGCGGTGACTTATCCAGAGAGCACTTGGAGCGGCTGTATGTCTTTGCTCTGATGTGGAGCGTTGGAGCCATACTTGAACTGGACGACCGGAGGAAGATGGAGATCTGGCTCAGAGGGAATGACAGCATCCATCTAAATTTGCCAGATATTCCTCGTGACAGTGAGGACAGCATGTTTGACTACCATGTCACAGCAGAGGGTATGCACGCATTGATAAACAGATGTTATCACCTGTAGAATAGCTGCCAGGGAATATCAAAGCAGAGGCACTGTGCCTCATGTTACACTTGGCAGCAGATGTACGTTTTTCAAATCATACAGTGATGCAAAAATATTCCTCCAAACAGAAGACACTTTGGAAGCGTTTCACTTTGTGCTAATCTCTACAACATAGTTTATCTGTTTAATGCATGCTAATTTTTCCTGCTTCCAGGTCAGTGGATCCACTGGAGCACCAGAGTGGAGGAATATGTTTATCCATCTGAAATCACCCCAGAGTACAGCTCCATCTTGGTCCCCAATGTGGACAATGTTAGGACAGACTTCCTAATTCAGACCATCGCTAAGCAGGGCAAGGTGAGCTTAGCAATAAAGTAGTTTGCATCTGTATACTGCCTGTCTATACAATACAATAAATGCACAGTATATATATATGTATTCAGAAACGGTAAATACGGTAAAACAAACGTGTCACGCAATGTGTGACATGTGACTTCTTCATATGACATTTGTTTTTATCAGCTGAAGTGTGACTCATGTTTCAAGAGACAGATAACTTAAAAGAAACTGTGAACAAGAACATTGTATGTACTGAATGTATTGACACACACACACACACACACACACATATATATATATATATATATATATATATATATACTTTACATGTCTCTCTTTATAGCTTCTGTAATGCTTATGATGAAGTTTTAGAGAGGGTAGCGCCCATTTAATCTCTGTTCATTGTATAATGCCTCATGTATTTCTGGCTACGGCTGAACACACACTTCAGATCGATAACATGGCAGCATGGCTGGACTCAGCACGGCTCTACTAAAAGACCAGATTAAAATACCGTGGTCGATACTCTACTTAAAAGCCCATAAAATGCTCCACCACATGGCATTCGTCATAGTGCCTGTGTGTGTGTATATCTGCGCGTATGCATGTGTGTAAGGGTCATTCAGATTCACAATGCCACTAGTGGAAAGTGGGGAGCTTCTGTATACTGGTGCTTTTGTAAAGAAGTGGTTTGTGCGGGGAATAGATCTCATTTGCTTCCATTCGTTTTGGAAGCTTTGTCAATTATATTTACTTTTTCTGGGCACATTTAATTTGCTTTTTTTTTTTTTTTTTTTCGCCCCCAGGCTGATGGATTTTAATTGTGAACAAAAATGTACTTAAATGATCTTAAAAAAAAAAAAAAAGTTATTTCGTTATGTTAAGCTGTGATAAAAGTCCATGAAATCAATAGCTTCTATGCCTGGTTCACAGATAACTAACCTATACAGCATTTATTTTTAATTAACTCCGCCTTCTTTGTCTGTTCTCACAGGCTTTAAAATTAACAATAATTTGCTCAGGTGATCAGGTGATAACATGTAAGACTCTTAACAACAAACTGTGGTCTTAGATTGAAGCTCATAGACACAAACCTGTGTCATAACTAAATCATTGTTTTCACAATCGGATCAATCAGGAGTAAAAAACAATTTGCTGTGGTCATAAGGATTAATTAACAGTAATTACTAATCACTGATCAGTGAGTTCAGGCAGTGAGGCGCACTGTTATCTTAAACTGTCTTTAGCAAACAGTTGCACCTTATTCAAACATTTTTGCTTTCTTTTGGTGTCTACATTGACTTTTGAGTTCATATAGTATGTCCTTTTTTATGTTAAAAGGAGCTTAAAGGAAATTGTGCCTAATAAAAATCTATACATTTTTTCTAGGCTGTTTTGCTGATTGGAGAGCAAGGAACAGCCAAGACTGTCATCATCAAGAGCTACATGTCAAAATATGATCCTGAGACCCACATGGGCAAGAGTCTCAACTTCTCTTCAGCTACTACACCACTCATGTTCCAGGTAAAGCAGATCTGTCTATTTACAGTCCTCTTAATTAGATTTAACAGCTCATTGTGCCGCCTTTTGCAGTTTCATCCATCAATGTATGCTCTACATCTGTGTTAATATGTCATGGATTGTCACGAACTTGTGAAGTAATATTGACTGATGTGTGGTCTGATGAATACTGTGCAGGCTGGAGGAAGGAACACTGTCTTTTCCCTGTACATGGCTAAGCTGCACATTGATCAAGCTGTCACAATGGATTACATCTGAATGGAACTTAATAGATCTGTCCTCTATCTCTGTCTTTCCTTAGCTTTTTGTTATCTTTTTCATCACCATCTGTGTTGTTTTTTTTTTCTTCACTCCCCCCTGTTTCTCTTGTAGAGGACAGTTGAGAGCTATGTGGATAAAAGGATGGGAACCACTTATGGACCCCCTGCAGGGAAGAAAATGTCCATTTTCATAGATGATATCAACATGCCTGTCATCAATGAGTGGGGAGACCAGGTTTTGGATCATTTTAACAGCATTTACAAGAGCAGATGAAAACACATAAAATATCCTTTCACTTTAAGTATATATGTGTGTTTGAATTCATGATAGGACTAACCTTCTTTATCTTTTTTCGTGGAAAATCATGAAAGATAATTTAAAACAAAACATGATTAATTTCAAAGAACTTTTAATTAATTAAATTTTAGACAGTTTAATTTTACACATTTTGGAGACCTAATTAAATTACAGCATGGAAGAATGCTGACATGAACTAATTAAAAAATAACCCTCTTCTTGATTTAAGCTCTTACTTTTTTGCCCTTCATCGTAGGTGACTAATGAGATTGTCCGGCAGCTGATGGAGCAGAATGGGTTCTTCAATCTAGAGAAACCGGGAGAGTTCACCAACATTGTAGATGTTCAGTTCCTGGCAGCCATGATCCATCCAGGAGGAGGCCGTAATGACATCCCACAGAGACTGAAAAGGCAGTTCTCCATCTTTAACTGTACTCTGCCCTCCAATAATTCCATAGACAAGATATTCGGTGGGTAAAAACACTGTAACAGTTCTGTAGAGTCGTTACTGATGTATGTATTAAATCAGAGCATTTATTAAAATTTGTTAATGTGTTAACTCTATTATCATCACTGATAGTGGTGATAATAGAGTGCCAACTCAGTAAAATTACTACATAAACTTACTACTATTGCTGTAATGAGGCAAAGGACACTCATAATGAAAAGTATATATTTTTTTTGCAGTTCAACTAATTCACTGTACTTCCTGATGTTGCTACAATAATGAATAGATTATTTCATAATGCACACACTATGTACTGTATCTATGCTTTGCTCACTTTCTTTTTCAACTAATCCGCCATCGACCCTATTATGCAGGTGTGATTGGTGAGGGCCACTTCTGCGCACGCCGTGGTTTCACTGAGGAGGTTCGGAGCACTGTGCCCTGCCTGGTGTCCCTGACCCGCCATCTCTGGCAGTTGACCAAGGTCAAGATGCTTCCAACTCCAGCTAAGTTCCACTACATCTTCAACCTGAGGGACCTGTCCAGGGTTTGGCAAGGCATGCTCAATACCAGTGCTGAGGTGGTCAACTCTGTCCCGGTGAGAAGATTTAAGCCATGTTTATATTCAATAAACCCTCTTTTGAGTAACAAGGTTTTTTTTTAATTTTAATTATCTATTCTTTTGATAACCTGATCACTAAATGTCATGTAATTAAGAAACATGGTTAACTAGGCTTGATTTCTACTGCAGAAAGCAGATTTGGTCAGTTATACAAGGTTTTTACAAGAATGAATGTACTTTGATGACATAAAATATCATTATTTCTGGCAGCGCTTTGTTGTATCTAAATATAATGACACTACATTAAATTAGCCTAAGTAAGTCTGGATCCTGTTCACTCACTGCGCATCAGTTCAAATGCAAAAAAGCCTTATATAATAACACATTTAAAATACACCAAACTCTAGTATACAGTTCTGCATGTAAATGCTGGTTTATGCAGTAGCCTGACTAATGCCGTGCTTTAACCTTATTTCTCCCTGTGGTATGGTTGTGTGTGTATAAATGTAGCATAGAGGAAGTGCAAAAAAAAGTAGTGTATGGCAGCATAGTGCGGTCTGGTGCAGGGTATTGTATAATAGAGAGCCTGACAGAATGATCAAAATCCCCACTTATGCAGAAGAGGTACTGTATGACTACATGATATATTGTGATAATATATTTACAATATCTGAGAAAGATAGAAGGTTTTTTTGTTTTTCTTTGGGGAGAATAAAATGGGGGGGGAAAAAATCTACATCTGTGGCATTGCAAGCTCAATTCTTGCTGAGGTGGCCAACTCCCTGTTGGTTTGTGGCCTCACTGAATAATTGAATAAATCGAAATATATCTTATACGTCAGGCTGCCCAGAGTCTCGGCAAACACGCTCAACATAACTGCTGAGGCTGCCAGCTCAACCCAGAAGACTTACAGTCGGCCAGATTAGAATGAACTAAACCACTCGAATAGAGGACAGAGGGGTGGAATTTCCCAGGCTTTTAGTTTGTAGTGAGGTGCTGTATGCGCAGAATTCTACAATCGATGAACCTAATCAGTGTGTGGCTTAATGAATTTCAGCATAAGCAAGTGATCCACTGTGTCAAAACTCAGGGCTTTTCTTTTCTCACCTGAATCTTTATCTACAGTATGTCATTATCAAACTCGTGCAATGATTCCCTAACAGTTTAAAGGTTTATCCCCATCAGTGAGATTTGTCAAATTGGCTATGTTCTCAACAGAAGGTTTTTGAAGGACAGCACTAACACAAAAACCTAATTTCCAGGTGTTGCTTGCTTTGTGGAAGCACGAGTGCAAACGTGTGATAGCGGACAGATTTACCATGCCTGAGGACGTGGAGTGGTTTGACCAGTCTTTGGCAAAGCTAGTAGAGGAGGAGCTTGGCGAGGAGCACAGGAGCATAGTGGACTATGAAGTAGACAGATACTTTGTCGACTTCCTACGAGATGCTCCTGAGGCTACAGGTATTGATTAATCAACGGGATAAAACATCTGGAGACAATGACAATAGCGCTGTTGTTCTCTTGTAAAAAAAATTACAATTAATTTGCTGTTGTATTGTGATCATTTTATTCTAAAATGTTTGTTCCCGACAGGGGAGGAGCCAGAGGATTCAGACTTTGATTTGCCCAAGGTGTACGAGCCTGTTGAATCATTTGAGAGTTTAAAGGACCGTCTGAACATGTTCCTGAGCCATTACAATGAGAGCATCAGGGGTACTGGCATGGACATGGTCTTCTTTCAGGATGCTATGATACATCTGGTCAAGGTACTCTACAGAAGGTTTTTTTTTTTTTTTTTTAAAGTAAAGAAATGGTAATATTAGCAAGATTCTTTCACAACAGAAGTGTTGTAAAATAGTAAGTATATATTAATATTTTAACATACATTAGTATATAGTAATCTCTACATATACATTAAAAAAAATGTTGCACACTCAGCCGAACTCAAAACAAACACAGAGGCAGAGGCTTTAATAGTCGTAATAGCTACACAACTAGCAGACACAGGCGTCCCATTTAAGACTTTTTTGTTGCTGTTGTTGTTTTATCAAATAGTCAAGGTTCTTATATTTGTAAGTTGTCTGATACACACTTTCTTGCTTGCTCACATGCACGTGCACTCACATAAAATCTCTTTCTCTGTCTCCCTAGCTTGTGTTTTATTATTATTATTTATTATTATTTATTATTATTATTTTATTTTCTCACACACATATTGTCACAAATATATATGATCACTTTATCTATCCTAGTTTTGTGCATATGTTTGCTTTTGCTTGCGTAGGTGTCGAGGATAATCCGGACACCTGGAGGTAATGCCTTGTTGGTGGGTGTTGGAGGCTCAGGCAAACAGAGCCTGACCAGACTGGCCTCATTCATAGCTGGATACAGGATCTTCCAGATCACTCTGACACGGTAATACTCAGTACAGTAGGTGTATAAGGACACACCACATCATGCACTTTGTAGTTATTGCTTATACATATACCCTAACCTTATCGTAATTATAACCTGATGATGATATCAAATAACTAATATCAAGTTATAAAACCTAAGTTAATGCCAACCCACATTTTATTTGCTTGCTATCTGGGGAGGTGTACAGTAGGCATATTCCCAGGACAGTCATCATTTCATGTAGAAAAGGATGATTGACAAGTCTTCTATTTCACTCTGACATCAACTTCAACACGTTCCCACACAAATGCTGCCATCGATGAGCTGTCATCGATCATTCTTTTGATTTTCAGACTTAAGAAACATTCCAGCTGCTTTAGAAAAGTCCAATTTCTGCTTAATTATCCTTCAAAACTAGTTCTGAATATATTAGAGGCAAGAAATATGCTTTGCAGTTAATAAGAGTGTTATTCTGTATTATATCTGCAACACATATTGTTTATGGTCCACATGTTTTATATGACACTGAGTCACCTCATCTGTTAAAACTAAACTAAGCTCAGACATTGCAAAGCTCACCTTGATGTGCTGCACCATGTGTCACTGGGATGCACTTGTTTTCTACAGACTGTTACTGTAACACACAATACCATCTACTTTCTTTTTCCTTGAGTCAGGACTCACCGGTGTTTCAAGCACATCATTCCTTTCTGACTCAGGTTAAACTTAAAAGTGTTTTCTTAATTGTTGTGTTAAGCGAAGAGACCAAGAGGCTGAGATATTTAATCATCACAGAGACAGATATACCCAGTGGATATGAAATAAAAAAAAAACATACTCTTTTAATAGACTATAAATACATTCTGTCTCAGTTCTGACATTTGAGAAAGATTCATCATTCATCTTTCAGGAGCTGCAATCAGCATGAATTAATTCCCGGAGCAGGATACGATCTGAAAGAAATTGAATCAGATTGATATTTATTGTATAATATCTCGGCAGCTCCAGCCACTCGTCAGTTGAGTCTTCTCTGTGAAGCAACACCATTGTCTCCTGTGAGACTCTTTTCAGTGCAATTTATTCTGCTTCGCTTCAACTCTGTCATTTTTCTCTGCTTGCTCTGTCCTACACTTCATCTGCCTCATTGTTCTGTCTCGCTGTGGCCTCTCTCTCGCTCTCCCAACATGTCAAATGTTTTTCTATCTCGATCCCCATGTGTATTTGTCGCCATCACATTTGCCGTCTGCCCTTTTCCTAACAGATTTTAATGTTTGGTATTAATATGAATGAGCCTTGTGTTTCTCCTCTTGGCTTCACAGTCCTCTGCAGAAAACAACAGGCACCCCCTACCTTCTGTTTTTCTCTGTTGCCTCTTTTCCCACACAAACACTGGCAGACAGTTGCCTTTTAGATCCACATCCAGCACAGTCTCTCTTACTCATGCAAACTCAGTTCGACTCTCTTTCTCTGCAGCCCAGCCTTTGTTATTACTCTCATGTAAACAATCCCTTTAAACTCCGTAAACCTAACTCTGTTCCTCTCTTCCAGATATAGATCTTTTTCATGCGTTTCTCTCCCATGTTTTTATGTAATTAGTTCCCCCTGTTAATCTTCCACTTTTACGCACACAAACACAAAAACACATGGAGGAAAATTCAAATACAAGCAACTACGATACTGTTTGTTTCTTTACCACCTTTCAAGTCAGAAATCTATCATTGTTCTCACAGCTTTTTTTTTTTTTTTTTTTTTTACTACTTCAACTTATCAAACCACAGCAAACTTGAGAATTCAAATGACACCCATCAGTGTTGTCAGTGTCACCTGTCACACATACACACAGCTCTGTTACAAGGCTGTGAGTGATTAAATGAGATTTCACTGTTTTCATTGCAACACACCATATATCAATATCAAAAGCCAGTTTTGCAGATTATTGTTCAACATAATATGATCATAGACATTCGTGTTATGATCTTTGATGTCATGGTGGCTAAAAATGTCTAGCTCTGATTTAATATTTTATAGACACTGATGGATGTCATTATATTTAAGTCTCCATTTGTGAGAAATAAATATTACACGCCAAAGCTATGCCCTCCTCTCATCTATCCTAACTTATTCAAGAACGCACACTGCATACACTCACAAACGCCCACATCCACACAGGTTTCTCCTTATTATCTCACTCTGACAACAGCAAGAAGAGGGGGAAAAAATGTGTGTCTATATTTATTGTATGCTTTTTTTGCCAGCTCATACAACACAGCCAACCTGATGGATGACTTGAAGGGTTTGTACAGAACAGCTGGCCAGCATGGGAAAGGCATCAGCTTCATCTTTACTGACAACGAAATCAAAGATGAGTCTTTCCTCGAGTACATGAACAACGTCCTGTCATCTGGAGAGGTACATGAGTGCACACATGCATGAATGTATGAGTGCATGCATAAACTTGTATTTGATATGAAGTATAGATGTATAAATGTGTGAAATACATGGAATTTAAAAGGAGCTGATTTTTGCTGGCCAGAGATTCTCAGAGGTGAGACAGTCAGCTGTACAGTACAGTTACAATAGTCTACATTGTAGACTACTGTCTACAATGTAGACTACTGTAAACATAAAATGGTGAAAGCATGAGCAGTTTTCACAGGAAGAAGACTGAACAACCCTACCATATTTCACTGTTTAATCAGGAGGTCATGTACACATAGAAGGTGCTGATCCAACAGGTCAGCAGCTTAGGATATGACCAACCGGCTGAATAACTGATACTACTACAGTGCACCTAATAAAGTGCCACAAAAAACAATGCCTCAGAATCAGGATCAAGTGAAACCCAGGTCTTAGTGAAAAATCACACCCACCCACACCTGTGTTGGGCTATTGTTTGATATTACTGTAAATGGTGTTAGCCAAATGGAAACAGAATAAGCCCAGAGAGCACTGCTCATAGAGTTTTGCATTGAACAATTTTTCACTCATATAATTTCATTGTTATGCAGCTGTTGTACTTCAGAATTAATTTTATAATGATGTAGTTACGTAAATATTCCTCAGGGTGTGCTTTATACATGTATAGCCCCATATAACTCACACATTAAGTTGCTTATTAGTATAATTTGTCAGAATAATATAGAGAATGGAAAACATGGCTCATTTCATGGCTAAATTCATTAATAATAGCGGTGCTCTTTCTCCCTTTGCACTTTGTCTCTGATTTTATTGTGTTTTAATTAATGTTCCATTTGTGTTTTTACAGCAGTTGTGATAATCAAGTTATGTTATTATGAGAAAAACCTACTGTGATTACACTCTAGTGTTGCCTACCGTGCTGCGCTGAATCACATGCACTAATATTATCCACAAAAGCCTCAATTATACTTTTGCTGTGTTACTGACTGACAGCTGGCACTCACCCTTGAGTGAAATTAACACTTCATGACCGTGATAACAAGGCAGCAACAACACAGACACAGGAAACAGAACCATGTAGGCTCAATATGGATTATGAGCGGCGCAGTTTATCTCAATTCAATCAAATTAAAAAGCAAATTGCGTCAGTGTGATAGCATTTCACAATTATTTTCTCATTGACAAACACAGCTCCAGTCTTCAGCACATTGCATTATAGCTGCTGTAACAGCAGCAGGTAGCCTCAAGGTCAGGTGCCACCATTTGTACATTCATCTACAGCAGTCACAGAATCATCCACTGTCCTGGATGCAGTGGCTGTGGTGTAACTGGGGAAAACAAAGCATTTCCACAGCACTTTCCTCAGTTCTTATTTTGTATTCTCTTTGCTTTCCTGCTCTACCTCTTCTACTCTAAAAAAAATTTTTAGTGCACTTTTTGTACACGCCTACTTGTTTTTTGAGATGTGTCTCTCGCTCTCTGTTCTGACTCATGTTTTCCTCTTTTTCTAATGCTTGTTTTTTTTCCCCCTCTGGTTTTTTCCCCCTCTGCTGTCTCCTCTGTCTTCCCTTGTTTCTGTCTCTTTTCTTTCCTCCTCCATTCCACCCACACTTTATTGTTGCCCTGTCTCTTCCACTTCTGCTTCCCCTCTACCATCCTTCTTCTTCTCTCACTTATTCACATGCCTCTAAGCATGTTCTAGTATTGCAGTGTATAGTACCGCAATACTCAACAGATGCAATATTCAACACATTTTATTATTATTATTATTTTACACTTGCCTAATGCCAAGCTGTTTAGATTATATACACGGTCGCACCCGCAGTTACTTCTCCATCAGGTTGCTACTCCTACTGTGCTGCTGCTCTGTGCTGATGTACTGTAGGAGTCTTTTTACCCCCCTCCTCTCTTCTCAGCTCCCAGTGCTTGAATGTTTATGTTCTGCAGGGATATTATGTTAATAATAATAATGCATTTTATTTATAGTGCACTTTTCATTTAAAAGCAAATCTCAAAGTGCTACAAGGTTGAAAGAGCATAATCACAAACAATAGTATAATAAAACAAAAACATATTACAGACTTTGTCGGAGGGAGAAGCGGCAGCCAGGCGCAGCAGCCAGGCGCACCAGCGTCCTCTCCCTCAGTGATGTTGGAGGTTTTCCAACATCATGGTTCCAGAGGAGAGGAGCCATGTTGTATTATTGTGTTTTAATGCATGGACACCAACAAGCTGTGAAAACAGGGCTAACTTACAAACTTCACTTTCTAAAATACACAGTCAGCAACAGAAGTCAAGTGCTTATTATGTACAGGCAGAAAACAACAAGCAGATTAAGAATCAGAGCTAATAATTAGTCAATAGTGTAATTTAAATGGAGAAAAATGGTTTGAAAAGAAATATTAAATATCATTGTTGCCATGCCCAAACAAGCCCTATGTTGTTTGCTCATTGGTTGATTCTTGTACCTGCCCATTACTCAATCCTTCTTTTCCTCTTGCTCCTTACTGATGTGCACAGGTTCTATTACCTGAACAGCAATGCAGCATAGCCATCACGTGATGACTGACAGGCACTTGTAAACACTAGACTTAGAATTTCACTTCCGCTTTATTTTTTTTTACTTACTTGTACTTTTTTCTCTGATTCCGCTTTTATTCAAAAGCAGTGTCTTCTGACACCACTAGACTTAAGACTGGGTCTTAATTTGTTCTAGAGCAAGTCAGTTCCTCAACACGGCGATGTTAACAACATTGCATATTCAATCACTTTTTAACAGATTCGTTTTTTCCCCTGTACTTTTCCTTCCCTTCCAGATGTTTCCAATTTTAAATCCTACCTACATTCAGTCCTGTCACCTTTGTCTACCTTCTCTTATTTACCTCTTTGCCCTTCTTCAATCCTCATCCTTTTCCATCTGCTCATTCTCTTTTCTAATCTTCCTTTGTTTTCTGTTGCTTCCTCTACCTCCTCATGGTAACATGCCTATCCACCTCCTCCATCTGCTCCTCTCCCAGCCCTTATCCACTCCCTAGCTGGATAAAAATTTCAGCGGCAGCTGCTTTACCAGGGGAGGTAAATAGAAGTGGGAACCAGGGGACGGTAGTGTTTGTGTTAGGGTGTTATTTATTTCAGGTGAGAGGTTTGTGTGTGTGTTGTTTGTGTATGTTGGAGAGAGGGAGAGAAGTGTGTATTGCAGACGTGTTAGGATGACTGTGTGTGAGAGACAGTGACCGAGGTGACAGATATGAGAAATAAAAAGGAACAGCAAGCTGTAAGTGTTAGATGGCTGTTGTTTATGTGAGAGTACCCAGCAGATGGTTAGAGACATGGTGTTTCTAACTACACCACCACCCCCCAAAAAACAGAAGCTCTCTAACTCTAGGGAGGTGACCTCATCCTTGCAGTTGGACAAACTGGGAGTGATAGTCCAGAATGAAAAGACAGCAGCTACTCACCAGCTGTGTAGCAATTTTTTTTTTTTTAAATAACAACCATACTATTGTAGTGAAGGGTAAGGGGAAATCAAAAGGTGGAGCAAATGTCAGAAGTATCGTAGTATAGTAGAGAAGTAAAAAAGTTGAGCACGTGATGAAGTCTAATCAAAATAAGAATTAAAAAGCATCTAAGTTTAATTCTATTGTTATATTGTGGAAATGTTGGCTGCGAATTCATAAATCAGTTCTTAATTTTACAGTACTTAACTGTATATAATTGTCTCAACATATTTCATTTCCGATTTCTGTTTGTTTTCTTGTCAGTAATTGCCTCCATGTGCCTCAAGTACAAATAAATATTTGAAAATCTTGTGTTGAGAGAAAAATATGGGAAATTGTGTTATGGTGATTTGTATCTTGGTAATTTAAAGCTGAGTAAAATGGCTACAAAATGAAAATGTATAATTTCGTGTGCACACAAAAAGTTGAAACATTAAATGCATAATGATAAGTTTTTTTAAGGATAGTTTACCAAATTAAAATCTTTACCTTTAAATCGGACTCAATATTAAACATGACATATCTATATAGATTTTTTAAAAACGTTAAATAGTTATGTGTTCCCTTAATTGATGTTGTCCAACCTGCAACATTTAGCACTTCTCATGTAGAGATGTTACTTTAACATACACATGGATGCACACATCCACCCACACACACTCACAAGCTCTAACATAAATATTGTGACATCAGTGACATGCATTGCTGTGTGTCTCTGTCCTCAGGTGTCCAACTTATTTGCCCGTGACGAGATTGACGAGATCCTCAGTGATCTCATCCCTGTCATGAAGCGAGAGTTTCCCAGGCGACCGCCGACCAATGAAAACCTGTATGGGTATTTCATGTCACGGGTCCGACATAATCTCCATGTTGTTCTGTGCTTCTCACCCGTTGGAGAAAAGTTTCGCAACCGGGCCTTAAAGTTTCCAGCACTGATTTCTGGTTGCACCATGGACTGGTTCAGCCGCTGGCCAAAGGATGCTCTTGTTGCAGGTACGTTCACAAGCAGTTTTAATTTTATATTGATATGATCTGTCTATCTAATGGTAGCATTTGTTTCCCAATAAGTATATACTACATCCCTGTATTCTCTTTTCCGTTTAGAGTGGCTGCTGTTACTTTCTCTTCAGTGCTGTAAAATCAGATTAAACTCGGATATTGAAATGCTCATTTATCACTTAGCCAGCTTGATAACAATATCATTTACTGAAAGTCAGAGCAACAAAAACAACTTCTCAAATTGTCTTTGTTAGATGACTAAAATTTGATTAGGAAATTGTAGCAGTAAATCCCAGCAGCATAGCTACAGTTGTCTCATCATTTTTCTGTTGTTAATCTTATAGGTGTTGCTTCATAACTTTTCAAAATGCTTTCCTTCAATTACACTGATATATTGTAGCTTATAATTTGATTTTTCATGCACATACAAATAAATTAAGCCTCAATTTTTCTCAGCAATTTTAAATCTGCGCAGCTCGTTTTGTCTTGGAAAACCAATCTCTTTCAGGCCATCTATTGTAAGCATTGTCAGTTCGCTTTTAGAAATTGGGTTGTGAAAATGTCAATATTTTCCAATTATCTGCTTCTCTTCTGTTTCCATTCATAGTTTGTTGAATCCATCAGGAGTATGGAACAGATGTTATAGTAATGGATGTACAAAAGCCTGTCATCCATAATGCCCCACAGTCATTCCTGCTTGGAAAACAATCAATTAGTAAATTTGGATTTATTTGCGTTTACAATTGCCAGTCTGGTTTCTGCCAACCAATTTTCACTCACCGCATTTTTGTTTTTCTCTAATTAATTCTTCTCTCTCTCATTCTCCCTCCTCCATCTTCCTGTATTTCAGTTTCAGAGCACTTCCTGTCTGTCTATGACATCGACTGCTCTCCCCAGGTCAAAAACGAGGTGGTCCAGTGCATGGGATCCTTCCAGGATGGTGTGGCAGAGAAATGTGTGGACTACTTCCAGAGGTATAGAATCTCATTAAAGTCATGACTTCGTTTGGGATCTGAAAAATGACAGGAAATTAGGGGAGAGAGAGATGGGGAATGAAATGCAACAGCTGTACATGATCTGGGGGTCACTGCTGGTAATGGTCAGCACCCTAACCACTAGGACAGGAACAGTCTAAAATATGTCTTTAACATAGCAGTTATTTTAGGCCCATGTGTGCACCAGAGGAATTTGTTTTTGAAAATCACAAATGTAATATTGAGTAATAGTAACTGCATAAATAAGTTCTACTAAATGTAGATTAAAAGTTAAGTTTAAAACACTGTGACTCTCCATCTTTCTGACGTGACATGAAATTAAAGTGATCTATTTTGAACCTAGATACCGTCGCTCCACCCACGTCACACCCAAGTCCTACCTGTCCTTCATTCAGGGCTACAAGACCATCTATAAGGAGAAGAGGTCTGAAGTCCAGACCCTTGCCAACAGGTAAACAAACTTAAGGGACTGATTGAAATATTCGTCATGTTTACACGTGGACAAGTACTTTAGCACTTTATAGCGGTTGTAGAGTGTAAGATGACTTTCCATGCTCCTTTTAGACGGTAACACATTGGCTAAGTGAGGTTAGTGGCTTATAACCAATAACTGTTTGCAAGCCAGCAGCTCAAATGGGTTGAGAATCAAAACCTCAACCGCTGCACATACTGCATACTGTCTACACCTCTTGGACTGTATAAGACTTGTCTTTAATAAATAATAACAACATAATAAAGTTGTTGAGTCTTATATCTGTAGTCTAGTCTTCCTCTTAGTCACCATGAGTGGCCACTCAACAGTGACACATCCGTAATTAGGTATGATTAGTGTGCGTCCTGAAAAATGACAGTTGTTTCCACAGATTCTCAAAGAACTGTGTCACAGATTGACCCCAGCCTCAGTCAACAGTTACTGTCTCCTTAATGGCACAGACAGTGATCAGTCATCAAAGGAACCAGTCCAGAACTGTTAGTTATAAGCCTTTTTTTTCAGTATACAGCACAAACTACAGAAAACTACAAAAAAACACATCCCAGATCTCAGAACAGCATGAAATTGCTGTGCTCCTTATCAGCAATTCCCTGAGCCTCCAAAGATTTATTGGCAGCTGTTGAAGGGATATCATGACATTTAGAATTCTGAGAAGACACATGCTACAAGGCGACCAAGGGTGAAAAGCTATTTTCCTGTTGAATAATGTGAAAGTATTTTCACCACCTGGTGCCCGGTGGACCAAAGATTCAGTCAGGATATCATGTAGTTCATCTTGACCGTTTTGTAGATATTTACGACAAGCAGGACCCCAGATGCTGACATGCAGATGCCTTTTTACAAAGTGCAGCACACAAAAGCAAGGTGTATGCTGGAAAATGCATGCAGCTCAACTGTTTTTTAATATGTCTCTTGTTAAGGATGAACACTGGTCTCCAGAAGCTGAAGGAGGCATCAGAGTCTGTAGCAGCGCTCAGCAAAGAGCTGGAGGTTAAAGAGAAGGAGCTACAGGTTGCCAATGACAAGGCTGATATGGTAGGTTTCAGACAAGAGAGTGAGTTTTTTTCCCTATGTGTGTGTGTGTGTGTGTGTGTTAAGAAAGTGTCTCTAAGGGCACATACTCTTGCTGACAGTTGGCCTTTTTAGTTGACTTAAAATTTCACTGACATTTGAAAATGAATTAATCAAGTGATCAAGACATTTTGAATTCAGCAACACAGTCTATAATTGACTGGCGCTGTCACACTTATTTGTGAGCATTTAATTTTTTCTGGAAATGAATATTTATTATTCTGGTTATTTGTATTGAACTCCAGTTGTTTGTGCAGGTATCTGTGGATGCAAATAAGCAACAGTGAAATGAATGATGTTTCTTTGCATGAATGAATAAGTAGAGTCTGTATCAGCCAGGAAGTGCTGTAGTAGTTTCATGCATAAATAGAAAATAAATAGCAAATAACTGTTTATTGCTTGAATTAGTGTGATATCACTTGGACTTTAGAGTGGGTGGAACTGTCGTATTGCTGTGTACTTAAGTGATGAAACTGCTGCAGTGTATGGAACAAGACAAATTATGTGTAATGGGGTCCAAGATGTGTGTTATACTGCTGTGTCGGAGGACTGGAGTGTATTTGTAGTATTAACCCCCAGTTTTCCTATTATTATTATCCTTCATTTCCATATTGATATGTCTGTTTGCCTCATATGTCTCAGGTCAGTATGTGTTTGCTTTGACTAATAACTGCCAGTAAAATTTCATACAGCAGTGTCTATTAAGTGATAACCAAATAAACATGAGATTACCAGTTACTTTCTTTTTGTTGATACTGAAGAAGCAATGAAAGTTGAGACTGATGCTGCTTCATTGCCATGTTTTGTTTTTTTGTGCATACTCCCAGGTGTTAAAGGAGGTAACTGTAAAAGCCCAGGCAGCGGAGCGAGTGAAGGTGGAGGTGCAGAAAGTGAAGGACAAGGCCCAGGCCATTGTAGACAGCATCTCAGCTGACAAGGCCATCGCTGAGGAGAAACTTGAGGCTGCCCGTCCAGCTCTTGAGGAGGCGGAGGCTGCACTGCAGGTATCGGACATAGAAACAGCAAGGTTGAATATATATGATCCTCAGGTAACTGTTGTTACCTCAGTTCCTGCATCGCTAAGACACACACTGTAATTCTGCATGAGCCAAATCATTGTAAATGAATGTTTCAACTATTTATTTTTATTTAGAAGATATATTAATAGTACACAGTCTTATGAATATAAAGTTTATATGGTTGTTTATTCATGTGCTTCATCTACTATCAATGACAAGTTTCATTCAAGCCTACTGTATCACGGGGTGCCATTCCTCATAATGTTCTCTGCTACTCCTGTGTACTACATGTGTGAGCACAGGTTTGTCAGTAAACTGTGTGTTGGAGCAGTTTATTGTGCACACTGTGTGTGACTTATTGCCTCCCCCACCAATATTTTTCTTGCTCTCTTAATTTGTGTTGCTTCAGGGTACCACTTAGAGCCCTCTGTGACTCGCTATCTGTAACTGCATGCAGGTTTTTGCCTTTAGCCTTGTCACCCTGGCGTGCGTATATGTGTAACAGCGGATGTGTCTAAAGTTAGCACGGGGCTCAGAGCCTGGAGCTGCGTTGTAATTAAAGCTCTCCTTCTGGGCTGATGGTTGCATACACATCTCCTACGGCAGGTCTCTGATTAGAATTTATATCTTGCTCCTGCGGATATAAACCAAACAGGCAACCCTGGGCAGTCTGTTTGGATTGATGATCATGTTGTTGTTTTTTTTTTTTTTCCAAATGCATGGTTGAATGGCTTAAATAGAGCTGTCACCTTATGCCTTGTGGTGCACAGAGGTTGTTGTAAAATTAAAGACATTTTGCCACTCATTCAAGATGCCTATTTCCTCCTACTGGCAGATGAATCCAAGGTATTCACTATGAACATCTGAACGCCCAGGATGTTGCTAAATGCAAAATTCAAATCACGATTTTGCAGTGATATTATTGAGATATTTTCATAAGAAGCAAAGGAGACGAGAGGAAATGGTGAAAGTGGAAGTAGATGATAAACCAGACTGTCTGCTGGCTGGCTGACTGTGTGGTGGGAGACTCACTACACTTTAGTTGATAAAAACAGAGTGGAAATGGAGCGGGGAGGACAGAGCAGAAATAAGGAAAGTGCAAAAAGGAGAAGAGATGAGACAAGCAGGCAGGGGGGACTGATGAAACAGCCAAACAACTCTCACTGGGACATTTTCTTTACTCTCCTGCTTTATTTCCCTCCCTCTCTCTTTGTCAGTGCTGCACACTTTTTCAGTTTTATATTGTCAAACTGCAGCATTGTATGTGCTGTCATAGAAAGAGGTAATGAAAAACAGATTACTTTAGTCTGTTCTCATCTCAGTTAATTCTCTCTCTACTCCTCATACCTTATAGTGTGCCCTGTGTACATCCAATTTGTTTGCCAACTGAAATCCTCTTTCTCTATTTACCTCTATCCCCCACACATTTCCTGTCCCTCCAAAGAGTAATTATAACAACAAAGTGCCATATGAGAACTTCATTCTGACTGTTGGTTTATAATAAAAGATTTAAAGGGAAAAATATATATATATATATATATATATATATATATATAAGCCAGTGTAATTGCTTTCCTTGTTTCAATGGTATGAGTGTTCTGAGTTTGCTGTAAAATTCACTTAAAAACAAGACCAACTTTAAGCCCTGTTGTCCTTATTTTCAGTCCACAACACGAAGTTATCCAGCACCATTGAACATTCAGCTATAGCCTACATTCTTCTCTCTCTCTGTACCCACTCAGACAATCAAGCCATCAGACATTGCCACCGTGCGAACGCTTGGCCGCCCCCCCCACCTCATCATGCGGATCATGGACTGCGTACTGTTGCTCTTCCAGAGGCGAGTCAACACAGTGAAGATCGACCCAGAGAAGAACTGCAACACGCCGTCCTGGCAGGAGTCCCTAAAACTCATGACAGCTGGAAACTTCCTGGGCAGTCTGCAGGTACACCTGCTAACATCAAATTCATACAGCTGAGACTGAAGTAAGGTGTAGATGCTGCAGAGGGCTTCGTCATACATGCCATTAACCCCATAATTTGGGAGATATCTTTGGTAGCCTATATTATTTGCCATATTGAACATGAAAATGGTAAAATCATTGTGCATGCATTTCAGAAGGACAAGACTTTCCATCAAATTTTGAAGTTTCTTATGTTGTAAAAGTAAAACACATAAAACACAAGAAAACACACAATTAAAATCTACATTAGACTTTTCAGTAATATCCTGGCATTAGTTATCCTGTTTTTTTGACGCTAGAGCAGCTAATGCAGGGTGTCAGAATACTTCATAACCATGATATTAGATTTTTTTCCTGTTTATAACAATAACAAGAATAATACTAATAAAAGGAAGAGCAAGGAGACTACTAATGACATTTTTTAAGATGACAGGTGTATTCTGTTGCACATATGGGCTTAAGAGATCAGAAGTACGGGTTTGGCCCAGTCAATATGATAACTTATTGTTACTTTTTATTTCTGTGTACCCATCTCTCTCACCATTTTTTCTGTTATTTCTATCTCATCTCTCTTGCCACTACACCAAGTTTTTATCTGACCTTGCACACCTCTGTATCTTATCTTTCATCTTTTTGCTTCCCTGCCTTATTCTGCCTGTTTCTGCTTCACCCACGTTTGCACAATCTTTCTTTTTTACTCTATTATGTTCCTCTTAGATTCATCTGTCCCTCATTTCCACACAAAGCTCCTCTGCCTTGTTTTTTTCTTTTCTTTCTGTTTACACTTTGTCTCAGTCGCCCCCCTCATCTGTCCTACTCTGCAGCTTTTCACTACCTGTTCTCCCCACTGTCTTTATCTCTCATAATAACCATTGCTCTGTGCCTTCATCATTTCTCTCCTTCTTTGTCTCTAATGTCATACAGTTTTACATTCTTTGTTTTTAAGCAACAGAGGAGTTACAGAAGTGTGGTTAATCTGTATATTCTTTTGTGTACTGACTGGAAAAAAAAAGTCCCAGTTCTTTTAATTCAGATAATTTCTCCTCACTCTCCCCCTACCCCCCCAACATCTTCCACCACCCTCTCTCTCTCCCTCTCTCTCTCTGCCTTACAGCAATTCCCCAAAGACACCATTAATGAGGAAATGGTGGAGCTGCTGCAGCCTTATTTTGACATGCCTGACTACAACATTGAAACAGCCAAGAGGGTGTGTGGCAATGTGGCCGGTCTTGCATCCTGGACAAAAGCCATGGCGTCCTTCTTCTCCATCAACAAGGAGGTCTTACCCTTGAAGGTAACATACAGTGCAGCAGATCTAGGACAGTAAAAAACTGTTGTAAACAGTATGTGGCACTAAATATAGAATAAAAAAAAATACTAAGTAAAGTTTTCTTTGGTTAAATAGATTCCACTCAGATTAATAAGAAACACTTATGGTGTAGGAGATAAGTTGTTTATCTGCAGAGAAACCCCGGGCAACAGCAACAGAACAGACTGTCTCTGATATGGAAGGATTTATTCATATTCCCACATTTTGGCAGCAACAGTCTGCTGATCGGTGTACGTAATAGAAGTACCCTAAAAATTTGTCCGACAGAGAGAGAGAGAGAGAGAATTGGGCTTTTATCCATTGATCATGAGCATACAAAAATATGGTCCTTGTTTCATGCCTCATTTTCCTCCTTATTTTGACCTCTGCCACATATCATTTTATCCATCTCCTTTGTACCGTCATGTCTCTGCTCAGCATTGGTTTCTTTTTCAAATCACCCATTTTTCTCCTCCCTTTCTCTCTGACTTTCTCTCCCCTCCCTTCTCGTTCTCTCATTTTCTCCATCTCTCTCTCTCTCTTTCACACACATACACACACACTGTTTTTCTGCTATTCTGTACAACCTCCATGAGAACTCTCTGCCTCTCCTCTTTGATCCTGACCTTTTGCTTTAGCATGGAACACAGCCTGGCAAATTGATTTTCTGGTTTCCAGCTCAGTGGTGGCTCCCCTTTAAGCTGGCCAGCCAGGCTGCCAGACAGAGATACAGGCAGGCAGTGATGGTCCTCTCAGATGTCAATTAATACTATATGAATACTTCAGACAGAATTGTCCAAATTTATCTTCCCAATAAAACACTCTCTCTTTTTCTGTCAAATCCTCCCTACCTTCACCTCATCTGGTCTTTCTTCTCTTGTGTCTTTTCTCTCCCTCATCTCTCTGAGAACTGACCATGACCCCTGCAGGCTTTTATGTGCAATTGGGGAATCACAGATCCCTTTGTCTCCCTCTCTCTCTCTCTCTCTTTTCCTCTCTTCTTTAGGCTAACTTGGCAGTGCAGCAGAATCGTCTGGCCATAGCTAATGTGGACCTTCAGAAGGCTCAGGCTGAGCTGGATGCCAAGCAAGCAGAGCTGGATGTGGTGCAGGGAGAGTATGAGAAGGCCATGATGGAGAAACAGGTCAATAGTTTTACTTAATTTCCTCAAAACACACACATAAATCAAATTACCACACAAAAAAAAGGAACAGTATGTGCATGAAAGACATGTGAAACAACAGTTGGATCATGTAATATAACGCAGATGTGGGATTAATTATTTAAGGTGTGCTGCTGCTTCTACTCCTGAGGCTTTGGATTTGGAAAATGTAATAAATACTGAAGGAATGAGCTAGCTCGGACAAACTGGTGACATTTTTGTGACTTTTTGTCTTTTAAGACTAATTAATGAAGATGGGACCACATCTTCTTTACCTGGACTAACTCTTGTGTTGGTCTGTTCCACTGAAGCCTGTAAGACAATAAGGAATTACAATGTCATTTCTATGTTTTAACAGCACATTACACTGCACTACTTGGCCTGGATCCAAACTGGTGATCCCATTTTATTTCCTAATTCATGTAAATTTACATTGGCTTGCACAGCTGTCTTTGTGCTTTATTGATTCAGTTCATAATTTCCTGGAACAATGATATTTCATTCTCTATGGGAGCTCACTCCCGTCTTTTCACAGCAGCAGTAAGTTTCTTAACATTGTGTTTTTATGCATAAACACAGGCTAAAACCTTTTGTCCATTAGTGAAAAAAATAATGAAAAAAAGTGATCATGAAAATATGTGGGATGTCTATACTTAAGCTAAATTAAGTCTGTAATTAGTATCTTTATCTGTACATGTTGGTAAAAAAAAAAAGAGATTATTTCTTAAGCTTCTGTTGTCATGGCAGCAATGCCCTGCTGCTATTTATGACCAGGTTGTGTGTGTTGAAAGTGGGGTAGAAAAGTTTCTCTAAGCCCTAACTTGCTGATGATGTTTTAACATCATTGTCACCAGAATACAATAATTTAGGCAAATAGCAGCACTTTATAAAATGAGCTGCCCCCTTTAAAAAAAAAAGAAAGAAATAGATGAGTCTATAAACTGAAATCACAGATGTCAACTGTTTTTAAATCACAGCCTGAAGACCTGTGATATGACTCGCGTTACTCAGGTGCCAGGTTTTAAAATAATGCAGCTAACACCAATGGTACACTGTTAATTGTGTGTTCAGGTTTGTAAGTGAGTCTACTGTGTGTGTGTGTGTGTGTGTGTGTGTGTTTCAGCATCAGTACTTTCCGTTCTGTGACAAATATCAGCATGTAAATGGAACAGTATGTGCAGCAACACTCCCTGATTAGGAAATCTGGACAGCCCAAGTTGACTTTTTTTTTTTTTTTATAATTTTGTGATTAAGACGCAGAACTGTTCATCTCCAGGGACCAAAAGCGAGACGGAAGGTCTCACTGCGGAAGCGTTTGAGGCTCAGACAACGGCTGTTAACTTTGATATGCTTCTTAATTAAGAGAAAGCCTAAACCAGACGGTGCTTATTGATGACATTATTGCTATTGGACAAACAAGCTCATTATTGTGTGAACATTTGATAAATGTCTTAGAAGAGCCACTGGCCTCTTGTGATATTTTTACAAAGGGAAGATAATTTGGTTAGTTAGATAGGACAAAAATATTGACAGAAAATACAAACACATCCAACAGTCCGCGGGGGGTCACAGGGGGGTCCTGAGCCAATGTAAGCCTAACCCAGCATGCATTGGGTGAGAGGTAGATGCCTTTCACTGGACCACATACAGACAGACAGACAACATGACACTTATGGGCAATTTAGAATTTAACTTAAACTGCATGTCTTTCTGCTACGGCACAAGGGGGAAAGACACAGTGGTTAAGAGAATATGAAAACATATTTGTCATCAGCTTTATACCTACAGTGGGAAAAGAAAGAAAGAAACTCTTTGGAATTGGCTGGTTTTCTGGGTAAATTGGTTGTAAAATGGGATCTGTGTAGACAAACACAATGTACTTAAGTTAATAACACACAGTTACAATCTCATGTCATGTCGTTATTGAGCACACCCATTAAACAATCAAAGTCCTGGTGGAAAAAGTAAGTGAACCTTTTGATTTAATAACTGTTAGAATCTTCTTTGGCAGCAACGACCTCAAACAAGAGCTTGTGTTAGCTTTAGATCAGACCTGCACAACATTCAGGAGGAATTCTGGACCATTCTTCTTCACAGAACCGCTTCAGATCAGCCATAGTCTGAAGATGTCTGGTGTGAACGGCTCCCTTGATGTAATTCCACAGTATCTCTATTGGGTTAAGGTCTGGGTTCTGACTGGTACTAAATGATCTGCATTATTGACAGTGTGTCTGACTGTGGACTGATGAGTATCTAAGCTCTTTGAGATAATTAATTGTAACACTTTACAGCTTCATGTGAACAGTTCTAGATCCAAAGTCTTCTGACATCTCTCTTTTTTTGTGAGGCCTGGTTCACATCAGCAGATGCTTCTTATGAATAACAAAATCAAAATGTCTGGGTGTTTTTAAAGGTCAAAGCAGCTCTAACCCACACCTCCAATCTGGTTTCACTGATTGGACTCCAGTTTCACTAACTTCTGTCTCCAGCTACCTTTTACTGATGTCACTAACTGAGGGGTTCACATAGTTTTTCCAACCTAAAACTGTGACTGTTTAAATTATGTATCCAAATGAACAAGAACAATACAATGATTTCCGTGTTTTACTTAAAATAGATTGTGTTTGTTCATAATTGAGTTATATGAAGATCTGACTGATTTATTCATAAATGCAGATCATTCCAAAGGGTTCACTTAATTTTTCTTGCCACCATATGTGAGTCCTATTGTAATGAGATCAGAAACCAGTCACAAAAGATTGTGGATTGTTTCAATACTGATATGGACATGCACTCTTTGTCCATACTTTGTATCACTTGAGATTGATATAAATACATATGGACATACAGAGAAAGAATGGTTGGATGAGAGTTAGATGGATGGATTGATGAAGAGACGGTTGGACACACCGACCCACTGACCTGCTTATCTGTCCTCCCTTCCCATCAGACACTGCTGGAGGATGCTGACCGCTGCAGACACAAAATGCAGACAGCGTCCAGTCTCATCAGCGGTCTTGCTGGCGAGAAGGAGAGATGGACAGAGCAGAGCAAAGAGTTTGCTGCTCAAACCAAACGCCTTGTTGGTGGGTTTTTGATGCAGGCTTCGAAACTAAGATGTCTGTGCAACTCAATAATTAATACTCATCATTACATTGATTTGTTTGAGTTGTGAAAAGTTGTTAGCATGAATTACAAATGATTTGACACCATTTCTGTAGGATGATTATACAACTAAATGACAAGTTGCTCTTGGTTTACCACCATATGGAGTACAAGCCTAATACTTAAGTTTAGTTCAACCTTTGTCTCCTTGTCCCAGGTGATGTTCTTCTAGCCACAGCGTTCCTCTCTTACTCTGGCCCCTTCAATCAGGAGTTTCGTAACCTCTTATTGAATGACTGGCAGCGGGAGTTGAAGCAACGTCGCATCCCGTATGGCAACAATCTCAATCTGACTGAGCTGCTCATTGATGCACCCACTGTTAGCGAGTGGAACCTGCAGGTCAGTGATCTGTTTTGGTAACTAATTCTGACCAAATCAACTAAAGACATGTTTTCAGTACCTGCTGATGTACATAGGCTTTACTTTTCTATGTTTTTTTTTTTTAATTTTTACTTAATGGAACCTCTTTTGAATCTTTTGTATATACAGTATGTGATTTATACTGTATGTTTTTGATCTAGTTTCTTTGATATGTGCTTTGTAGATAGGATTTGAATGTTCTTTATCTTAACCCAACAGGACAAGCAGAGTGTGTGTTTACTTTGATCTTACGAAAGAAATAAAACATCAGGATAGTCACCAAAACACTACCTGGAAAATATCTGGAGTTAAAGAAATCTGACCTTTTCTCTATGGATCATTGCCTGCAGTATTTACTTCATTATTAATTATTGCCCTTCCTCACAGAATAAATGTATTTATCATTTAAATGGTTGCTGCTGATTAATCAATTATTTATGTGCTTATAGATTAGGTGGCATTTGCTTAAGTAAACATAAGGATTGAGCCTCACCAGTCATTTGTCTGTTATCTTATAGGGGCTTCCCAGTGATGACCTTTCCATTCAGAATGGCATCATTGTCACCAAAGCCGCCCGCTTCCCCCTCCTTATTGACCCACAGACACAGGGGAAAATCTGGATCAAGAACAAGGAGGCCAGGAATGAGCTGCAGGTTTGAGTTTTGTTTTTCTTTTTTAAATCAATTTCATTGTTGCTTTTAAATACAGTGGCTTCAGGAAGTATTCCGACCTGTTCACTTTTTGAACAATTTATTGTTTTGTTGATTTAATTTTAAATGGATAAAACAAATATTTTCCCCCATCAATCCACACTCAATTACCCTTGAGATGTATCTAGAACTTGATTGGAGGCCACCTGTGGCAAATTGAACTGATTGACCCAATGGTCACTGTAACAGAGCTTCACAAGTCCTCTGCAGAGATGGGAGAACCTGCTGGTACGACGACCATCTCTGCAGCACTCCATCAATCAGGCCATTACAGTACAGTGGAAGCCACTTTGAGTATATAGCATGTGACAGCCTGCTTGGAGTTTGCCAAACGGCATTCAAAGGATTCTGAAAACATCAGGAAAATGATTCTCTGGCCTGATGAGACAAAAGTAACCCAGAACTCCAGACACTGTAAGCAGTGCTCATCACCTGGCTGACACCAACCCTATGGTGAAGCATGGTGGTGGCAGCATTGTGCTATCAGGGTGCTTTTCATTGGCACTGACAGGGAGACCAGTCAGAGGGGAGGGATGAAGGGTGAATGTTGCCAAATACAGAGAGATCCTTAAAGAAAAGCTGGTCCAGGGTGTACTTGACATGGGACTCAGCACAACAATGACCAGAAGCATAAAGCTAAGAAAACACTCAGCTTCCCATCTAATCTGATGGAGCTTGAGAGGATCTGCCAGGAAGACTGGGATAAACTGCCAAAATCCAGGTGTGCAAAGCTTGTAGAGGACTTACCCAAGAAGACTGAGTTTTATAATTGCTGCCAAAGAAGCTTCTGAAAAGCACAGCATTAAGAATACTTTTGTAAATGAGAGATTTCAGTTTTTGATTTTTAATAATTTGCAAAAAAAAAAAATTCTAAAAGCATGCATTCACTTTGTTATATTGGGTTAGCACTGTCGCCTAACAGCAAGAGGGTTCCAGGTTTGAACCCCGACCTGGGCTCTTCTGAACCCCAGAACAGGGTTCAGAAGAGCCCAGGACGGGGTCTCTTCTGTGCATGTTCTCTCTGTGCCTCTGTTCTCCAGGTACTCTGGCTTCCCAAAAAGATGTTAATTGTCTGGATAACTGAGAGGTCTGAATACTTTCTGCCTTGTAATATCCAAAACCCACTGACGGCCTGCAGTGTGTCAAGTTATTGTTTCTGTTTTCATATTTCTTTTGTCTTTGTTATGTTGCCATCTATCCAATAATGCAGAACTGCCAAAGATTTAAATGAAACAGGATAGTGGTTCATAAAAAAAAAAAAACATGTTCACCTCAACTGCACCCTGCCATATGGCAGTACTTTGTATGGCTCCATTTCTGAGGACCATATTAATTTTCAGTTTTGTAATGTAAGATTTTCAGTAACCTAAAAAAATCTTCACATTGCTTGAAGTACTAGTCCTAGATTCTCAGATTCTGCAGTGTCCTGTTTGCCCTCGAATCCTTCCTATTGTCCAACAAGCTTTTCCTCTTGTACATCGCCTTGAAAAAGTACTGCAAAAATCTGTAGGCGTAATAAGACCAGCCAAGGTCACTGACCCTGTTAGCAGCAATCTCTAAGCCGAGTGAATGCATTCTGTAGTCCTATTATGAGTGTCCTGAAGATGCATTTCCCCAAGCGGTGGGTTTAAACCCCTTCCACACGTGACCTCATCAGACCAGCTCTATTTTTTATAAGGTTTTCTAAAAATGGCTCATCATAAAAAGTGATGTATTATTAGTTTGGATAGTCACATTCCCCAGACAGAGGCTGGCCTCTGTAGCTTAGGAGGAATGAGGGATGAAGTCAAATGTGTGTCTCACTTTCTATTTTATAAATGAGTGATTTGCTCACCAGTCTGGCATAAGGGCAAAGGGCCAGGGGCTTCCAGCTGCCAACTACATTACACACTGAGATCACACAAATGCCATTTTTAAATCCATCTATTAATTAGAAGTTCCCTTTTCTGATCCCAGATCACCTCACTGAACCATAAATACTTCAAGAACCACTTGGAGGATAGTTTGTCTCTTGGGCGTCCCCTTTTGATCGAGGACGTAGGGGAGGAGTTGGACCCCGCACTCGACAACATTCTTGAGAAAAACTTCATCAAAACTGGCTCCACTTACAAGGTAATGTGGCACAAATAACCCTCCTACGATCCCTCATGTATTTTATTTATTTATTTTTACCTTGGTTAGAAGTGTGAAATGGGCAGGTGTGTTTTGAGCGCTGGTGGGGGGCATGATGGGACTTGGCTGGTTCCCTCCTGCCATGCCAGCTGTCACACCTGTACCGACTGGCGCAGGTTGATTAGCTCAGAAAGCGGAAAACAAGCCTGCTCACTGACACTGCACAACATGGGTAGTGCCGGCTGGAGGTGGAGCGGGTCTTTGGTTTCTCTAATCGTGCCAGCTGGAGCACCTGTCCCAAATCATGTTCAGTGTCTGGGGAGAGATTAAAATTTGTTCAGTGGGCTTGGTCACTCGCAGAGAGTATGTTTTATTATGTGAAGACTGGGTGA
Organism: Toxotes lorentzi; assembly: GCA_037833715.1. Lineage (NCBI taxonomy): Eukaryota > Metazoa > Chordata > Actinopteri > Toxotidae > Toxotes > Toxotes lorentzi. The sequence goes on along the minus strand of JBBMJY010000025.1, from coordinate 16,317,866 downwards.
CTGTACAGACTAATCTCTCCCTGTTCCTCCGGGTCTGTCTTATCATTGATTTCCATTTTTTTCCCACGTTTATTTTGTTCTTTGTGATATCAGAGAAGTTCATCAGCACCAGCTTTTGTGAAAAGGTATCACTTCATAGCACATTGTGGCCTTCCATTGCCTCTTTGTGCTGTGGGTATCTTTTTAAGAGCCACCAGTAACTAGGAAAACATATTTTACAACTTTGATTAAGACCAAGTACAGAAACACGTTTTTTTTTTTTTTTTGCTGCTAAAATTCTTCTTTCTCGTTTACTTTTGTGACACTTTAGAAGCTCGTCTCTAACATAACCAGGAGACTCAAGGATTCACTTTGGTCTCTTAAAGATTTCAGACACCTTGCAGACATTTTATATTAGCAAACAAATGAAACTCAATAATTACCTGGACTGAGAGTTACCGCTGTAAAAAAAAAAAAATGTTGTTAATGGGATCAGTGGTATTAAAGGAAATTAAGGGTTCTGTAGCTACATTTTTCATGTTATGTTATTCAAGTATGCAGTTTGTTTCTGTGCTTTGTTCGAGTAGCTGTGTCCTTTTAGCAGTGTGAGATGAGAAGAACGTTTTTAACGTTCCAGGAAAACCAAATCAGACCCTAAATATCCACATTAGCGAGGTCATTTAATTAGCACTTTCAAGTAATTTCAAATTAAATCTAATAGATAAACATGATGTTCCTGCATTTAATATCTAACCACACTCAAACTGATTTCACCGTCGCAAGTCTAATGAATGAGTCCATAACGAGAGTTAAAAAAATTACAGCATAGTTCTATAGAGGGTCTCATTGGCTTCAAGAAACTACATTTCCTGTTGATGGGAAGTGAAATCCAATATTAAGCCTCCACCCTGGCAGATATTTTTTTTGCTCTTTTCATTTGTGGCTGGATGGTGAAAAATAGGCCACTCTGTCTCAGCTTCCTAATTTCCTGTAATGTTCTGCTGGAGTTAGATATTTTTAATTTGGAAAATTGCAGAGCATGGTTTGAATGGTTCTGCATTTTATTAGCCAAAATGACAACCCTGAGGCAAGCTCTGGATGTGAATTCTGGGTATTACAGGAAATACAGAGCTGGGCATGACAAGGAAGCACTCTAAATTGGTCTCTCTGCCAATAAATTGGTTTGAACTTTCCAAAAAGCATTTTTATTGCACACATAAATTTTCTGTCTTGCTTGTAAAGATTTGAGCCATAATTTCAACTAAACACAATTAAGAGGTCAGTGGAAATGCACTGCGTGTGAATTTTTCTCATCCAGATAACCGTGAATTTAAGCTATCGTACTGCATATCACGACAAGGATGGATTTTTACTTTTGTCACTACGATCCTTCTCTCACTCGAGCACGCGTGCACACACACAGAGAAAACTCAATCATACAGATTGTAAAAGGTTGTTAGAAAGAGGCAGAGTGAAAGTCTGCTTGCAGGCATTTCTCTCTCTCTCATTATCGCCTCTCAACTCGTGCTCTGGCTGATTCTGGTTATTCAGCAGCTGACACTGCAGCAGCTGCCTCCCTCCTGTCTCACACATACATCAAACAAACACATATGCATGCACTCACACACACATACTCCGAACATAAACTGCAGGAAAACATGCACACACTCACACCCTATGGTGATTGCATGTGTTACATGCAGACAACATATTCAACCAGAAGTCTCTTGGCTACCTAAAAGGAGACCTAAGTAGGCTTCTTCTCTCTCCCTTGTGTCTCTTTCTCCCACCCTCCCCTGAAAAGCTTTAATTTCTATTAATATCCTGGTGTGAGGAGGAAGTGAAGGTGTCGGCAGCCAACAGCTCCAGGGAAAAACCAGCAGATGGATAATTAGAAGTTATACTGTCATGAGTAATTAAATGCTGTTCAGAGCAAACACAATCACACATCCATGCGCATGCGCACACGAATGGAAACGTACACATACACACACACACACACACACACACACAAGAAATCTTTCTGAGCAGCTGTACCTGCAAAGCATTTGTTTGCTGACACCAGGATACTTTTATCGTGTTTGTCAGCATGGCTTACTCATACATCTTCAAAGACTTGTGGCACCTGCTTAAATGAGTGACTGTCACGACAAATGTGTCATAGTGTGTAGTGTTATTGTGTTCTTGAAGTGGTTTAAGCAGGATTGGGCTGAACAGTTAAGAAATGCTATGCATGTGCTTTTGATAATAATTGCTGCCAACTTTCTCTCCTTTCTTTCGGTATTGAGCTGATAATATAGTAAATATTCTAACTTATATTGAACAGGTGTCTCTTGCACTCTCTGCTTTCCTTTTGAAGGTGAAAGTGGGTGACAAAGAGGTGGATGTGATGAAGGGTTTTAGACTATATGTGACCACCAAGCTGCCTAACCCGGCTTACACCCCCGAAGTCAGTGCTCGCACCTCTATCATCGACTTCACTGTCACCATGAGAGGACTGGAGGACCAGCTGCTGGGCAGAGTCATCCTCACAGAAAAACAGGTAGAGTTACTCCCAGACAAAATGGCAGCCAGTGTACATATATATATATATATATCTTAGCTACTCATTTAAATTAAGTTGTGAAGTACTTTTACATCATTACCAATTAGTTTGTTTCAGTTGTTTCTGCAGAAAGAATGTGCCTCTGACTTAATGCAAATTGCTTAGGTTCTTGAAAAGCCCATGGAGACCATTTAAATGGCAGGCTTGCAACACCTCTCCCTACTGTGCACCTCATTTTCTCTCTCTACCAAGCACAAACTGAGTGACAATATAACTGGGAGGTTATTATCACCCTTTGAATAAAGAACACAGCAAGAGGCACAGACAGAGACAGTGTGAAGAAACAACCACACGGCCAGAAGTGGTGAACATATGTACCGATACCAAATATACACACAGGAGACACCAAAAGTATCAGGGATTTGATTCCTTCATTCTAGGCAATAGGAATGCGTCATAAATGTACCCAGTGTAGAGGATGCATTGATTTTGACTGTAAGGAGGACATTTTCTCTCCAGTAATGGCTGATCATCACACGAAGGATTTATGCCAGATGGGGAAAGTGGCTCTGTACTAAATATGGATTTAACCATAATGGGAGCGGAAGGTACTGTCTCAGCTAGAAAGCCTGTATCTTTTCAGTTCATGCTGCTTTCACAGGCCCAACATCATTGTTCAGTTATTTGCTTTCACTTTGTGTCACAGCTCACGACATTTACACACTGTATGTCCCTACAGTTTCACATCACAGTCAGATATGTTGAACATAAAAATCTTTACAGTGAAAATATACCGGAGAGTCAACATGCTGTTTCATAGAGGCTTACATCTCCCATGGTTTTTCTGTGGGGGAGAGAGGGTTTGGTTCATGCTTCTGGAGGAGTACATTCACTTTAATACATGGAGTGTCAGCGTGACATGCAGGACAGTGGCACTTATTACTGTCATCTGAGTGCTGAAGTAAGATACAGTATTTCACTGCTGAATCTCTCTTTATTTCTTCATTTTGCAGTGGATTCTAGGGCACTCTGAGAAATACGTCCTGCAATTTGATTTTTTTTTTTTCATAAAAAAAAATGAATGTGAGGAACATTTAGACTCAATCTCATAAAAATCTATCTGCCATATGAAAACCAGACACTGTGGCTTTTAGGAAAGTAAGTTTAAATCAGTCAACCTGACAGTAGTAGTAACTTGTGACTGTTTTTATACTGTTAACAGCAGCATGTCGGGGATGACAGGGCCAGTCTGTCCTCTGAATAACCAGACTGCCATGAAATTTGGTCTGGATAACAAGATAAATCTTGCATGTACTTAACTTTCATCTGGTCTGGTTCCAGGCCAGTCAATTATACTCTACTGTCAATTTACAGTATATAGTGGTCTAAAAGGCATGGCCAGTTTTTTAACCTGTATGTCTGTGATTGTGTGTTACCTGTGGTTTTTATGACGCCAGGAACTGGAGAAGGAGCGAACGGACCTCTTGGAAGATGTGACATCTAACAAGAGAAAGATGAAAGAGTTAGAGGACAACCTCCTCTACCGACTGACCAGCACACAGGCAAGGACATACATCTCAAACTGTGATACATCAGAAAACATTCAATTAATGAACATTACCTCGGACTGAATTAGGGATTTGGGCATGTGAAAATCATTGGTGTGGATACTGTGGTAGTGTCTGGACCCCATGAGGTCAATGGTGAATGAATAATAGAAAAACATGCATACATGTCTGTTCCAGCTATGTCTCTATTTCTGAACTCCATAGTTATTCCATGGGTAACGGTTCCATTTCCATTCATTTTCTGACTTGCAAATATCTCTCTTTGTAGGGTTCACTGGTGGATGACGAGAGTCTGATTCTTGTCCTTGGCAACACCAAACGCACAGCTGAAGAGGTCACTCAGAAACTACAGATTGCCGCCGAGACTGAGATCCAGATTAATGCTGCCAGAGAGGAGTACCGACCCGGTAGGTCATGACAACTGGCTCAAAGACAGAATTTACAATTTCTTATTTTTTGGGGGAAATTTACTCTGGTTGATTGCAGCGTGCCTGCCAAGTTTTAGTCAAGATTCAATCCTTTTTCATGTGTCATTCAGCTCAAGCAATGACAAACATGGATGCTTTCCAAGTGAAAATCCCACCCCCCCCAAAAAAAACCAAAAAAACAAACGGGTTTGGTTCATAATAAGAACTCTGTGTCTATCTGTGCTACAAATGTTAAAGTAAAAACTAAATAATTATACTCTACAGGCCAATATTTTTTATGAATGTGCGTGACTTTGGGATTTTTTGATTGATGAACAGAGGCCATACATAGTGTCAGCAGACAACTCTTCAAAAATGCAGTGTCAAATGTGCTTTAAAAAACACACTTCTTTTGCTATTGCTGTTGTCAATTGTTGTGTTTGTGTGTGTTTTCAGTGGCCACCAGGGGAAGTATCCTGTACTTCTTGATCACTGAAATGAGTATGGTGAATGTCATGTATCAGACCTCTCTGAGACAGTTCCTGGGACTTTTTGACCTGTCTCTGGCTCGGTGAGAATACTCTGCCATTTGCTGCTCTCTGCAAAAAACCCACACTTGTCTTTGCTGAAACACACACAAGGTTTTATTGCTTTGTGATTCTGTGCAAATCAAAGTCAACCTTTGTCTCACAAAGCCCAGGCCCAGAAATGTTGCTCCTCTCATCGTGATTTGGGGAGTTTGTTTGGGTTATTGGCATCGTCATTTGGTGCACTTGGAGCACCTGGTTCACATGCTAGTCCACTGAATCTGATTAGAATACAGCCCTTTGTGATGCTAAATCAACCATTTCCAAAATACTGATCTTTGAAAAGGGAAAAAAATAAAGCACTTCAAATAGCTCATACTGTGTAATTGAAGTGTCTTAAATCCAAACAGTTCCAATATGTGGCCCAAAACTGACCTCATTACTGATCCTGTTCAGCAATGCTACACAATACTTGCAGAAATGCTATAAATTAAAAAAGACATTTACCTTTTGTTAAGAGGTATACATTCATAATTTGGAGCCTCAAGGGTGATTTGGAGAAGGTGACTCTTGTTCTAGATCTCTGTAGCACAAGTAGAGCTTTGTGATAGAAAATATGGGAGAGGATGAGTTAAATCAGGAGCAATTCAGTGTAACAGTGCTACAAAAGACAGCCTTAAGCATGACCACAGAGTTGTATATTAAAGTAGCTGGATTGAACTGCTTTAAATTTAGCAGATGTGCATTTGACTCTATCCACCTATTGCAAATAAATCACATTGTCCTTGAATACAGGACACAAATGAGGTAATAACAGCGTAATCCTCATTATAATTAACTCATAAAATGAGTTTTTACCATAAATATATCTCACGTCTCTGTGATAGACTGGTGATCTGTCTGGGGTGTACCTCACCTCTGGCCCAGTGACAGCTGGGAAACATCAAATACAGTGACGGTCCAATTAATCCAGGTGGTCATTGCTCAGATCATTTCTCTTCAAACCATACAACTAATACCAATATCCTTAATGGCTAGATGTTTTCATGTAATTCACTGTTACCAAGCGCCACAGACTGAGCCTCACAAGTCAGTGCTGTTTATGCATGAGGCGATAAACCAGAAACACACTGTTCTGTGCTCATCAACAAGTCTGACCACGCTGTGATCTCTAGTCTATATTTGATTTGTTGGAGTTAATATTAAAATTTAAACTACGTGACATTATAGCAGGCACTCTAAGTGGCTATTAAGATGTAAATTGGATGAAACTTTATATGCCATGTCTGTTTTGAAATTTTACTTGAACAGGTCCTCCAAAAGCCCGATCACCAGCAAACGCATCACCAACATCATAGAGTTCATGACCTTTGAGGTGCACAAGTATGCAGCACGGGGTCTGTACGAGGAGCACAAGTTCCTCTTCACTTTGCTGTTGACGCTGAAGATTGACATGCAGAGCAACAGGGTCAAACATGAGGAGTTTCTCACACTCATTAAAGGTAAGAGCCGAATGTGAACAAGTTATACTTCAGCATGGATTTTTTTTCCAAAGTTTGCTAGTTGGAAGAATTTATGTGCATATGTATGAAAGCTAAGCATTATGTTCACTGTGATGAATTACTCAGCATTTTCAAAACACTGCAGGTTAATTTCCATATTGTACCGTACTAAAATACACCAAATGGAACCTAATTAATGGCAATGGAGAAGGGAAGAACATTTCAAAAGTGAAAATTATGCTTGAGGAAAGAAGCAAAATGCACAGTTGTAATCTTGTTACAATAGCTCCCTAAAATCCTCTAATTTGCTCAAAGCGTAATGGTGTGACGTGGTGAGTAGAAGCAAGGACTTTTTTTTCTTGTGTCAGTATATGGAATATATTTTGGTACATGATTATAGTTGCAGCCAAACATTGTCTGCACACTGGCACAACAGATACCTGTTTCCACTGACATCCAAATGTCATCATAAAAAGAAGAGAAGCTACAAGTGTTGTTGTGCACTTCAGAACAGCCTCCAGGTTCTTTGATAAAGTTAAACTGAAATTAAATTTTTTTGGATTTGCTGTGTTTGTTATTTACTTAGCAGACAGATTTTTTTTAAGCTCATCTCAAGGTTTACACACCTTTCAAACATATTTGTAGTTTAGCAGTTCACTGAATATGGAGTGCTCCTCACCGCAGGGATAACAGCCAGCTATGACAACTGGCAAGGCCAGAACAGACGCAGTCTGCTACTAGCATGCAGCTTCACCATCTGTTAGCTCCAACCTGCTGAACATGGACTCACAACATGACTTTTGTGTATATTTTTGAATGTTTGCATGTATTTGAAGGATTTAAGATTTAACAGATCTTTGCATTTTAATGTATTCTTCTGGGCAAACATATATACATATATTTTTGTCATTGAGTCTTCCTGTGTGTGTGTGTGTGTGTGTGTGTGTGTGTGTGTGTGTGTGTGTGTCATCCAGGAGGTGCATCTCTGGACCTAAAAGCTTGCCCTCAAAAACCAGCTAAGTGGATCCTTGACATGACCTGGCTCAACCTTGTAGAGCTCAGCAAACTCTGGCAGTTCTCTGATATACTGGATCAGGTACAACGCGCACACACGCACACGCACACGCACACCAACGCACACGCACACCAACACACACACACACACACACACACACACACACACACACACACACACACACACACACAAACCTGCATAGCTTGATCAATTTAAATGTGCCCTGACAGGTTTATGATACCTCTGTTTAGCTGAGAGAGTTTTAACCCACAAGGACTTTTATAAGTCTGCAGATAGTGCTCATCTGTCATCTGTTTCACACACACACACACACACACACACACACACACACACACACACACACACACACACACACACACACACACAC
>JBBMJY010000025.1:16230629-16309835 GCA_037833715.1 Toxotes lorentzi | reverse complement strand
CACACACACACACACACACACACACACACACACACACACACACACACACACACACACACACACACACACACAGATTCAGCAGTGGTCTCTAGGTGCTTATTAAATATTTTTCTCGGCTCTCCTTTGCTCTAGTAACCATGTCAATATCAGTCTTATCATGTCTCGCATCATCACTCTCTTTTATACACATCCACACACATGCACACACTCATCAAGACTGACTGTCACTCACGTACAAATACACACACCCTTATGGGTGACTGACATCCCTGTGGCTCCCATGGAAGGAAAAGCTCAGTGCTCTGTGAAATTAGCTTAGTTTGGAGAAACTTCCAATCAATTACTTTTGGCTGAGCATGTGGACACATACACACACAGAAGTGTGTGTATGTGTGTGAGGAGCTCTTACCTTTAATGAGTGTGAGAAACTCCTCATGTTTGACCCTGTTGCTCTGCATGTCAATCTTCAGCGTCAACAGCAAAGTGAAGAGGAACTTGTGCTCCTCACACACAAAACCATCTGAGCCTCCCTCTGACTCAGCCTCGACTCTTCAAACAAGACTGTACAACACACACATGACGAAAAAACTCTTAGACTGCACCTCGTTTCACACCTTAAACAAACATCATATTCAGGCACCCATTTTAGTCCTGTGGTTGAAGACTGGCTGGGGATCTGAATTACACATTCACATCCCACACCTGAATTGATGAGCACATAAATGACACATTCTCTATCAACAGTTGCTGTTAATGTGCTCTTCAGCAAAGTACTGAACCCCTTAAGTTGTTAAGTGGAGCTGCTCAGTGGCTAATAGACAAAGACGAGGAGCTTTCAGTTGTGAATGTGTTCAACTTTCTGAATGTAAAGCAGGTGGTTGCTTCACTTCCCTGAATAAATATTTAATAAAAAGAAAGACATTTTCTAAATGACCCATACAGCCATTCAACCTCTTCATAATATAATTTAAAGCTCATGAAAAGTAGATAACAAATGCTCTAGAAGTGGGATGATGATGAAAATTCAAATGAACTGTCAGCTTTGTTGTACTGCAGTAACCTAATTTTTAATAGAAAATATAGTTTATTTGGTGAGGAACTGAGGGAAACCTGGTTAACACAGCTAGATGTTTGTTAAAGTAACCTTATTTCTTCTCCATATATCTGATTTCACTGTGTTTCTAACAGGATTTTACATGTGCACATATATATGAGAGAGACTTAACTACTAACTTACTGAAATAGAAGCTAAAATTAATATATGGAGTGAGATGGTTCCACATCTGAACATAAGAGTTGTAAAATTCTAACAGTAAAGAAAAATGGTGTTCTCTTTCCTTACAAGACCTGTCCTCTGTTTGGACCATAAGTCCAAATGCAAAAAAAACAAACTCTGAAGGCTGCAAAGCTGCATCATGTATCACTAATACAATACAATATGCTGGGGTTGAAAAATATGCCAGAGATAAATGTGATTACTGACCAGCTGCATGGAAATACTGGTGATACAGTTAACAGGTTACTGCGGTGCATGTACCGTAAACGTGATCTCTGATTTCCTGCTTTAACCTGATGGTTTCCTGCACGCATGTAAACAGAGTCATTAACAGGCTATGTGATGTCACAGCACACAGCACATGTCGAGCTATCAACCATTCATATCATGTATTGGAACAACACAGTGTTTACATGGATTCAATACGAACTGCTTTCCAGGAAGTTAGGGCTAAGTACAATACGGCAAGGTTCAATTCAGGACCTCATGTTTATAATCACCTGAGTTACATGATGCATTACACATGTGTGTCACGTCATCCTGGAAGAGACCACTCTTATCAGAATAGAAATATTTGGAAATTGGTCATCACTCAGAACAACTTTGTATTGATTATCAGAGGCCCCTCTGTCTAAGGCAGACCTGGGCAAACTACGGCCCGCGGGCCATGTGCATCCATACATAAAACATCACGCTTTTGGCTTTTCAAAATAAAAGCAACAAAGTTGTATTGCATGCACGGCATGACATTTTTTTCATTTTTTATTCTCATTTATGATTGGCCTCACGCGGGCCGGACAGGGACGCACAAAGGGCCGGGTGTGGCCCGCGGGCCGTAGTTTGCCCAGGTCTGGTCTAAGGGGACAAGTGGACCCAAACCAAAATGCCCCCCACATCATAACAGAGCAACACGATCCCTTCACCGTAGGGATCAAGCACTCAGGCCTGTAGCATTCTCTTGGTGCTCGCCACATATGCACTCCCCAATTCTGTCGAGAATATGGTGAAGGATGACTCAATCTGTTTTCCACATCTCTGTAGACCAGTGTCTATGAGCTCTGAAATGTGCGCTCGTCTTTGTAATGAGGAGTTTATGCACTGCAACCCCACTTTAATATCCCTCTCTACGTTGACGGACTGTTGTTGCTGACACTCTGATCACGTCCTGCTGTATACAGTATACAGTATATATGTTTGATTATTTCTGTTTAATCCGACTGGGTTTGACTTTGAACTACATGTTTTTGCAGCCTCTGAGTCTCTGTTACTTGTTGTGTAAGTTTCGAAGAAGAGAAAAGGGGGACAGAAACAGTCATAATCAGCACCCAAACATGTTGTGCAAGTACAGAAAGGTGCAGAAAGCCACATGTTCAACATGGTCCTTAAGCACATTAGGACAATTTGGACAATTTGTGTTGCGAAACTAGGAGAGTGCACAGTGAATACATTTCAGTATTTAACAGAAACATAGGGTACATTTAATCTTTGCTTTTTCCTTTCCTATTTGCATTTCTTTTTGCCACTGAAAGATTTGAGCCTGAAGCTGCTTGTGTGTTTGCCTGCAGTATGTAATGATTTTTATTTTTCTACATCTTCTTCCTTCTGGATTTGATGTCTTGGGAAGCAGTAAAAGGCTTTATTTTTATGTGTGTTCCTGTATCAAAGCTGTTTACGTTGTCTTTCAGATAAGTCGTAATGAGAAGCAGTGGAAGTTGTGGTTTGATAAGGAGGCCCCAGAGGAGGAGGTGATTCCCAACTCCTATGACCAGGCTCTCGACTGTTTTAAACGCCTGCTCCTCATACGTAGCTGGTGTCCCGACAGGACCATTGCACAGGTTAGAAAAGACACATGTGTATGTCTGGTTACGATGTTCAGATTCAAGGATTTGGGCCCTTAAAACCAACTTTTGCTTGTCTAGTTAGCTTAGTCACAATAGGTGTTTCCACTTTAATAATGTACAGTATAGGTAGTGCAAACCCAATCAGGCAGAGTAGCCAAAAGCAGCATATTCCTAATAAATTGATGCGTTAGGGCTGGGAATGCAATGCCTGGTCTACTTCAAAAATACACTTGTATTAATGAGACTGGGTCCAGAAAAAAGAAGAGTCTAAAAATCTCTTAATCTACAGAAACATCCCCCTTGGCCAAAGCTTTCCTTGAAGTCAAAAGTGGCACACATTTAATAAAACGGCTCCCTCTCTGAAGCTTACTGAGCCTGAATGCCTACAAAGGCTAATGGACATTCTCTTTTTACTGATGCATAGTTTTTTGGTCCATTGCAGACAAGCCTGGAGTGGAATTTATTTTGTTGCACTCACAAACAGTCCAGCACTTGTCCTTGTCTAACCTTCCTAGTCTTTACTTTTGACTGAAAAGAGCAAGCCAGGAAAAAAAACAGCTGGGTGGGTAGGGTGAGTATTCCAAAGGATTTGAACTACTCACCCAGGTCCCCAGCCTTTCACAAAGTAAATTTGTGCCAATATTTAGTTTTAAATTGGCTTGAACAAGTCTGTCTCCCAGTGTTTTAGCATGCTGAATTATGAAGCAGAGAACAAACATACTAAGGCCTCAGTTCTTTCCCTTTTTCCTCTAGGCCCGTAAATACATAATGGACGCAATGGGGGAGAAGTACACTGAAGGGGTGATTCTCGACTTGGAGAAGATGTGGGAGGAATCAGACCCTCGAACACCTCTCATCTGCTTCTTGTCAATGGGCTCGGATCCAACTGACTCCATCATCGCACTGGGGAAGAGGCTGAAGATCGAGACCCGATATGTCTCCATGGGACAAGGGCAAGAGGTCCACGCCCGCAAGCTTCTGCAGCAGACCATGGCTAATGTGAGTCAGTGGTATGAGGGCTCAGCTATTTTTGCATCATTTGATGCAGCAGCAGAAAATGCTGTTTCATGCAGCATGTTGAACATGACAGGAAGGTTCTCTGTCTAAATGTGTCTTTAAGCTCTGTGATCCCTTACAGACAGGACAAACGTTTCAGAGTTAGTTATTCACTAAGATCCTTCTTGGAGATTTTGACATCATCATCACTTTGCAGTCATATGCAATATGTATGATGACGATTATCACCACTGATTGTCCCCAGGGTGGTTGGGCCTTACTCCAGAACTGCCACCTGGGTTTGGATTTCATGGACGAGCTAATGGACACGGTGACAGAAACAGACTTCGTACACGACAGCTTCCGCCTTTGGATGACCACAGAGGTCCACAGACACTTCCCCATCACCCTTCTGCAGATGTCAATCAAGTTCACCAATGAACCGCCACAGGGTCTCAAGGCAGGGCTTAAAAGGACCTATGGAGGTGGGCCAGTCTGGTTCAGTTTAATAGGAAAACTAATTAACCAGAAATCTGACTGTGTCACAGTTTACTGAGCAGGTTCAGTGGTGAGACAGTACTAGGAATAAAGATGCACATATCCTGTCAGCAGTCAATAGAATGCTCCAGCCTTAAATGAACTGAAGTGAAATGTCAACAGATTGATCAATAGTTTATCATAACACTGAGATCTGTCTGTGTACGCAAGACAGTAGTAACACAATGCTGAGGACGCAGAATAGGTTTTCTTATTATTCTTCATGTGTACAACTTATTTGTGGAAGCACACATTCCCTGACTGTCACACAGACACACACACTGTCAATCAGCCACATAATCAATAACTAATGAGCTTCATATGTGTCCTTGGGGAAAGTCAGTGGGAGAAAAGGCAATAAACAACTGTTTGCTGCTGAACTTATTATGTTACATCCAAGTGCCAGAAGCCTGTAAGGTTCCTGAAATTTTAAACAAGCTGGAGCGCAGTTTGTGTTTTTATTCAAACCCTAAAGAAGGAATATTTAATATGTATAAACCAGCTGTCTTTGCCTGGCTCATATGGAAAAGGGATACGTGTGGTTCCTGAAGGGCAACTGAGAGTCTTGGTACAAGCTTATCTTCAGCTCTTGAATCCTGACTGCAATTAAAAGTTGCATTTCTACATCAGATTAGGAGAAATCACATTTGTTGTGGGCAGTGCATTCAGAATATTAAAGTCAGTTTCAGGCCATGCTGATTTTTTTTTCATGTTCCTTCAAAGCTGTGCTTCTTTTGCTAAATTTGAAGTAAGGGAAAAGCTGAACCACCTGGACTGGTGAGAAATCAAACTGCCTGTCAGATGGATGTTGCAGAGATTTTTTTTTTTTTTCAGTAACTGAGTGTTTTGGAAATGCAGTATGTGGTAGTTATGGAGATTAAAAGTGAGAACTTTCAGATGGAGTTTTAAACCTCTTCACACTTTTATCTTCCTGAGACTGACAAGATTTTCCAAACATCATCAACATTCAGTAAAGCCCTTTGATATGTTACCTGTCAGATTTTCCAGAAGAGAATTGCCAACTTATATAGTACAGTGTTAAGTGTGTATCACTCCTGGATTCACGGAAATTGCTAGATCTTAAAATATTTAAACCAATATAATAAAACAGATTCATATGCTAAATATGTAAGAGCATTTGTTTACTCAGATCAAAAGTTGCCAGCCTAAAGCTCTTTTCTTTTTTAAATGTTTTTTTTTTTTTTTTTTTTTCAGCTTTGAAAAGAGAATCTGAACTGGTATCTGTTCCTAATGTATTTAAACCTTCCACGTCTGAAGTAATAAAAGTAACAAACTTTCTGCCTCTGAATGTCAGCGTCAAAAACTCCCAGAACCACAATCATTTTCTCATGCCTTCATCCGTGTATCCTTCACCAGGTATAAACCAGGACCTGTTGGACGTCAGTAACATGGTGCAGTGGAAGCCAATGCTCTATGGAGTTGCATTTCTCCACAGCACAGTACAGGAGAGGAGAAAGTATGGACCTCTGGGATGGAACATCCCCTATGAGTTCAACCAGGCCGACTTCAACGCCACGGTCCAGTTTGTTCAGAACCACCTCGATGACATGGACATTAAAAAGGTAGGAGAACTGACAAAGCGCCCAAGTGCTTAGGGAAGGTAAGATGAACACACATATCTTTACAGCTATCAACAACAGCAAGGTTTAGCTGAAATAGTTCAGAGTGCAGAGTTACAGATCAAAGTGTATTGTCATATCTTGTGTGATAAATTGTACTGTCTATCAGACGCAGGAAATCCTTTTGCTTTGGTCAGTTACTGTGACCGTCACAATCATTATTTCTCATCTCCTCAGGGTGTATCATGGAGCACAGTGCGATATATGATCGGAGAGATTCAATACGGTGGCCGCGTGACTGACGACTACGACAAGCGCCTCCTCAACACCTTCGCCAAGGTGTGGTTCAGCGAGGACATGTTTGGACCTGCCTTCAATTTCTACAAGGGCTACAGCATCCCGAAATGCTCCAACGTTGACCAGTATCTGACATACATTCAGGTGGGTCCCTCTCTGGTGGATGATAGGTGTCGGTACACATTTTTATGTGGCTTCTACAAATAATACAATAGGTTCAAAGGTATTTGTCTGACTGGGCATGTGGCTTTCTTGTACGTTTGCACATTAATGCCCTAATTTTTTACATCTTTGTTAAAATTCTGTTGCGGTCCTATGATGTTGCCGTCATCATTTTTCATGGTCTCAGTTTTCCTTCGCTGTCAGCTTTCAGTGAAAAGAGCAACACAGAAGCGGTGAGGTTTTGCAGAACACCAACAAACTGTGCTCTTGTCACATCTAGATACAAGCTGCCATTTGTGATTTTAGATAAAATGCAAGCATGCTTATTTTATTATAGATTGTCTGATTTATTGGTGTGCTTACCTGGTGAGCGTGTGTGTGTGTGTGTGCATGTCTGGGGGCAGTTCCTGAGCTAGTTTCATTAAAGCTAGTTTCATTATGATGGATGCTCAGGGCTGCCAGGCTTAGCTTATTCCTCTGCCTTTCAAATAGAGAATGACTTGGAGAACACACACACACACACACACACACACACACACACACATAGAGTCTTAGTATATCTTAGTATACACATTCACACTTTATCTACACAGACAAAATACACAACAGAGCACAACACGTCTGTGTGTGTGTGTGTGTGTCCACATGTCTGTGTATTTAAATTAAATGCAGAAAGACAGGAACAAAGCTAAAATTCCCTAAGAGGAAATAAATGACCACAGCGAGGGACAAAGGCTGTTCTGCCCGGCACCCTGTGTGACTCTCTCTTCATCACCGCCCGTTTTTCTCATCGCATTAGCCGGGCTCTCTCCTGATGTTGGACACTGTTTGAATGCAGTGTGATTGATGTTTGAGGGATAAACCAGCCGGTGATGACATAAATCACAAGTGTCTCCCCAGTGCAAACTGAGCTATTCTCAATCAACACAGAAACGAGCACGGGAGAAATGTGGTGAGACAGAGAGGAATGTTTTTGCTAAAATGTGCTAACATACAAAGATGAAACACTATTTCCTGTCATGTTCATGTGCTAATTGCCGTTTCACACCATAACACCATTCTTGGTGTGTTAAAGTAGATTAGAGGTTTACCCAAAAATAAAACAAAGCATGCAACAAATTAGATCTCTTTAAATACGTTTCCGTTTCAAAGTTTGTTCTGAATTTTTCTAGTTTTATAAGGAACCTCATTAGTTACACTACAGTAACAGATGGTCTGTCTTCCTGTCATCATTGAGAAAGACACTCACTGCAAGATGTCTTTGAACCAATTAAAGCTACACAGTTTCAACCCAGGGCCTTTCATAGGCGGATGATAAGCAGTGAGCTGATGTTCTTGAGTCACTTTTCAAATTCAACCATCCTAATTGGAACAGCTTTGGCCCTAATCTAATCCGAAAAAAACAAAAAAACAAAAAACAGGTTTTAACCTAATTTAAATGTCATCAGTGACAGCCACAGAAACCCCTGCGAGGGTCAGCAGTTGCTCAGTAGAAATAAACCATAATGGTGAGCCACTTATTATTAATTTTTTTTTCTTCAGTGGATTTCTTTCAGCCACCTGACCTTGTGAAGAAATAATTAATATCGATATCAGTGAAGGCACACATCAATACTGCTGAGTTATTTATCCTATGAGACCAGCTGCAAAATTGATATTGACTGCTACAGAACTCAGAGTCAGTAGGTGAACATCTTTACAAGAGAAAGAGAGAGAGATGCAACCGAGGTCCACTGCTGCCAGTAACTATGTACATTCAAGCCTGCACAGTCGGATGGTAAGAATTCACAACACACATTATCCTATAAAAGCACAACAGTGGATTGGTGTCTTGTCTTAATACATGTCCACCAGAAATGCATCTACCCATCACCACAGGGACGGGAGCTCGTTTCTCAGCAGTGGAACCTTTGGCTCGGTCTTGTGGCGTTGAGCACAATTGGCTCTGTTTATTGGTGGAAAGCTGCGGAGGAACAATTCATACTGATTGGTCAGAGCAGTAGGTTAGGTTAGATAAGGAGGGATGGCACGAATCTCCCATGTGTTACACCCTCACAAAGCTCCTCACTGGTGAAAAGAAGCAGCTGGTGACACCATGTGCATCAGAGGAGTCACTTGGCTGTCTGCACTTCCCTCAGGCTAACAGTGGGCTTAGCAGTGACAAACACTACTGTGCAGGGAAATGGGTATTTGAAACTCAGGAGAAAAAAAAAAAAAAAGAAACATAAAAATCTCTTCCACGTTGCTGGAGAATTTCTCCCATAAGCTCTGCCAGCCTGTTTCTGCCGGCTCAGTTTGAGGCGATACGCTGCTCCACAGGGGCACTAGGGCCCTCTCAAAGTACCTGTTGTGAGTGGAGAGAGAATAGATATCCGCTATTTCTGTGTAAAAATATTTTTCAAAAATTCTCTGCGACCGGAACAGCTGACCTGTGGTTCAATAACTGTTGCTCTTTCTTTCTCAGGGTCTGCCCGCCTGTGACACTCCAGAAGTGTTTGGTCTCCACCCGAACGCAGACATAACCTACCAGAGTAAACTGGCTAAGGACGTACTGGACACCATCCTCAGTATTCAGCCTAAAGACAGCTCGTCAGGCAGGGGGGAAACCAGAGAGGCTGTGGTGTCCAGGCTGGCTGATGACATGCTAGAGAAACTGCCTCCTGACTATGTACCTTTTGAAGTAAGCCTGTGTGTGTGTGTGTGTGTGTGTGTGTGTGTGTGTGTGTGTGTGTGTGTGTGTGTGTGTGTGTGTGTGTGTGTGCGCGCACCATGAACAGCCTGAGGTGAGCGAAGCAACATGTGCAGTGTTTCTCTACTCACCACGCCTGCTGTGCAGACTGGCTGGTGTGGTGCTGTCAGAGAGGTGGGGTGTGTGTTAGTGTGCTGATGGAAAGTTGTGTGTTTGAGACAGTGATAGACAGAAAGAAGAGAAGACTAGGAATAGACAGAGGGGTGTGAACGCAGCTGAATCTTGCTAGCTTTGTTTTTATTTTGGGGTTTCTCTCCTGTTTTTGGCACTTAAGAAAGCGAGGTGAGAATGTGACTTTTCTGAGTTGAGGTGCAAAGCTCGTCATGGAAAACTTGTCACTGCACACCCTGTGTCTACCATTCTCAGTCCCAGCTATCTGCCTGCTTGTCTGTCTTTACACTATATGAAAGCAGTTTAAAAAACAAAAAAACAAAAGATGTTTTAAAAGGGGGGGATAATTGTATGTAGAGCACAGATACGACCATGAATTAACAGCACATCACTCTTCTGTTCTTTTCTGTTCCTCACATAGTAACTATAGAAACCTCACATCATATGCTCAGTTTGTACCTGAAGCAAGTGAACTTTTTTTTTTAAGATCATATATGAAGTGCAGGTATACTGAACTATAGGGATTTCTGGCTCATGAACAGGTTTTTCTGTATCTATATCAAAGCAAATCTGAGTGTGCTCCCTCCATGCATTAAACATTCAGTTGGAAATTCAATCAAATTCCATCATCTTATCTGATTTAATGAAACCAGGTGAGGGAACGTCTCCAGAAGATGGGTCCCTTCCAGCCCATGAACATCTTTCTGCGTCAGGAGATCGATCGGATGCAGAGGGTCATAGTTCTGGTCCGAAACACCCTGACGGACCTGAAGCTGGCTATCGACGGGACCATCATCATGAGCGAGAACCTGCGGGACGCCCTGGATTGCATGTATGATGCGCGGATACCTGCACGCTGGAAGAAGGTGGGTAGAGAACATAGCCTGGAAATAAAAATGACAAAATGAACACACAGTTGCCACATTGAATACAGTTGACTTTCATTTGTAGACTTAAAATAAGATCTCAGCTAAAAGACAAACACGCTTGAAAAGCTATTTTATTGTTGTGATTCTTATTCTGACACCGACACCATTTAAGTAACACCTAGCCTTTGATATTTTATTTTTACCCCAACAAAATTAGCTTTCCTAATACAACCAATCATCATTTAACTGTGGTGAAAGCGATAAATGATCCTTGCTTTTAATGCAGAATGCTAACAAGCCATTTTTGGGATCCTTGAGTCACAAATCTCCGAGATCCTTTTTTTATGCCTGTGCTGGCATCATTTCTCGGATGTTATTTATTGTCCTAAAGGTTTACTTGTTTATTTCAGATAACATCACATTTGTCATGCTAGCTAAAAGGGTGTTCAGTCACTATCATCAGTCAGCCTGGTCATTTCTTGTTTAGCCTACACTGATGCTCCTTACCTTTTTATTTATGTACCGCAGTTTACAGATTTCTTCCACAGTGCACAGATCCATTTCTGTGATGAATAAAAACGTGTCTTACAAACAAACTCATCTGAAGAAATTGCTAGAATATTAATACAGAAAGAGCAGGTGCAAGAGAAAACAACAAAGTATGACTCCACATGACTTTTCCTGTAACTTTAGATTTGAATCATTCTGTGGCATTCAAGGTCTGCTCTCACAAACATTACATCAATAGCATAATTTAAACTCGAGTGGCTTCCCGGCGGTGACGCAGGGGCTTTCTACTTACAGTGCTTTCTCCAACTGCCTCCACTCTATTGTTTTTTTATTCTAATCTTTTTTTTTTTATTCTGTTGAGCTGAATTCTTTCTTTTTCTCTTGCCACGTGGTGATTCACAGTGCTTTTAGTTTCATTTTTTATTTTTTCATGTCTCCCTGTTGTCCTGTCCTCTGATCCTCCTGGATGACAGTTCTCAGTGTTTCATCGTAATGTTTTGTTAGTGTTGTTTGTCCTTGCTTTTCAGGCATCGTGGGCCTCCAGCACCCTGGGGTTCTGGTTCACAGAGTTGCTTGAGCGAAACCGGCAGTTCCAGGCTTGGATCTTTGAAGGGCGGCCCAACTGCTTCTGGATGACAGGCTTCTTCAACCCGCAGGGCTTCCTGACAGCCATGAGACAGGTACACACAGCATCAGGCTACCTACCTACTTACCCACTGCCGGGGAGGAGACCAGATGGCACACGGAGGAAGAAGCAGGCACACGGCCACATTCAAACACACACACACACACACACACACACACACACACACACACACACACACACACACACACACACACACGGTGGCAAGCAAGCACACACATATTTCTTTGTTTTCTAATGAATTCCAGTTAATGTTCATGTGTGGGAGTGAATACAACAGAGAGATGTAATCTGAATGTTTAAGCCCCCTTGGTCCAAATCTCAAGTCATGTCCCTGTTGGTAGAGCTCATTATTCAATATTATAAATATCCACAAATGTATCTACATTTATATTGAACATTAAAAAAAAAAAAACAAGTGAAAATGTGATGATAGTAATTTGCATTTCAGAGTAAATGCTCTGTAGCTGATTCTCATTTGCAGTTTCTTGCCGTTTTTCACTTCACTGTTTTGGAATTGAAAGGTTTTCTGATCTGTCCTTGTTCTTGACTGTAAACTACACTGAACAGTGACAAGAAAATGAAAATTCACTTGGAACCAGTTAAACCAATCAGCAACATGTAAAACAAATGGTCTAAAACATATAAAATAAGAATATTTGACATTGTTTTTGTTGTATTTTGTCTATGTACTTCAGATTTTCTGAAGCGTGTACTGCCTCTCCTGTAGGGATAATGATACTTCCATCCTATTGGGGAGGTCTTGCTTTTCTATTCTTAGCTTACTTATTTATTTTTCTGTATTTATTAACGCCTCGCAGTTTGAACTAAATCCGTCTTTTACATCTTTTACTGCCTTCACCAGAGCAGTTTCTACATTTTTAGTCCTGCAAGTGTTTTTATTTGTCAGCAAAATATCTCCAAGACCTTCAACCGTGATGATTGGCGGCCTTGGGACATAACATTTTTTTTTAAATCTGAATTTGGTGCTGATCCAGGTATTATATACAGTAACTGCTAAAATGAACTGAAATAGAGATCTGTGGGCTCAGGTATGTTTTCAGGGCCAACAACTCCATTTACTTTACAATTTATGTAGAAGTAGGATTAGAAAATCGTTAAGCTTTGGTGTCAGCTTTGCACATCTGACCGCCCTCTAGTTTTTATTTTATTCCACTCTGGAGAAAAATCCCAGTTGCTCAGAGGCAGAGAAAATATTGTGGATGGAGACGTTTGTGTTTTACTGAACAGGGATTTGTTGGACTACTGTGTTAGTTCCCAAACGCAGCAGTCTCATCTTGTATACGGGCTTCACAGGAGAGACATTGCAGCTTTGGACCAGTGGCTTCACAGACTGTCTGCATGGTGCTCTGATTCTGTGTGTGACATGTGGTGAAATTCCTGTAGTTATTTCTTATTGCTTCAGTAGTTATGTGCCACTTTCTGTCCAGTTTTTTTTCCCAGTAAGGATTTTGCCTTTTTTTTTTTTTATCTCTTTAAATGAGGATAAAATGACTGAAGGGATACGAAACTCACATTTAATTTATTTATTTGTGTACTCTGCTCTCACTCATTGCTCTTTTCAAGTCATATTGGATTTATTTTCTTTCAGTTTATTACTGCATCTCACAAAACAACACCATCGATGGAGAACACTTCTCTGCCCGATGGTGTTTTTCTTTTTTATTGTACCTCATTACAGTCCTGTTATCAAAATTGATTTTTTTCTTTCCTTTTTTTGTGGCGGAACAGTTGCAAAATGTCAGTTCTGTCATTCACATCACTGCCTTACCTTGCAAATTTGTCCCTGCACTCGTAGGAGATCACTCGGGCCAACAAGGGCTGGGCCCTGGACCGTATGGTGCTGTGCAATGAGGTGACCAGGTGGATGAAGGACGACATCACCCAACCCCCTGTGGAGGGAGTGTACGTCTATGGCCTGTACCTGGAGGGAGCCGGCTGGGACCGCCGCAGCTGCAAGCTCATCGACTCCAAACCCAAAGTCCTCTTCGAGATGATGCCTGTGATTAGGATGTACGCTGAGAATAATGGTGAGATTTATTATTCGAGAACATTAGATGAAGGGAGGCTTCCTTAGAAAATTCAACAAAGTGGATTTCTGAAGACATTTCAATAGAAGACTCTAATCTGGCAATGGTGCTCTAAGCTTTAATCATGTCTTTCTTAAGAGGATCAGTCTTTCTAGTCTGTCAGTCTCTCAGTCTGTCTCTGCTCTCCTGAACGTTTGCATCCTACGCAGTCACTCAGAATGGATGGATGTAACATTTAAATGTCAAGCAGACTAAATGCTATTTATTTTGCCTGGGAATAGATTACCAGCAGTATGTGGCACTGCGTTTGTTTTGGATAAGAACAGATCATATTCAGGCAGGCAGCAGAGAGATGGGCGCCTGCGGACACCTGCAAGCAAGGCTGCCTGGAAATGACTTAATGATACGCGGTTTACACTCTGTAATGCGGTTTACACTCTGTCCCCTCCCAGTGCTCACTCACACTCAAGTAGCTCTCCAGCATGTTGTGAATGACAGGCTAACAACTGACCAGCTAGCTGACTGCCTAAAAAGCAAACAATAAGGTGGTGCGCTATATATATATGTATATATATATATAGAGAGAGAGAGAGAGAGACAGATGTTTTACTTAGCGCAGCTGGGTCTCCCAGTGGGTCCTCACCCTGATTTACAGTGGCTTCAGAAAGTGTTCAGACCCTTTCACTTTTTGCACAGTTAAATTTTTAAAATGGATAAACTTGCCATTGCCAAAATTGCTTTTTCTTCCCATGAATCTGACCTCAGTAACCCATAATGACAGAGGGAAAACATTTTTTTAGAACATTTAAAGCTTTAGTAATGGTTTATACGCATGCCCCTGCAATCTACAGACAGTAGAGAAAATGTCCAATCAATTGATTCTGTCACAGGTGGACTCCAACCAAGTTCTCAATAAATCTCACGGATCGTTAAAATCAGCAAAAAGGATTAAACCAACAACCGCAATTTGTTGTACAATTAGTACCACAGCAAAGGGTCTGAATACTCTGTAAATGAGGAATATCAGTTTTTGAATTTGCCACTTTTTCTAAAAACATGTTTTCACTTTGCCATGATGGGTGATTGAGAGTACACTGAAAGATAACGTGATCATTTTGTGCACTTAAAATTCAACTAACAACACAGTTGTGGAAAAAAGGGGTCTGATTATGTCTATTTTTCTATGTCACAGGTGTGAAGGATTCTCGCCTCTACTCCTGTCCAATCTACAAGAAGCCAGTTAGGACAGACATGAATTACATTGCAGCTGTAGATCTGAAGACTTCGCTTTCTCCAGAGTACTGGATCCTACGGGGTGTGGCACTGCTCTGTGACGTCAAGTGACCACATGTTGACAAACATGTGGTCACTTTGACACATATCTGGCGGGAGGTTAGGCATTATCAATTGTCTCTGAATGAAATCGAGACAGAGCGGGGACGCCATTGGTGAAAGATGTGGTTCCGTACAATGGGACAAAACCTTTATTGTCTCATTTAAATACATTTGGACTTCTAAGTGCAGACCTGGCTTAAAGTGATTATTGTTACATAGAAAATGTCACGAGCCGCAGTCAAATAATGTATTTAGTGTCTTCAACACGAGGTCAAAAACGGGAGTGACCAAATACAGTGACCAAACATCATGGCAGTGTTATATGTTTTGTTTGGAGTCAAAGTGGACAGAGACAGCTGTATGACTAAAGGTCTATTTATCCATCAGTTTATGCGATGGCTGTGTTGTAACCGTCTCACACAGACCTGTCCAGGTTGATAAAGAGTATCAATCCAGTGTTCATTGATCATCCTGCGGTTCACTGTAACTCGTGAGCACATCATGGCACAGTCCTGTCATGTTAATATGCTGTGAACTTAGCAGACCCTTGCAGGCAATTAACAGCACCCCACAGAAGTGAAATACATAGAAATTTTAATGAAGTTTTTACAAAAAACAATGGCATCATCAAAACATCAAAACACTTTTTTGGTTGTATTTTCTTTTCTTACAAAACCACCATACCATACGCACTCTAAAGCTACCCTGTACACAGATCAGGCTCCGGTTTCCCAAATCAAAGTCTTCACACTGAAATCCTCTTAATCCCTTTGTTATCCAGTAGTTTTACTCTAACCTGGCTTTTAAAACCATATGGCTCAGATCTGATCCTCCCAGCTACAAAACCCAGATGTTCAGTTTTCAACAGGTGCTGACCAATCTGACCCATGCCATAAATTATTTTTAGTTTTGTGTAAACGGTCAGTGTTGACAAGATAATTAAAGTGCAAAGACAGTTTTGGGAAACTCTGCCCCACATGAATATCATAATATATTCATAGATTCATCTTTTTTTTTTTTTCCAATGTGTGTTTTTATGGTCTTAGACCGTCTGTAAAATACATCCAAGACTTCGTGCTTCTAACAAGGTCGATGGATTTATGTACACACGTCTCCTTGTTGGCTGCCTGTGTTTTGTTTTTGTTTTTTTAAACTAGACCAGCTTCGCCTTTGCAACAGTGGTCATGCAGTTTTCCCTTCTGTTGTTTGCCCTTTGTTTTCATTTTAAACATCAGATCTTCCATCCGTGACCTTTCGTATCACATGGTTGGAATTTGGTTTGGATGGGGGCACACAAGCTTCCTTATATCCGTAACACCAGCATGTCTCGTTTGTATTATCATTGTTTGGATGCTCTTCAAGAGGCCTTGATGTGAAAATTGTTGCCATCCACCCTGTCTATCTTCTTTCGAACTGTCCATTATTTGACATCCAAAATGTACTGTGTTCTGTAAGTGAACAGAATATAAATTCTGTTTTTGATGCACCTGCCTGATACCACAATCCTCCCAGAACTGAGTCAGAATACTAAGCTACGACCTTTTCCAACTCTTCTGTCTGAACTTATAACAGTATTAGATCTGAACGACTTGTGCCACTGTGGCTTTTCTGTATCCAACATCCTAATTACTAAATATTTCAGGGGTTACTGCCTACTTGCTGTACATGCTACACTTACAATTAGATAAGTGACAAAATGTATACTACAGCTGTGGCATAGGTAACTTGGAATGCAACATTAAAATCAGATTTTTCTCCTCGCAGCGCAGATCTGATTCCTTTGTGCCTCTTTGTTTCTGTTACAACAGCACTGAGAAGATCAAACGTCTTCGTCTGTCTGGAATGAATATCTGTGCTTTGTGCCTGTGTAAATTCAGCGTATTCTGAACCAGTCTTACGGCATTACATTCCCTTGGGACAGTGAGCGGGTCATCTCAGTGTGCACAAAGTAGGTCTTGAGCTCCCCTTTGCCTTTGACATTAATGATGCCTCTACAAGAGCACATGTAGCCCAGGGTCAGAAGGATGCGACTCGTCTCCTCCGTCACCTACAGGGAGAACCAGACGGATAACGTCCATTTTGCTTATTTCAAACAACTGGATTAACTTCCTGCCGGCAAAAACACTCAACTCTACACATCTCCAGGAGCTGAGGAAAAATCTGCTGACCATTAACTCATAAGTAACAAACTCTGGTCTTCTTGGCATGACGCTCTGCATTAGAAGACGTGAGTTGTATTTTAGCAAACAAAATTTGAATTCAAGATGAATATAAAGTGTTAACCTTTAGGATTAATTTCAGACAAGATTGCAAAAAAATATGCATGTCAAGCAGGTGTCCCTACTGTATTTTTTATCATCGAGGATTGTAAGAAATGAAGAGCACAGGATGGGAAATATGTTCGCTAATTGGGAATAATTCAGTATTTCTTATTGTTGCCTCTGCATGTCTTCAGGCAATCTTGGAACACAAGTGAAAGCACTGCAGTTGTGCTGCGCTGAACAGCACATGGCTTTATTATATTTGTACAGGCTGTGAAGTGTAATGCAGCCTACTGAAGACTGAATGATTCTCATAGACACATGACATGCAGGTGAAAAAACACTTCGAATCTTATCAGTGCTCAGGCAGTTTGCGAATGTGAGATTTGAAGATGTCACGTGATGCTGAGATGATGTGATGTCCTTGCTGCCACGAACAGCACGAGCAGCGGGAGTAGGAAAATTTATCTTCTAAACATCTGTACTGACATTTAAAATCTCTGCATTTGAAAATGGAGCAGTCCTGCTACTCTGAAAGAAACAGGCAGCTTCAAACACAATGTGATATTTGGCAGATACAGAGAATCGAACGGGTTTGTTCTCGAATGCATCACAGAGAACAGTCAAAGCTGGAGTGATTCTATATTTTTGTTATGGTCAACAAAACCCATAAAAAAATTTTTAAAAAATCCTGTTCACTATTTCTGAGGATGTTAAAAAAAAAACTCTCCACCACAAATAATGTTTAAAGATTTATGAGTCTGAGTAATAGACCTTTATCACAGCAGACTTTTTGGAATGTCATAGCAGGTGGAATAAGATTCATATCAAGTGCATTTCATTTAGGTGAAGCAGTTGCTCTGCCTTGTTTTTGTGCATATTGACCGGGTCACTTCAATGAGCTTACAGCCGCAGGATGGCGTATGTGGATTTGACTCAAAAATATACTACTACACACCCGGTGTATAAGAGGAATAAGATACTGAATATCAGGCTACACAGACAACATCTGTTGATAAGATCATGAGTTATATTAGCAGTAAGACAAACGTCCTACTGTTACCTGTATTTTTCCCAGGACTCCAGTGCTGTCCATTCTACTGGCTACATTCACTGTGTTCCCCCAGATATCATACTGAGGCTTCTGGGCTCCAATGACTCCAGCTATCACTGGACCATGGTTGATACCTGACAAAGGACACAAAACAACCCGTGTACATTTCAGCTTAGTTTATGCATCTGTATCATATTCACTCGGTTGCTACACGTTCACATTCTTGTTTTTAATGTGAATGGGACATTGCTCTTCCTATTTTTGCTATTACTGTGTTGCTCTATCAAAGACGTGATTGTTGACACGTTACTTTGCTATCGCACACTCAAATGCTAAAGTATGTAACACACGACACTTGTCATAAAGTGGCACATTTTTAAATGATAAATTATAGAAGAACAGGTCTTTTTGTTTTTGTTTCTGGTGTCATATGTAAACAGCGTTGGTAGAGATGTATTAAAATCCATTTTCAACGTTTACTGATTAATTATTGAATGCAGCCAGAGTGCAGCTCTCTTGCCTTCGGCAAGAGACCTGCTGCTTTCAGAATGAACAAAGCTTTTCACAAGATTTCATCAGAACATGAGATGAAGTGGAAGCTAAACGCAGCTGAACTCTTAATCCCAAACACTCTCAGCACCTCTGCTAAGGAGGCTCTGTAGTCTTTCACAGCACCAAGATGACACTGGGCCTCTCTTCACTCTGGCGTCTGAGTCAATTTCCAGATTGCTGGAAATTGCAATCTGTACAAGTGCGCAAGCGGCACACACAGGCACACGGCCACTGGTTTTCTCCAGTCCCAGTGGGTGGGGACTTGTGTCCCTCTCTGATGGAGCGTTTTAGGCCCGTCTGGACACAGCAGGGATGTACAGTCACACACACATACACCGCTGAGTTAATGGACCATCCCATGCTGCGATCTTCACAGACAGGTTGAAGGTATCGAACTCTGCCTCTTACTGCACACAGGGAGCTGGTACCTGCCCGCCTGCTTTCCTCTTCAATTCTCCTTCCGCTCTTCAGTCAGTCAGTCTCTCTCTCTCTCTCTCCCATGTTGCCATGACTATACCTACGTCTTGCTGAAATTTGTTTTATTTTCTTGTTATTTTTGACCTACACATCTCTCACTGTTTGTCAAGAAAATTAAATTACCTGACAGCATATTGGTGCTCTTAAAAAAAAAAAAATAGTATGCATACAAAGAGTACATGTCCATGGCAACACCTAATATATCAACGAAGCATACAGTTTCTGCAATCTACATTTAAGCTTATTCTTTTAAGTAAACCTTTACCTGTGTGACTCTAAACAGAACAATAACATATGATTTCTGCCAGTACAAGAACAATGCTGCGAGGGCTGTAACACTCATCCAACAGCAGGGATACTGTTGTGCTCTCATGTGTTATCATATTTATGTGCTGCATTTTGATGTCCGACAGGCAACAAAGTTGCTTCCCCACTGCTGAATTATTACGTTTAGTCATTTTTAGAAAGCAAAATGAAAATGGAATGGAAGGACAAGTGTTGTAGTCACAGCATTTTGCTTTTAAATTTTGCTTTCATGGGTAACTCACCAACTCTGAGTCTGAAGTCATTGAAGGAGTGTTTGTTGATAACATCCAGCTTTCCCACCAAGGCAAATGCAAACTCTACCATGGTCCCTATGTGCATGTACTGCCTGTCATGCTCCTGGGAAACAGTGAAAGCACACAACCAATAAGATAAGATACAACTTTATTAGTTGGGGAAATTGCATCCGTCACAGCAGCAAAGAGACAGATTCACCCAGAATATACAAAAAAAAAGGAAAAAAAATACTATAAACAAAATGACAATACTCAGTGTGAGCAGTATATACAATACTGAACCACTGTACACCGTATGTGCACAGTATGTGTGTGTGCTGAGCCTACCTGTGATGTGTACTCAGGTCCAGGTGATGCGTTCAGCCCAGTAGCAGCCATGTAAGTGCTGCCAATGGTCTTGATCTTTTCCACACCGCTGAATTTAGGTTTAGACAGCAGCTACACACACACAAACACATAAACAATTCAAACAGCAGCTAGAACATTTGAGACCATTTATAGCGGAAGTGATAGCACATGCCGTCATTTGTAAAAGACACATGTTTAATCTGTTTAAAAAAACAAACACAAAAAAAGCCTCTCTGATTTTTCAGATACCATTACAATAGCATCATGCATGAGACAGATTACTATGAAAGCATTGAAACCTACTGGAAAAAACATCTTTGGTTCTAGCATTTCTGGTGCGAGCATTGGATGTTGTGAAGGTTGCACGAGTGAGGGCTGTTTACCTCATCAAAATCAGCAATGATTTCGTTGAGAAGCCTGAGGCACTCTAATCCTTCTTTGTTGACGTCAGATTCTGTGTAAAACTCTTTAAAGTCTGGGATAGAGGCGAACATGACACACACCAGGTCGTAGGACTGGTGGTACAGATCCTGCGCAACAAAGCACAAGATAAAATACAGACTTAAGAAAATGATGTTATAAAAAAGGCTATAACATTGATAAACCACAGACTTTCGACATGGATGAAGCACAGATAGCACAATTCTGATGGATAAACATTAGATTTGGATCATATAAGAGTTTCCTGTATATTTGATAGTGCTCCTCAATAAAAACAACACTTCTTAGTGGTTGGACAGAGGCAGACAAAACACAACTGATGAACTGTACAGACCAAGGAAAGTAGGGAAATCACCCAAACCACCATCCGTGCAAAAGTTGCTCAAAAATCCATTAGAAAAGCTGCTAGCTGCTGGACCCTGTTCAAGTGGAGGAATAGAGTCATTTGCTGACTCTTCAATCAGAATTTTTTGCAGCAGAAGCAGCATTTCTATTTAAACTCACATAACCTTCAGGATACCACGTCCTCTAAAGATGTTAAAACTAAAACTACTTTTCACAGTTCACCCTGTGAGAAGCGCTCAGGGGAGAAAATGTGATTCACAATGATGAATGAGGAGGTCTCAAAGGCAAGTCAGCAAATTCACCTGGACTGTCTCTCAATGTTTCATCATCACTATAGGTAATTAATCATACCAATACTACATTACTACGTTCCATTCACTAAAAAGCACTTTCTCTACTACTGTTCATTCTGGTTTTGGATGCTTCACATTTTCTGCTAAACCTCTCTACATCTCTCTAAAAATAAGACCTTGCTGAAATACCTCATGTATACTGTATGTATTGACAATATGCCATTTCGTGTGGATTAAAATTTAACATGATAAGCAGCAAAGGAATAAAATATGTAAATACATTATTTCAAATCTACTGTATTGACGTGGAATATAGATTACGTTTGAGGTAAGCTGCTTCTGCAGGGCCTAATCACAGCTAATGAATGTAATGGATCTTGGAATATAGCCACTGGTGCTGCAAGACCTCTGCATAACCACAATACATCAGTCCTGCAGCTGTTAGTCAGACCAGAATCTGCATGATCTTGCATATCTACAGTGAACAGAAGACATATACCTCATTCTTCCAGTTGCGTGCCAGGAAGTGTTCTGCGACGTGTGCAGGCAGGACATTCTCCAGCAAAACTCGGTTGAGGTTTTCCATGGTTTCAATCTCCTCACACTCTTTCTTGAACTTGTTCTTCCAAAGAAAGTCTAACCTACAGTAATATTCATTCTGTTACAAGAGGACACAGAGGTGAAGAGACTGAAGGTACAGCTGTACAGCTTGCTTCCATCAAGTCAACAGAGAAAAAAAATAGAAAACGGCGAGGCGTCCACCAAGGCTTAAAGACAGAAAAGAAAATGAAACATTGAAAAGAATGGACTACATTTGTGTTTAATTTTTGCCAAAAAACTCATACAACTTCCATAGAGAAAGACAGAAATACAGTGAGTTTTGTGACACTGGTTAAATCACATATAATGAAAAGCTACAAGAAACATAATTACCAGCACTACAATAACAAGACTTTTGGAAGGACACAGTCTAAGGGAAGACGGAGTAAAGTGATTCAGGGCAGGTGGGACTTTCTCTGATGAAAATATTGCAGGTACAATGCATAAGGTGACATTTAATTTTCTTCCATTTTGTGTGAAGCGGTCACAGCTCAGGTGCTCCATGGTGGCTCCTATTTAAGCCTGTTTCAGAGCAGTACATGAACTGATTTGATAAAGGAGATGCATGTTTGTAAGACGATCTGATGGAAAATTTGTCAAGCAGAGACAGCGATATGACTTGATATTAGAAATATAATTACTTGTTACAGTCAGAAAGAACAAAGGGGGGTGGAGCTGAGACAAAGTGTGTATACACATCAGAGCAGTATGTGCGAGACTAAACAGATATTAATCAATGGCATCTGTTATTTTTGCTGTACAGATGGTTGCACCTGGCGCCTTTTCATTGAGCTGAGCACATCAGTAATTTGTCTTCTGCAAATACATTTATTATCCATTCAAACTTAATCTTCTTATTATTCATGTCTACATTTGTGGCTCTGCATCAAAACCCAGCAGCACTTGTTGCAGGAAGCTTATTATCATCACATTTTCCACATTCTGTGAGACAGTAAGCCTAAAGCATTCACAGAAACAGAAGCTCCCAATGGGAATTTATAGTGTCAACAGTTGGGGAAGGAACCCTATTTATATCACACTAAATAATGCATAGAGCACATATCTTCAGAGTACTGTGATGCCAAACAAGTGTGTAGTAACAGTTTACCGGTGTCACAGGATCGATGAGGTAAAAAGGGGTGCTTCTGCTTACACCTGTATATCCAGTCATGTAGTCAGTAGGCTTTTTATGGACACAGTTCATTCCCCACGGTGAAATAAAAAGCGTTAAACAGCCATGCTGTTATTCCAGAACACAATAAAGGGGATCAGCTGCCATTTAATGATAAGCTGCGATATAAAACAGTTATACTGCTCTGAACGTGTCCTCTCTCGCTGACAGGGTACAGGGACTTCATTCTGTGTTCGAGTCTATTCTAAACCACATAAATAAAGTCACACAATGAATGTGTGACATGGCTTACGTGTACTGTGCTATCTACTACATGTTATCAGCAGCTTGGAGTTAAAAATGTGCGTAAATACCTGCGTCATCAAAATGTAAAGCTTACATGGAGTTAATTTCTGTCAACTGTAAATGCATTTACAGTTGAATTGCTGCCCAAGACTGTACTGCAGCCCCTGTGCATAGCAGTTCCCCAAGTTCTGGATCGGTCCCAAATACAGTGATTACCCTGCAGTGAGGCACAATGTTAGAATAGTAGGACTAATGTGTATACAGCTCTCCACAGTGACCAGTCTCTGGTCCCTACATCTCGTGGGTAGTAAATCTCAGAGTCCACCTGAGTAACAGCAGCCTTGCTGAAGTAAATCACTGGCCCTGACTGGCTGAAGGCAGGCCAGACAAACTGGTGTCATGATGCTCTCTCACAGTGTGGCACAGCAGCCAGAAAGCTTTACTGTCTCATCAGCTCTGTGCAGAGGTGATTTTCATCGAAGCACTGAGGTAATAAAAGGTATTTTACCCCTCTTTCTCTCTCTTCCACTCACTGCGAGTGTGTGTGAAGAGAGAGAGGAGAGAGAGAAAAAAAGACATGTAGTGCTGTATATAGACACACCATCAAACTCAATTGTTTTCATGCATGGGAGACCAATAAAGATTAAAGAGACCATGGGATCATACGATTACTCATGGGGGGTGGGGGGTGGGGGGGGTGGGGGGGGGGTGGGGGGTTATGTAGAGGATATAGCTTGAGCTTCTCACAATGCAGTCTACACATTTTACAGGTCAACAGACTAATTAAGCCCTGACAAAGACCATAGTACATGGGGAAAACAGCCATTCCATACTGCAAGAAATCAGGGCAGAGTAGGTAATAAAACAGCAAATATGTGGTGAACAGAATCGAGAGTGCAATGGTGATGATGTAAGAGCTGAAAACTCAATTCTTTCAGAGCTGTGGATGAGAAACTGTGGAGCAGAAGACAGACGATAGCGTCATTCAATCTATTATTGTGTGGACTTACCTGTCTGGCAAGCACAAGCAGAGTGATGAAGAAGATAAAAAGGGAGATAGAGCCCATAGTCTTCAGGTCTTTGAGAACTCCCGGTCTTGAAGGGCAGAGGAAAAAAAAGGACAGAAAGTGTGTGTGGTGAAAGAAAAAAGACAGAAAAAGGTAGACAAAATAAAAAAAAAAGATAAAAGTAAAGGGAGTGAAAAAAGTAAAAGAGGAGTGATTAAGGACATTTAATTAGAAAATCTAATCAATAGTCTGCGACATGTGTCACATGATTGGTTAGCAGACCATTTTATTCCAAGCTGCCACTCATTTAAGAATGTCACTTTTGCTTTGCTGAGACTAGAGCCTGTTTACGTGCCAGCGGCTGAGCTTCCCTGCAAGGCTGCACTTTAAAAACATTTCTCAAGATGCAGTAAACAGACTGTGTTCACTATATGTTGAAGAAAGAATCAGCACTATAAATACACTTCAAGCTCTAGTCTCTCCACCATCAGAACACTAAAAATAGGACACTTGTCCAGGGCAGAATTAGGAAGCCGACCAAGCTACAGCTATTGTGTGTATGTATTGGACTGTATAAATGCAAGAAAGCGCAAAAAAAACCCAACATATAATACATACTAATTTGGCTACTGTGCACACTCAAACACATTCAGACATGCACACACTTGAAGACATACTGTACAAGAGATCATGTTAAAAGGAGATTTAAAAACGCATTTAAATCAACAATGGAAGAGATTTTTCTTTATAGCAGTGGAGTCTAGTCGTCCCTATTTAAGTTCTGATAAGACTCAAACAGGACTGTGACATCCTAATTTCTGCAAGCACATTTTGCATGTTAATGGACTCTTACTCTTATCTAGGGCAGAGCTCAGCAGACAACAGAAGAAACAGGCTGCAAGTTCTGCTCATGCCTGGTTCATTGTCTAATCAATTCTCTACACACAATGAATGGCAATGACTGAGGACACGCAGCAGGTTCGGGAGGTTTCACTGGAAGAGATGGAAACCACACAGACAGCATGATTAGATTTTTTTTTTTTCCCCACTAATGAAAAGCGCTATCAAGAGTTTTTTTTTCCCCCCAAATACAGAAATGACCAAAGCTTTTCAATTCACCAGTTCTACACTAAACACTTTCATATTTTGTGTTACAGCTGACCAAAGCTGTGTGAAAATTACTTGCTTAGCAGGAGCGAAAACTCCTTAAAAATCACATTATGTTATTTCAGATGCTTTGGACAAAAAAGTCAATCACTACAAAGACAGAAAACTGTGTTCCTCTGCTGGAAATCAGACAATGTAGACTTGAACTGATGGTGTCATCTGGTGACACATTCTGGCGTTTCAGAGTTACTGACAGTGAATTGGTGATTGATCCTGGGGGCTCCAAGAATTTTTGTTTCGGATATTACATCCAAAAACCATTTTAGTTTCAAGGAGAGCTTCCAGCTATGAATCAGAAAATCTCCCCATTTTCCAGTAAAACCAAAATGGGCGCTGTAATAATGCCCAAGGACTTATTCCATTATTTGACGTCTGTGGAGCAGCTCCAGGATTTGTCTGTAGATGATGTCACCACCACCGTCTCTACTGGCTGCTCAGTTTTAGGACAGGGTTGTTCAAGTTCACAAATTAAAGTCGAGCTGTGTAATATCACAGAAAAAGATCTTTGAGAAATATAATTTTCTGGTGTAGCAGAAAACGCAGAAAAACAGTGTGTATCCAGTACAGAAAGGGTTTAGTCTAGCGTTACTTAAATAATGACAGTACCTCACTTTACAAAAAGTGAAACAATGAACATTCCAAAAACTACCTCTGTTTAACATTTAGCGAAATAATATACAGAAAACCCAGATACTGTAGCTTCAGGACTTTGGAGCTGAATTCAGGGTGCAGTAACACCACGCACCATTTTTATTAAGCCTCATCCAACAGTGTTCCAGGTTTGCACTCTGATGATGTAACTCTACTGTCAAGAAAAACCCAGGTGTTACTGGATGTAGCTTGCTAGCTAAGGAAATACAACCTGCATTTAAGACACAGTTGGAGTTACTGGAAGATCTATTATTTCACTTTCAACTGACTCAGTTCACTTGTTTCAAGTCTTTGTGCTGAACAAAGCTAAAGTGGTCCAACATCTGTGGAAACAAAAAAAAAAAAAAAACAAAAAACTGATAACAAATGCACTTCTCGGACTCAATATGATGCAATATGATGAAAAGGGCAGCAAGCCCATTTTCCAAAATGCAGGATTGTCCCTTTAGTCTGCTGCATATTCTGATGAGCAGATGTATTAATCTGAGCTTGGCACATACCTATACCTATACATATAATTAAATTGTCTCCTGTCAAATGGAGGATGTTAATAGCCTACTTTGAAGTTATTTCCTGAATTTTCTTTCCTCTAGAAGCCATATAAACATGCAAAGAGTACGTGTGTGACACTATACTGACACAGCTCAGTGCATTTTTATAGTAATGTAGAGAGTAAATGAATATTCATTACAGTGGTCGAGGCTAACATGAATTACTGTGGACACAAACCAATGTACGCTGACTTTGTATGACACCAAATTTCCAGCCTCACACCGACATCTTGTTTCATTAAACTCCCCATCTCCATTAAACAGATTTTCCAGCAACAAACCTCTCTGTGGCGTATCGCTGTCAGATCAACTGACAAAACAGCAAACCACATTGGTTACGTAGGCCTTGAGGACTGCTTTCCATTAAGCATATGTCACAGCTTGGCCTTGTCTCCACATGGTATGTGTGACATATCCATGGGCAAGACTCTCTTAAAAGCATGTCCAAGAAACTGGTTTCATTCTTTATTGCCTCATTATGCAGATCATCCTTATTAAGCAGCTAATTTCCTGAGCTGCTGGCAACAGAGAAGGCTGTGGGAATGTGGTGTGGAATAGAAAATGAAGAGAAAGCACTGAGAGGGGAACACAGTGGGGTCAGCGTGAGTGAATGACAGTGGCATGTGAGGAGCATATTCATGGTGACTAATCAGAGTTGGCAACCGGACGTATTAGCAGATTGGTGTATTTCAGTTCACTATGGAGACTTGTACGTGACTTTGACTGTAACTGAAAAACTTGAGACTTAAGGTTGACGGATACTTGAGACGAAGACCTGACAGACTGTAACTAACTTGACTTGTATTTTGTGACTCAATCATTTCAGCCACGCAAACCTTATCATCATATGCAGTGGTGGAAAAAAGTTTTCAGACACCCTTAAAATGTTACACAATCTCAAATATTCATGATATATATATATATATCTGAGGGGTAATCTGAGGTAATCTGAGGGGTAATCTTCTCCCATTCTTCTTGAATTACTGTTTTTAATTCTTCCAAATTCTTTGGTTTCCACATTGAACAGACCTTTTGATAATTCACCAAAGATTTTCAATGGGGCTCATGTCCGGGGATTGAGCTGGCCACTCTAAGACCTGGATATTGTGCTCCTGCAGCCAAGTTCTGCTTGACCTGGATGCGTGGAAAGGGGCATTATCTTGATGAAACATCACGTTTCGACCTCGGCGGATCAATGCATGTGCAGAAGGGAGCATGTGGGTTTGGAGAGTGGCTCAATACTTATCAGAGTTCAGTGTGCCATCACAGACAGTGAGGTGACCAACGCCAGCAGCACTCATCAGGGGCTTATTAACAGCCTTAAGCCATGAAGTAGGAGGCGGCCACGCACAGTGCGGGTGGAACACTGGACACCAGTTTGGTTTGACCACTGTTGCTGAAGCTCACGTGATGTCATTTGGCGGTTTTCTCAGGATGCGGATCAGGATGCGGTCATTTCTCGATGAAGACACTCTTGGACGCTCAGATCTTGGTTTGTCTTCCAAGCTGTTTATTTGTTTATATTTCTGCAGTGTGTATCCAACAGCTGAAGGACTGCATTTGCACTTTCTGGCTATCTGGCAGCAGCTGTACCTTCCTGGATGAGAATCTTTATCTTTAGGCGTGTTTCTTGTGTTAAGTTCCTTGTTTTAGCCATTTTTGATCTGAAGCACTTTCAGATGTGCTGGATTTACATAGACACAAAGCACCCTAACAAAAATTGTCTTCAATAAAAAAGGATGATCTTCATTAGTGGGTCAGTGGTACCACAATACTCAAAATTTCTTTTCTTTCTTGTATTTTTATGGAGCTAATCAATTTGAAGTTTTTAATGGCTGATTGGTTATTGGTTTAGTATTGTGGCTGTGACTGTACAAAAACAAATTGCACTTGGAAAAGAGCGACTGTTAATGCAATATATCACAAATGCATGGGGTGTCCGAAAACTTTTTTCCACCATATACACACACACACACACACACACACACGCACACGCACACGCACGTCCTGATTCAACACTATTAAACCGATAAGCTTAAATTATCAATATGATGTGAATGAAAGATTAGGCAGCAACTTAAGACATTTTAATAACTGGAAGTGATGGACAGCACCAGTTAAAAATGAGAAGCTTCTACCTGAATGTTTTGTACACAGCCCTTTGCTAATGAGTTTATGAGCGCTACATAAATAAAATTGAATTGAAAATTGAATTAAGGATTGCCCCTGGGTGCCTCCTGAGAAGACTGGAAGAAGACCTCGAGGCATACCTTCTTTCTCTCCTTTTACCTTCTCATATTCCATCTCTTCATATCACTATGATTTTCCATTTACACAGAATCCCACAGGATTAACAGCAAATAACCATCATCTCTACACAACTTCCTTTTCTTTTCTCATGCTACCTCAACACTCTCTCTCTCCACCCACATTGACTCTACATCCCTCTCTCACCCTCCCTTGAACAACATCTGTCGGTGTACACCTACCTGTCCAGGCTTTCAGTCTTGTACAGGAACCTGCTATACTCATCCAGCAGGGAAGCGTGTGTTTGCAGAATAATGATGTTGTAAACAACTATCGCTGTCAGCATAATAATCATCTTCAGCTCGTAGTTTATCCTCAGGAACACTGAGCAAGAGATCAGGCCCAGTATGCAGCTGTAAATTAAATACTAGACAGAAAAAGAGACAAACAGATTGGTTTATTCAAAAGTCATCAAAGAAAATAAATTAAGTTATAGAGAATTGCGATTATGATAATGTTCATCTTCACTTACTGGAAGGTAGAAATTGTTTTTGCCGGTGAAGGTAATTAGTTGTCCATTAGGGTAAAACAGTGTTTCATTGGATGAATTGTAAACAGGAACTGGAGAGAACACACTGTCTTCCAAAAAGAACTAAAAAAAAAAAAAAAAAAAACAAGTCAACAGAAAATAAAAGTTTGTCTCATTTTTGGGCAGAGCTAAAAAAAAAAAAAATCTTTCCAATTAAAATCAACCACACGAAACAAATCACACAATTGCAAATTATAAGCACACTTCCTCTGCTTGCCTTGACCATCAGCATGTGAAAAGACAAACTAGTCTAACATTGTACTTGCAGAAGGAAAATAGAATCTTGTTAGATAAGAGGCCAATAGTGACAACCATTCAATAATGTCTGCTAGAGTGAACCTGCAGGACAAGATGAGGATTGGCTGCCCCACTGAGCAAACCCAAGTTAATTTGGTTCATCCGCCCTGAGCGACTAACCCACGTCAGACGCAAAACAAGATTATAATCTCTGGAATCGATTTGTGTGAAGGTCTAAACCAGGGTCCTGACACCGTGCTTTATCATGTAACTTCCCCACAAGCCTCAGGCTACAATCCCATCTTCACTCAAGCCTTTTTATTTTGTCGTTTTTCTCTCTGCAGAAATAAGCCTTTATCAGATAAATTATAAAATTAATGGAGAGGAGCAAAATAACAATAAAAATGTAATATACAGTATCCCCTTATCACTACATGCAAATGGTGCTGGCACTGTTATGCAGGGAAACCATAATCTTCATGTCTGAAATAGTCAGCTGATAGACTGCTTAGCAAAAAACAAAAACAAAACATTTTTCTGTAGTTAACTGTGTGGTGAGGGATTCAGCTTGTATGAAGGAGAAAGCTTTTTCATTCCAGCATTTTGGTATTTTTGACTGCATCCTTCTAAATGTTGCAACAAATAAAGATTTGAGTTGTTTTTATATCAAGAAAGGTTAGTTAGCAGTTTTAACACAAGCTCGTCTGACAAATATAATTTTGCAAAAAAAAATCTATTTGTTTACATCACCAGCTTATAACATGCAACATG
The DNA here is from genome assembly GCA_037833715.1 of Toxotes lorentzi. Lineage (NCBI taxonomy): Eukaryota > Metazoa > Chordata > Actinopteri > Toxotidae > Toxotes > Toxotes lorentzi. The sequence continues at coordinate 16,279,310 of JBBMJY010000025.1, read as the reverse complement.
CTGCATTCTACTACACCCTTATTACACTGCAGGTACAAATAAGGGAATGTCATCTGAAGGGTTGTGATACTTCGTTTCTAGTGAATCCCTAATTGGTGTTACCCCCTCCCTTACTGCAGTATCTAAACATAAAAGCTTACCATGTTGAAGACTGCCATTATGAGTATTAGAGCTGTGGTTGTCATGGTGAGAGTGATGCGGGGCCATGGCTTGTTGGCAATAATGACTGATGACCTCAGCAGCCACATCCAAGAAGTGGAGGCACTTTTACTGCAGTGCTGCAGGGACACGAACACAAAAATACAAGAACATATGAGTCAAAGTACACAAGAGAACTTGGGAGCTGAGGTATTAAAGTGACGAACACACGAACACACAAACACAAACACACACACACACACACACACAGAAGAAGGAAGAGGAAACACAAGCACATGTGGACTAATTAAACTAAGTAAATAACACATACGCAACAAATTATTTATTTCTGTAGAGTAAGCAATTGCTGTGAAATAAATAACAAATAGATTACAAGTTCACACACTGAAGCACCTATTACTGATTTAATACTAATTGCCTCAGAGGTACTAAGCAACAAGTTCAAGAGGCAAACAATTATGGAGAGAGGGCTGCATTATCGGTGCATGCTGGAATATATTTCAAACAACATACAATACCGGCACTATGAAATGACAACTAAATGCGATTTCATCATGTATATAATCACGTAAACATTATTTACTGCTCCCAACAAACCCTTCAGGTTTGACTCTACTAGGTAATTGTGTAACTTTCATTAGAAACCAAGCAAAACTAAAGCAGTTGTTAATTAGCCTCCTATTCCACTAATCAAATCATTATTTCTCAGGTCAAAGTCAGTATGTTTTTAAAAGCTGCAGGCACTGTGCAGCGACGCTCCTCATTTTAACCCAGCAATATTACCTGACAGGCCACGCATTACGGCATTATCATTTTAATATGTTTTTAAACTGTTTATTACTGAGCTTTAATTTATGCAAAAATGCAATCTTCCCAGGGTTCAGCAAATGCTGGCTGGGCCTGTTACAGTCAATTACTTTTCTTATTTGTCTTCTGCTGAATGTGTTTCATAGCAAGACAATGGCAATGAAAGCCCAAATCACTTGCTTGATCATCTCACAGCAATATCTGAGCATCACTGGGAGTAGATGTGACATTTGAGAAGCTCGGGGATGTACATTACAATACAATAAACTATAGATGGCAGACTCTGTTATGCACTAGCTAGATTACTGAAAATATAAAGCTGGTTGGACACATCATTTTGTTTTGAAAACAAGGCACTTGCAAACCTCACCTCTAGAGCAGGAATTTAAATAATAATAGGTATAACTTGAATGAAACACACAAATATGAGATATCTGCCAGGGTTGATTTAAGTACAAGATGTCAAGACGCAATCACAGAATCAGCAGAATATTACAGTCAGTTATTCAAAAAATCATATTTGACCTTTCTAAGGTACCCTCCAGCATTCCCTCCAATATAGTGACAAGGTTTCTGCAAGAAATGCTAAGTAGGCCAATACCTTATTTTGTGACTGACAGTGGAAAACTAGGTACATGCATAGCATAAAGCATGCTGGTGGTGCAGCTGTGAAAATTCAACCAACTGGCTGGTGTCCACTTTTCAAACTCTATCCAAAGTTATATCAGGAGAGGGAAATATGTATGAATAAATATGATGTGTATTTTGAATCTCGAGAATACGATTTATTATTATTATTATTATTATATTGATTATTATATAATTGAAAATACATTACATATACATTCCTCATTTATGGTTTTAATGGAAAAATCTCAAGCTTTGCATCACATGTGTTACATGTTACATGGATGGTTAACTTGTCCTGACATGCTTTGTTGGAGAATAAGGGATCATTTCATTGTTTATCTCCTCTTGTGACATGAAGCTGGGACAAAGGAACTCTTTTGCAACACAGAGGCAAAGAAAAGACATGCATATTAATTACAGAGTTCATGGTTCCTAATCACAAAGGGTCCATGGACCCAGGCTCATTGTGAGTTATTATGCAGGAACCCTAGAATAAGCTTTGATGGTTGTCTGCAAATTTCACAAAAAAATTTGACAATGACAACACACAAACTGAGGCAAAGTCTCAAATTTGACAAAAGGCAGCAACATCCATGGGCAGTACAGTTCACAGCCAAACAGCAGACTCTCACTTGCAAGGAACTAAAGACCAGACATCAGGTGGAATGGACTGTGAAGGCCTGTGGCTTTTAGAATTTTATATTACCTTTAATGCTTTAGTAGTCATTTCTTTTTTCTCTACCCTTATTCTCCTTACTTCCTTTTTCTGATCTTTCATTTATTTTTACAAGACAGAAGCTCACAGAAGAGAGATGAAGCAGTGTTTCATGTCCTGAACTATCTTCCAGTGGCGAGAAATGACTGCACTGACAATATCTACAGAAATGGCTGCCTGCTTTTTCAAAAGGGCATGTGAACGCATTGTTAGCAATTCCATCGTTAGGCCATTGTTACAGGGGGCTTAACGCCCATCAAATGTATCACAGATTACCATGAATTAATTCAGTCTCTTCCGAATGATTTCTAATGCCAACGTATGACATACTGGATATGATATGTAAAACCCATAAAAACAAGATGCAGCAAAGACTACTGCACAGCACAGTCTGTTTGCTATGAGGGGAAACAAATGACTGCACCACAAAGATGAAGATAAAAGAGTTTGTAATATCACATCTTATTAATGGGCGTGTGCATTTTTAATTTGACTAAAAATTATTATATAATAATTGTCCCTTGAAGCATGCATCAGGGCAGTTGAAGCACCTGAAGCATGAAGCACCTGTTTCATGAAGACAGCCAAGATTAATTTTTACCACAGGGTCACACCAGGCACTTGTTAGGCTTGTGTTAAACTAAGGGGCACTTAAGCAAACAACAAGGGCACTTAATGGGCTGTTGAGATGACCAGAGGGGAACTTGAACCACTCATGTGCCTTTGGTATGACATTAGGACAAACATTAAGCACAGAAGTGTCCCATTAGAGAGCAGGCATACCCTGGTTAAATGCAGCTTTTAATATAAAGGAGCACTAAAAACAGTGATACTTGTAAGTAAATGGATTTACTCACCAGGAAGTGTCCAATGAAACATATGAAGAGGATCAAGGAAAGGATAAGAAAAGCCATACCAAAGGATATTCCCAAGACAGCTGTCCTAAAGAAAAAAATAAAACAAAAACAGTATAACATCAAGATTTATGTCCTTCTGCCAAATGTATTTTTCACTGCCTTAGCTCAAAATTACTTAATTAAATTAAGCAAAGTTTAGTAATGTATACTGCATGTGGCTAAATATGTACGCTATTTAACATAGTAACACAGAACAAAACACTATGCTAACAATAATGTTTCTCCTTTAATACTTTGAAATAAAGCACACATACTTCGGAAGGACGAGAATCTGCACAACGAAAATGCAGAAAAAGATCAAACAGGCGCAGGTGACATAGTATTTGAAGGCGGGCAAGGTTGTTGCTCTGTACTAAAAGAACAAAAAGAAAGTCAAGTTTCAACAAGAGGCTTTTAAAATTGATATCCAGGCTACTTCAGAAGCCTCTCGACTGTACATTTCTCTATTTATCAAACTTTCACGGTAAGCTAAGTGTAGGCAAAAGAACCACCAGAAACAATATGGTCTGTAATTCTCTTTGAAACAACTACTTCAATATATATGCTAGGAGGTGAATGATGCCAATATACTTAGACTGCCTCTTACCTCCTTCTCCAAGGATTTGTTGTGAAAGAATAATGATATTCTTTGGATGTCCTCAGACTTGAGCCATTGTCTGGAAATATAAGGACAAAGTTATAGACCAGATAACTGGAATTACCTCCTCACAGCTGTATGCCTCTGCCCACCAGTCAAGTTGGATCCATGTCTATCCAGACTCAGATGACAGCAGTAGACAATGCAGACAGTAACCTTGACCTTTGACCACAGAACTCTAGTCAGTTCATCACTGAGTCTAAGTGAACATTTGTGCCATATGTGAAGAAATTCCCTCAAGGGGTTCATGACATATTGTATTCATGAGAATGGGACAGATGGACGGACAACCTAAAAACATAATAATAAATGACAATTATTTAGTGCTTTGTTTTTAATATCTAGCATTGTTTTTCACTAGCATGAATTTTCAATGGTGTACTGCATTTCAGTGTTGTCCTGCAGAGGGCAGTACTGACCTGCCAAAACTAAATACAAAACAATGTCATTAGTTTGAGAAGGAGGTCAGGGGAGGCTTTTTCTTTTTAAGAGAATGACACATCATCACTGCCAAAATGAAAAACAAAAAACTATTGAATCACAGCTTGGACGTGCGAGCTCTTTGGACAGGCACGAGCTGATGGCAGCCATTACAGTCAGCCTTTCACATTAAAAGAGTTTCTTGTGGGCTGGCCGGCTAGAAAGACGCTACTACTCACTGCATGTTTAGTTACATGACTGTCTATAGTTTTAAGAGATGAGCTGCGCTGCAGGAGGCTGTACAAACAGGCGCTTAGAGGAATCCTCTTGGCTGAATTCTAGGTAAGTGCTGACAGCTATGCTAATTAGTGTTTCCTAGCTTTGAAGAAAAGCTAATTCTTTATGTCTGCAGGGGTTGTATTTACTTCTTTTCACTTGAAGAATCAACAACAAAATGCCCGGGGTGCCCCGACATTTGCATACAACAACTGTCAATCAGATGTGTGCATTTGCAATTTGTGCAATTTCATAAACTTTACTGTATGTTTTGTACCATAATATTACAATTTTATTATTGGGTTTACAGTCAGTTATATGGGATAAATTACTTTTGCGAATTTATCCCATCAAAGGTCCTAATCATCCTCTCGTTAAGTTCCTCCTCAAACCGTTTCTTCTGGGACTTTGTCCTGTAATGGGTAACAAGAAAAAGACACAGAATATCTATTAAGTTCACATAATATCAGTCACACACATCAAAGTCTGGCAGAATTCTAGTCTTATTAAACAGCTTGTCGTCTGTCTCTGTACTGTTAAGGGATGAGGATAATCTTGCCAGAGAAAATTATGCTGGAGCTCTAAAATGAGCAGCTTGCCTTTCTGATCTCCTTTGGAAATGATACTGCCCCATTGGCACATCCTAGACACAGAGCAAGAGGAGAGAGACGGGTTACAAGCTACAGCTGAACTTTCCCATCACCTAAATCACAACATATGTGCGGCAAAAATTACACACAGCAGTGTTGATCTTCCCATTCTCATTAGTCATGCTGTCTCTGTGGTGCAGGTTGGCAAAGGGCTTGGCTGCTCCCCAAGACTCCAGGTAGCGGGTCATCCTGACCGAGGCCCTCATCTTTGCTCCGTCTAGAGTGTGTCTGGGACGGTAATGATGCTGTGGGCTCCGACGCTCCACCTGGACATACGTGGACATTGTGTTATTTTATTGCATTTCATTCAATGTCCAATATTCATTCTGTTGAATGTGATGCATGTGTGCTATGGTACCTTGGGGTTAATGACCAAATAGGTGATGACTCCATGTTCCTTTAGGTAGGGGTCCCTTTCCTGTCCATCCCCATCTTCCACCTTGTAGGCACCGTTCAGGTGCTCCAGTGTCACTGAAGTGATATGGACTCGTCTGGCAATGAACAATTGGGAACAATCAACAAACAGGTCTTCTACAAACATTAATTGTGGCTTAGCCTGTACCCGTCTGCAAGGACCAACAGCAACCAACCAGACAATACTGATACCAAAAAAAAAAACATAATAAACAACACAACAATAATAACTTCTTTATATAATTACTTTATTTCCATCTCACTCACCCTGGTACACCTCCTGCCTCCATATGATTGGCCAATGTGACATCATGTGACCAAACATCGTACTGCCATTTCTGAAGTCCAATCACACCACACAGAACATTCCCTGAATGCACACCAACACGCATGTTGATGTCAACCCCTGTGGCATCTCGCACTTTCCTGTCGTACACCAAAAAAAGACTTTATTAAAATGGAGTAATAGAAAATAATCAAAATTGCCATGTATCTTTTCAGTAAAGAGAGCAAATGCTTCACTCTGTGACCTTTATGGTGTATGAAAAGAACTGAAACACCATCACAAGTTTTCTGAGTAAACCTGTGTTTTGTATCTGTTAACAGACTTTAAAGTAATGCGACTCTAGAGTTAACATACAAGAAACAGCATGAAGTAAATTTTGGTGCTGTTAGCAGCATCTAATTTCAGTTTTCGAGTGCTTGCAATATAAAGAATGAGACACTGCTGTGCATGTTTCCTCATCCTTTATTTACATTTGATTTCGGGTCAGATATTTTCAAATATGTCCACATCACTGATCAAAGATCTACACAGCATTAGTACTGTAGAGGTGGGAGGTGCTCTAGTTAAGACACACTTTACAGCAACAGAGAAGCAAGCATTTCAAAAAGGGCCATCATTCTTTAGCAGCACCGTTATTTAGCTGGCACTTACTTGATGGCCTCACACATGTCCAGACCCATTTTCACACAGTTCTTAGCATGGTTCGGCAGAGACTCTGGCAGGCCGGACACACAGTAGTAACAGTCGCCAAGGATTTTGATCCGCATACATTCATTCTCCTGCACATACAATAGCACAGGCTCAGATACACTGGGTCAGATAAAGGTTCAACTGACAGACAGCAGAGGCAGCTTTTTAATTTCACAACACAATAACCATTTGAGGGAAAATCCACCCGCAGATTTGTTTTCCTTTTTCTTTTTTTTCTTTTTTTTTACATTCAAAAAGCCTCATAGCTACACTGTGTTATGCTCTATTAATGTTGCTCTGAGTGGAAAAAATTTAGTCCATATTTTCTGTGATTAGTTTGAGCATGCATGACTCAACAGCAAATAATTTAGTAAAGATGCAAGCTCCTGCTCTTTCATTTTAAGAGGTTGATATCCAAAAATCCTGATACATTATGTTTACCAGTCATAATGAAGATTTCTGGGGAAAAAATATGTTTTTGTTAAGATATTTGTACTGTATTGTTAAGAAATTGTATTGCATATCAGCACTGCAAATATCTGTGTGTGAAGTCAGATCAGCCATGTAGACCTGGTGTTTGCAGGAATAAAACAAATTCATCACGAAGGAAAAAACAAGTAGTTGTACAAGTAAGACGGGTAACATATTAGTTGTTATTGTTCAATCTTCAGGGAAGAAGCAGACTTAGCACTTTGTTAGGATGTGTTGTTCAGTGACGAGGTCCAATAATGAAATGTTTACCTTGGCAATTTGATCAAATTTGCCAAACAGCTCATTCAGCATGTGCACCAGCTCTCCAGGTGAACAGTCACTGGCCAGCCGTGTGAAACCCACTATATCAGCATACAGAATACTAGAAATGGAAAAATATACATCAAAAAATATATTATAATATAATGGATGTATAATGAAAAGCAGCAGCTTTCAAAACCATGACTGTACATTTGGGCTGCCTGGTATTTAAATTGGTGAATCTCACACACAGAATGTGTCAAAGATGTGTCTTACGAGTGCAGCGCAGTGACGTAAATCCAAATAAATGATACATGCCTGACATTAGTGTGTCTCTGGACATACAGGTTGTGAAAATTGTTTGTGTTCTCAATCTGGCCAAAGTTTGGGCCCTTCAGTCTCTGGATGATCTCAGCTTTCATCACTCTGGCGATGTGAGCCGGCAACAGTGACAACAGGAGACGCTCCTGATGGCAACAACACAGAGAGAGAAGTAGCAGCGATACAGGGGTAGATAGCATAATCAAGGAAAAATAAGCTGATAATGATCTGCTTATTTTAAAACAATCATTTCAACAAATATTATAAGGACAACATGTCATTTCTGATCAGTGGCCACAGATGTCCAACAGTTTGCTAATTTGTTCATTTGCTTTAGCCTCAGAGTATTTTCTCTCAGGAACTCATTGCCTCAACACCACAAAGATGGAAAACAAGAACAAAGCTTTGACTTTAGTAACAAAACTAACTTTAAGATCCAAAGTTTATGTCAGTATATTTATGTAATCATTTATAATGATCAAGGACCTTGACTTGACACTGAAAAAGTTTTCCATATTGATATTCAATTGAATTCAGTCCTGATAATATTCTGAAGTATTAACCTTTGATAACAGGAGGAGACAAAAAGCTGTTACCATTATGTCACCGACCTCCATTAAAGCTTCAGCTGCTAAGTGAGGGTTAATCGGGCACTACATTGTGTCAGGCTGACTTCTTGTTACTGAAAGTAATGATCAACAGAAGAAAAAACAAAAGTTACAGCGCTTGTTATTTCATTGCCAGCCACCAGAAGAAAGACTCAGCCCTTATTCGTTTATTTAATGGTTGCTTAATCATATCTCTGTTTCTCTCTGAAGCCACTACAGGTTTTACTCTAAGCCAACCCACACAGTAATTAGCAAATAAAACTCCTCTTGGGGTGAGTAAAAGTTCAAATCTAGAGAAAACACTTAATTAAGCCAGTGTCATCTCCAACTTGACAAGTTTTTTCTGCACTGTTGATCATTTCCCTGAACTGTTGCTGAGGCTCAGAGGGTTCTACGAGAAAGAGAGGTCCACGGCGGGTGCTAACAAACACTGCCAGGACTTTGGGTTTTTGATGAATTCACATAGGCCCCCTTGGACCACTCAAACCGAAAATGTATGCACTCACTATACTGCAGGGCACTTTGGATAAAAGCAAGCAGCGAACAGCATATATTATGAGGGCACTGAGCGCCTGAGAAGTCTCTGCACTGTTGCTACCATCTGTCACAGGCAACAGCAGCACTCCAGGGCTACTGAATAACACTCCACCTGAGGGATTTTCAGCTTCACTTGTTGTAACGGCACAAGCTGGATTCACCAGAAGGATAACCAGCTCCACTCGAAGCCTGGGCTTTTACAGTAGCAGCTAGATTCCCTCTCTTTTGAACAAGCTACGACTACAGCAGCTGTGGTGAAAAGCTATGGCTGCATCCCAAGCTCGCACAGCAGTAAGCTTTAATCAACACCTTGCTAATTTCTCAGAAGATGCCATGCTGCTTGTAAGCAGCAGCACCACATTCACCTGCCTTAACTGCCACACTGACGGCATTCCAACATGTTTTGTCAAATGGGTTATGAAAATGAAGTCGCCAAGAAATATGTTGTTCGGATACTGAAAAGGAATTCCACACACTTATGTGAAAAGCAGACTGAATGTGACAATAACAACAAAATCTGTTACTTTTTCTCAATCAAACACAGTGGAGAAAAAAATAGGACATACCCCCTCTAGTCATGTGAAAATGAGACCCATCACTATCATAGATTTATTAAAGTGTTATCTCCAGTGTTTGAGATACTGTGTGTGACCAACAACACATTTAACAAAAGCTGTAGGGCCCCCTTATGTCAATCAGTGTCACTCTGGAGATGTCGCAAAGGATGAAACACATAGAACTGCCTATAGCTGTGTCAATACCCAATCAATGTTATCCAAAAGGCTGCACGGCAAACACAAACACACAGATGTGTCAATGAAAGGAAGAGCAAATGGACATGAGAATATCATTATTATTATTATTAATATCGCTCAATCAATATCCTCATTGTAAGGGGACTCATTTGCAACATATGAAAATATGTTGCAAAGATATAAGAAGACCCTAACAGATCTTCTTATATCTTGCTAACGAGCTGCAAAGATTTCAACCACGGAGAATTTTCACCACAGAGAACTGAGCATATGCACTAGGCTCCAGGGACTTAACATTATCACCACACTCACTGAGGTCATTAACAATTAACACTTTCTGTAAAACACAACCCCTGACGCATAGTCTCTGGGGACTCCTTCTTTCCTAAACCACAGGAATGAAGCACAGACAGCTACATGCACAGATGATTTGATTCCATGATGATAAATTCCACAAGAAATTTTCGGCAAAATTCTTTAGGCACAACAAGCAGATAAACAGTAAATATTTGCAGAGTGAATGTTTAACACCATTAACTGTAGGAGATATAGGCAGATATACATTGATAAAACAAAAACATGGCTCTTTGATGTGTGAAGCTTGAAGCTTTTTTTTTTTTAATTCAGCAGTTTCATCAATTTTACATAAACCATTCCTCATTCATGCTAATTTTTACTCCATATCAGTGTAATCATCACTGCAATCAACACTATCACCACCACCATCCACACTATTGCATATGCTCAACCACTCGCTACCTGCCTGACTTTCACTGGCTCACTGGTCATTAAGCTTTATTGACCACTTTACCTGTTGTCTCTTCTCAAACTCCAGTTTAATTGGGGACTTGATGCAGTTGCAGGTGTCCTGATAAGTCTGTTTTAGTGCCAACTCCATCAGATGCTTGTGGTATGCCCCTGCCATGTTGCCACACATGAAAATGATAATGTTGGCCAATATCTGTATGGGAACAGAGGACAGACAGAACTAGTATTAGATAAATCAGACATGGTAACTTGGTATATACGAGCAGAAACAAAGCTGCAAAGGTAAATACATTCAATATCACTAGCTGATGGTGAGTTATCAGAAAAGCCATTTTATCATCTGGAGCCACACTTTAAAGACATGAAAACATGTGCTTAATAAGGAACTAAGCACAGAAATAATTGCAAAAGAATTAAATTAAATTAAATTAAAAGGCAATTAGACTAAAAGCTAACATCACACAAGGAAGTGATGGTACAAAGCATTTAGAAAAAAACCCGCAAGATTTAGACTGATTCATGTATAACATAATATTAAGTTTAGAGGCAGAAAAAGCTTTAGATTCAGACAGTTGACAATGTCTTTACAATGCTATAACTATATATTTATATGTATATAGTTGTGTCTCTTGCCACATAGCTATCTCTTGAAAATGAAAAGAAATAGACTTCAGTCAATCTAAATGAAAATAAGGCTAAAAGACCATATTTTGGGGCAACATACTTTTTTACTATTTTTTTTCATCCTTGGCTTTGAAAATGTACTGTTTTTTCTCATGGCTTGTATACCATTTTGTATCATCTGTGGATGTAATAACAATGCATTTCGAAAAAGGGAAAACAAAAAACTCCACTGCAAGTCCTGAGGTGGCAGTGGGTTTTTGTGACATCAGTACTAGACCCTAGAAAGTGAGAGCTTGTTGTGATGTCAACATCCAGCTCTCCACACTATATTTAAGGACAAAGCGGATCATTTATTTCATTTTCTTATGAATCAGTTATTTAAAGGAAACAGTCTCCACCCGCTGATGACCTCAGACATTAAGAAATACATAGAGTAGAATGAGGAGTAAAGGGAATTAGAAGTGTTTAACCCTATTCTGCCTCTGTTCATGTGCTTATTGCCTAAAAATGGCATTCCGTATTTCCCACACAAGCTTTAATGTGGCTTGATAAGATTTCCCTCTACCCTGCTGCTGAGGAAAAAAAAATAAATTAAATGAAACAAAAACTAAAAAACAAATAAACCCAGTGGTTAATTATGTGTCTGCACCTCTCATCTATAGAAATAGTCTCCAGTGAGCTTAGGTTCATTGCACACAGGGGGGGCCTGTTTGTTCCTTAATTAACGTGATTACATCAAACACCACATCCCACTACAGGCTCCATTTGACCATGGCATGGCTTAAGTGACGAAGCTGCGGTTAATTAGAGTCACACTTGTGTGAGAATCACTGATGATACTGATCGTTTTAATAAATCTTTACTGATTATATTTATTGCAATAAGTAATTTTACAAGTGATTAGCCAGCAATTGCTATTGTGCACCCATTGTGCTACACCTTTGTTAATATATCTAAATCCAGTTTAGCAAAGAATATCTAGAGCTGATTTTGGAAACTAAAACCCATTTATAAGATGGCCACTGGGTAGCCCTGTGATCTCTGATCTCCCAACTTCAGCTCCCGAGTTTCACAGATTCTTGGTGATATCTGTAAACATGACAGCGATATCTCTGGATATGAAACGTCCTCAGCTTTATTTGAGCTGCTCACACAACACCTACATTAAAAAAGTCCTAAATCATTTTCAGTCTAACTTCTAACTATCTTGTACATACTTCCTTGCTCAATCACCCATTTGTGCGTTCAGTAATAAATAGATGAAGGCTAAGTCTGACAAAGTAAAACTGAGTCTGGTAGGCCGAGCCTGAAATGTTCTGACATGAATACTGAACAGAGAATTAGCCTTTTGATTTGGCTAATTTGACATTTTCTCTGACATTACCCTGAGGCCAAACTTAAAATTTTTTGTCCCAATTGTTCTTAATTACCTGGAACAGATCTAGAATAGGTAGAACAATCATAAAGATAACAGCAATTGTACTGTTCCTGTACGCATGGAAATCCTTACTCAAACCAAAGGTCTACAGTATACCTACAGATTGCCAGTTGCGATCTGTGAGAAATGCAGTCTGTTCGGTGTATTTTCATTTCAAAACATTGCTTTATTTTCACTCACACTTCATGCATCCCTCATGGCAGCACTACACAGGAAGGTCCATTAGAGGAACTATTATGATAGGATGTGGCCCAGCGATGACAGGTGAATGCATAAAGACCCAGGAGGGTTTATAACCTTGAGCTCAATATTGTGCAATTTAAAGCAAATGGACAATTAAATGGTTCTCTCCCATCACATTTTAAAAAAGGAATAATTTCTCCCTCTCCTTCTCACTCTTTCATACACAGTCCTATTCCCATTCTCTCGTTTGCCTGCCTTGTCTCATTCTCACCAATCTTCCTTTCACTTGCAGTTTCTGTCTTTCTTTCCAGCATTACGGTGACCTTTCTGTCACACTGACCATTGTTTCTCTCTCTTTTCTGACGTTAATGTGCCCAACAGATTTACGTTGCAGCACTAGAAGAATAAGTCTATGACCATCCGCACAAATGCACATTTTATGTCAGTAATAATACTCAGAGTGAAAAAACAAAGAAGTATAAAACTGTCCGTGTCATGTATATTTCAGCTCATAAAAGTCGTGATGAAGTTGCCTGGTGTATGTTGTACAACTTATGTACTCCTATAAGTTGATTGCCTATAGATAACAAGTAGCTGTAAACTGAGTAAAAAGTTGTATGTCAGACTGGATGTCAGAGTGGATCTTTCATTTTGCACTGTAAAACTATTTAGTCAATTATTCTAGAACAGCAATTCAGACAAAGGCAAGAACACACATACAGACATATGTAACTATACTTAAGTCTACTTCAGATGATCTGTACATACATGATATTCATATGTGGTTGCAACTTTGCCTTCCAATTTTGCAGGCAGTGTCAGTTGAAACATGGTTTCGATTCGCTGACAGTAAAGACCTGACACTTCCTGCCATTCTCTTTTGAATAACAAGAGAATGACTATTCATCAGCACTATTTAATAACTGTTCCATAAACAGAACCTAGAGAAAGCGCACAATACCTATAAAGTATGTCTCAGCCAGTAAAATCACAGCTCCAGACTGTGACCGTTTCTGGAGAGTGTGTGAGTTAAAATTTCACATGGTCGAATTCATGCAAGTGCATAATGATAATTAGGCTGTTATGTTGCCCCCCCGGCATGAGTATTGTGTTAGCCATTGAGGCTGAAAGCAGTACTTTTTCTTCTTCTCTGGCTCTGTCAGTCTCCCCCTCCCTGCACTTCACACACACAGTGATGATGAAATGTGCAAAAACAATCCATTTAGCTGTTACCGTGTTCCAAAGATGAAGCGGCCCATAGCTTTTAAAAAACAAAATGAGCAGAGGGAGGAGGAGGCTGGTGGAGAAGAAGAGCCAACGAGAGGTCCCTACTCAGACACAACAGATGATTAGAGTGCAGGCTTCACGCAGGGAGAGACAGACTGAGTCAGTGGAGAAGAAAACGTAATACTTTTAAACACAGTGGCTAATGCAGTACCCATGGTTGCGGCACAAGAGGAATGCTATGCTGTTTGTGTACTGTAGGCAACTGTATGGCCCATCCATGACAGGAAACTCTAAACTAAAACAGTTTAAACTTGAAACTCTGAAGCTGCACAACAACAGTAAGACCTTCTTCTCATCTACTGAGTGATCACTGAACAGGTAAGAATGAAATGGTCATTAAGTTCAACACCGCCAATAACAATATTAAAGAGGAACACAAAAGGGTGCAATCAAATCATGTGCTGGCGCGAACAACTAAGAAAGTGGGTTGCATCAGTGCTACCAGTGGAAGAGTTAGTTTGGAGCCTTTTACAGATGCATAGAGTGTTCTTACAGAGAAAACACGTTCTGACCTGTATGTTCAGATACACATTCTGTTCCAGATATATATCAGATAAATGCACTAAGCACTGTGAATACACCAGGAACATACCCACCACTCCTTTATAGTTGACAAAAGCAAACTTGAGGGGAGAGGCCATATGCATGAGCGTGGTCTGTTGGCACATCTATTCACTGTATTTGGGACAGACGTCCATCTTGCTGTCCACTGAATTTATTATCCCTTCTCTGCACATTTCTAAACAATGTCACACAAAGACACACAAACTGAGTTTGTGTTGTTTTTTTTTTCCCAAATTAAAGGCATTACATTTACAAGCCTGGCTTAGTCCCTGACTGTTTGTTTTCAATAGAAAGTCTAATGAAACAGTCTGGACTTTGTGCTACTGAATAGTGTTCCAAGCACAGAGAATGACTGAAAGCAGGCACAACAAGATGGACTCGAGCCTTTGTAGGCTGCTTTATAAAAAGGTTTTCAGTAGCCCATATACTGTATGCAAAATTTTAATATGTAACTTTAAACAACTCTAAAGCATCATCATATTTAACAGAAAATTCATTCAGTTACAAATGTATTCTCTGAGAGCCTGCCAATTAAGTTTAGTTGCACTAGACGACCTAAAACATCAGCTAGCCCGTTTGCAGTTTTGTATTCCTCAAAATCCATGCATGATGCTTGAAGTAAATTATTACTTCTTTGTGGCTGCTGGGGTATACAAAGACAGCTGGGGTGCACTTCTACTGGAGTAAAAACTGCAATCTGATATTTTTCTATCATGCTGCAAAAAATCCCCCATAAATATGACAAACCCCTCACGCAGTGGGTCATCTAATCACATCTATCATCTGCAGGCAGAACAGAGAGAAAATAATTAATAGTTTCCTTTATGTGTCTTTTTTTTATTATTCTCAACAGATTACATTAAACCTGTGTACTATTATATTAGCTGACATCTGTTAGACAAGACACTGACAGTGATCCCGACCATCTCAAAGGTCAGATGTGTGAACCGGCTGGCTGTGCGAATCATCCATACCTCACACAATTACAGATAACAGTGGGTTTAGGTGAGGCTGGCCTCTAAAGTGCTTTGAGCCATGCAGGTGAATTCTGAGATTACCTAAATCAGCGAGCTTAGCTCTATCCAGGCTGTTATGGCTGTTATGATACGGCCAAGAGTAGAGGGAGGCCAACATTTAAGATCAGTGAGTAAGGTGCAACTAGTTTTAATAACCTGTTGGCAAAAGATATCCAGCAGATCATTTATGATCTCTTCAACAGAAAATACAAATACAAATGAGCAATCACTAACTATAACAGTCAATAAATGCGCTCTTATTTTAAGAGGAACTGCCACTTCGCCAATACAAAACATAAACTATTCCATCCTTAAGAGAGAAGTGTAGTGGACACCTAAGAAACCTAACTTCTGGGTGACATACTATGACAACATGGTCTCTAATTACTATAAGCTCTATCAAAGTATTATGTCAGCAAAGGCTGAATTAAAATGAAGCCCTTCTTTCCTTCAAACAGATTATACATTGAAAATACAACAGCTGCTAAATACCATGTGAGTGCTGTGAGGAATTACTGATTATTGATTGATTTAGCACTCAACAATTAATAATGAAGAATGCAAGATTCTACTCTTTTCCAAGACTCAACGCACATATTCATTAAAAATGTTATTAGCTATGAATAAGGGATTTTTGTTAAATAATTTATTATTATATTTAGAGTATTCACATCCTCTAAAGCAGAGCTGTGTGGAAATGCTAGAAGACCAAATATATTTTAGCCAGATAACTCTTTCCATCTTTTAGTAACTGAGAACAAAAAAGTTTTAGCAAATTAGTAAAAGTGATAATGCAGCAGTGTGTCACTGCTCGACATACTCCATGCGGGAAAAGATGGAACTGAATCTTTCTAAATGTTATATGCACAATCTGGACCTAACAAGGGACTTTCACCTCTTCAGTAAATGAGTTGGCTCATTAAAACTTCAATGAGCCAGCACTGTAAAGTTTAATGGACTTGACAAAGTGGAGATGTCAGCATGGTTCCTTCTGACTTAATACCCCCTCAACAGTCTGTATGCACACTTAAGACAATGCACAACTGGAGACATTTAATGGCTGACATTTACAAATCTCTGGAAGGACAGACTGGTGTCTGGGATATTTAAATTATTTGAAATTAAAGTAAATTAAAACTCCAACACACCACTAGTGCATACATGCTCAACATTACTGTGTATGTTTATGGGTGTCAGTGTATGTGTCTGTATGCCTGCACACGTGTGCCTCTGAAGCAAGAGTCTGACATTTTAGGAGGCAGTCTTTTTTAGTTTTGTCATCATTGTGAGGATGTCAGGAAACCAAGCCGAAACACTAGCTGCTGTCAGTAGCTTCATGTTTTCTGTACAAACATGAGAATGGTATACATTTTACTATCTACCTCTGGGCAACAAAAAAAAAAAGCCAAAATATCAAACTGCTTCTTTTAAGGACCTGAACGACTTGAGCAACAATTTTCTGTCCACAGAGGTTATCCTTTTTTAGCCAAGAAGACAAAGACAACATTTTTTGTAGCCATTGGTCATGGCAAGATAAATCTGCCTGGTACAAATACAGTCTGGAGCTGTAAAATGTAGCACCTGCATCCATAAACAACAGTTCACAAGGATGTTTAGAAGTACAAATACGAAACCACCTGTGTCTTTGTGTCGCAGTTCTCAAGATGTTGGTGCCTCTAAACAACAACAGCTGTTTCAAAGTTGGCACTAAACTTCCCATCAATCATTATCACCAACTTCTTCCCAGCGGATTACAGTATCTGAAGCTGTGACCTTTACATCCCCAACTCTGTAAGCAACTCATGAAAAATGCATTAGGAGAAATAGTTTACACACAGCTCAGGTTGGAGTGCAGGCAAAGTAAAAGGTCTGAGGACCTAAGGATTTGCTTCTAACTGCTGTATCAGTTATATATCATATAGTTATATATGTATTATTATATTCTGGATTCTTGTGGGTTGCATTGTTAGTCATATAAAATAAGCAACATGGAACCAGACTGGGCACAATTCTTGACATTTTAAGAACTAAATTATTTAGAGAGCGACCAATAACTGTAAGTCTCTGGATCTGGAAAAAACATCTTTAGATTCATCTATAAGTGTACTGTATATGCTTAGCAAATTCATTTAAAATTACATTGCAATAAGTCAAATCAATTTACTTTAGCACTTGAACAAATTCTAGCATTAGGAAATAAAAAGATCTTCAATTCAGTGTCCAGCCAGAGGTAATTATTCAAGAAGGCCAAAAAGGTCAGACAGTGTTATAAAGTCAAGAAGTGCCATCTGGTTGAACAGCAATGTTGGAGTGATACAAACCCATAAGCATCACATTGGAAAATGCTACATAGAAAGCTGGAAAGGCTTTTAAAGCTGCTGTTCAGAAGTTACCCTCTGACACGCTATAAAGCATCCTGTCACCCAACCTTACTGCTCTTATCTAAAAAGGAGGATGAAAGCCTCAGCCTGTCCCAGCACAAAGGACTGGACTGACATTGACATAATGCCAGTGAAACACTGGTGCAGGAAGATGCATGCATTCACTGTCTCGGTCTGACACGCACCTTCACAAGCAAACACAAAAGCACAAATATACAGAAGGCACAGACAGAAACACACATAAGGTACAGGACTAGGCAATACAGAAAATGACATGTAATGTATGAATCCTAATAAGGGAACATATCATAATATATAAAAACAAACAGAGAGAAGCTGTTACAAGATAAAATACTGTGATAGATATATGTGATTTTGGTTAATACAGCAAACTGAATAACTGGCAGTTTAAGGCAATTTATCACGCTGATGCAAAAGTCATATGAAAAACTAAAAAAATAAAAACAATATTGCCATTATGTAGCTCTGCTTATTCTTCAGCAGCTTTGCCCACAATGACCTGATACAGCCACTGATAAGACAGAAATCTTCAGTGTTAGACCAATTTATATGATTTCACTGTATACACCGTAATACTGCCTGAAGCTAATGTACACATGTAACACCACACACAATGTACATGCTGTGCCTTATTGTTCATGTCAGGCCAATACCAAAAAAAAATCCTAATAGAAAGAGGAGCCTATGGGCAGTGTGTGTTCAATTCAATTCAATTTTATTTATATAGTGCCTTCCACAATCAAAATTGTCTCAATACATACACTGACCCCAGAGCAAGCATTTAAGGCGTCAGTGTATGCATTTATGTCTATGTACTCTCACTCACTCACCATTCACCAGTTCCTGGCTCCGTGTCAACACACAAATACAATGGCTTCAGATCAAATTTGGTCGACGACAGAATGGAAATGCATAGCTTAGTCTCCAGAAACAGATAAAATCAGGAAACATGAAATGATTAGACATGATTGTACATTAGCAGTTTTGTTTGGATCATTGATTGTTATATCATGGTGTTGTATGTCTCAGAGCCAGAAGGCGAAATCAACCCTTCAGAGATGAAGATACGAGAAGATTATTTAATAAAGGCCATTTATGTCCTATCTCCATAAGGAGAGGGGTTTTCCATTTTATGAGTTGCAGTTTGTGTGAAATTTTCAAATATGTTGATATCTTGAGCATTTATTCTGTTAATTCCTCTACATGACCCAGATCAGTTATACAGCCTCAGATTCAACACTTGTGCAGTAGTCTGTTCATGTAGATATGTTTAAGGTTGTATGACACACTTATTCATACTGCAGTGCTATGAAAGTTTTACACAAAGCACAGGCATAAATGTATAACTGTGATGAAACACAGCTATATTCACTCTAGTATGCAGTTAGATATATAGACAAACTTGGCTTCAAATAACAGCTGAGCAGGGGTTTATTATTCAGAAAACAGACTGGAAACTAATCCTAAATTAATGAGAATCAATGTAACTTAGGATGGGTAAAGAGGCTTAAACAGGATACAGGAGAGAAAGACAAAGAAATGTATGTAGATTATAGCTGACTGATAACTGAATGATAACCTTGCATCTATTTTGGATCTATGACAAAATCAGAAAATTAATTGCATGAGATTTTTCCACCTGTTTTGAACCATTATATAATGCAGACAAAGATCAGTTAGCCAAGTTAGTGGAAATAATGGATGATTTGGGTTAATAAAATTAGGATCATGCGTCTGTAAATGTGGTTCACAAATTGGAAATTCTGAGTGATAAGTATCAGTAATACCCGGTAACAGTTTGGGCTGGTGAAAAATTATGATTCCAAGACCTGTGGGGGCCAAGATCTACCAAGAACCTTGGCATGTATTTTATTTGATCTCCCCAGCTGCTGTGGGCAAATGCCATTCTATAATGAGAACCAGCACCCCACTACTACAAGTATTGGAGTGAATACGTATCAGGTTATTGGATCCACTATTCCTCTGAAAGGAGAACATGCCACTCAGGGTGCTGTTTCCATGGCACACAGAATGTGCTTCCATGTGATTACAGAACACAGTGATGAGAGTCAAGATACAGGTGCAAAAATAAAAGACAAAATCCTTTCATAATTTTACCTAAAATAAAACCTTTATGTAGTAGGAAGGTCTTGAATCCTCTCGATCGAAAACAGGTGTTGAAATGCCTTACACCACTGAGACCTTCATCTTGTAGCATATGTGTCCTATGTCTTAGACTTATGAACAACAAACTGATAGAAAACATTAACTGTCACTGACAACACATTAAACACAGATAACTAAACACAGAGAGGATTTGGCTTAGTCTGTGTTTACTAGTGGGCATTTCGCTCCTTGGCAATCTCTAGCACTGGCATGCCATCTTGACTGCCAATTGAGCAGCAATCTGTCTCCTTCCAACAATGCCTTTGTAGCGTGACACACAGACTGTAAAAAAAATAAAAAATTAAAAAATTAAATTGGAATGCCTTCCTAATATGTCTGTCATAGGCATTTTTCATGGTATAAAAAATAAAATCACTCATTTGTGCATAAGAAAGCATATATACAACCTAACATGCTTGAGAATTTCTACAGCTCTAACTTAAATCCAGAAAAATATTATTTTACAAGCTTAGAGAAAAGCAAGAGAGGAACATTCAGTCTATTTTTTTTTAGATACTTTTGCAAAAATTATCTGGAAAAAATTGATGTGAATAAGATACTTGTTTCCTTCTTTCATGTCTGTTATCTGTTCCTTGACTGTGGTTTTCACTGTTATTTTTGTCTCTGCCATTTTTGTGACTTTCTTCCAGTGTGTGAATAGCTGGTATTTATCAATTAACTCTGAAGGACGGTATACAGAAAAAAAACTATATCAAATCAATATTTGGTGTGAAGACCCTTTGCCTTTAAAAACAGAAGCATCTCTCCTCTGTACACCTGTCCACAGTTTTTAAAGGTACTTGGCAGGTGTGTTGTTCCAAGCATCTTGGAGAACTTGCCACAGCTCGTCTGTGGATTCAGGCTGCCTCTTCAAATAATCCCAGGCTGACTCGATGATGCTGAGATCAGCGCTCTGTGGGGGCCAGACCATCTGTTGCAGGACTACTTGTTCTTCTTGTTATTGAAGACAATACCTTATGACTCTGATGGTAAGTTTAGGGATGTTGTCATGCTGCAGAATGAATTTGGTACCAATCAGACCGCTCCCTAACGGTCCTGTGATGGATCATCTAAACATCTGGAATTCCCAATTTTTTTTTTAATTGTATTTAGTATATAATGATTGAAATGATAAAAAACTATAATATAGTATATACTATATACAAGGCTAAGCTAAAATAACTGAGGACTGCATTTTAGTAACCATTTGAGCCCATAAAAAGAAACAAATTTTTAAGAGATTTTAATTGGACAAAAATAATTTCACCGCATTTTTTCCCCACTACACGCAGAAAAAAAATCCCAAAATATGAATCCTACAGTTTGGTTTTGCTTAGAAATATTTTAATCATGCAAACATTATTTTACATTACTGATGCTATCCAATATGTTTACAAGGGAGATGCTCTTAGAGGTAACTCCTCTCTGGCATATTTACCACTGGAATTGCACTGACAGCTAAACTGACCTGATGCACAAGACAAGCTGGCAGATAGTGACCATGCAGCACACAGCCCCAGGCTGCCCAGATGCCAGGATGCCCATGCTACAGTTACACAACGGACGAAAGAAACGTTGGTGGAAACCAAATAACAGGCCATCACAGCAGAGATGTTTGCAAAGGCTTAAGAGAAGGGAACATAATATTGTATGAAAACGCAGGCACAAGAACCACTGCCGAGTACTAGGACAGAGTTCTAGTTGCACAAACCAGCTATATTTCTTTTCATTATGAGCAATATTTTGTAAGTCTATAAAGACAGTTTTTTTAATGTGCGTTTGATTTATATTTTTAGGCACAGGTTATTGTTGTCCTAAGAGTTGTCTCAACCAACCATTTTTTAAAAAGCAATTTCCATGTAGAGAGCCAATGAGATGAGGACATAGTAAAATACTAATTATTACATTTTTGTGTGTGCTAACAATGCCCTTTGTGATTTGCATCTAAAATGTTAAATTGCATCCTGGTATTTGAAATATATAATTATCAGTGAGGCATGGCTTTTGTGACATGCTTGGTAAATTTTTGTTGTTTCCTTTATACATTAATTAGAATTAGCCCTAGGTGCATTGACAATCGCTGACTTTTGGAATCAGGTCTGAGCTGAAATCAAATTAATTCAAGTCTCCATTACACAGATAATTGGTTTCCTGATATTGTTATTTCTTTGCCTTTCTCTGCATATGCCAACTGCCTGAACATTTTGCGCTTGAAACAGCAAAACTGGTGGAAAGGGAGTGACCTTTTAATAAAAGTATAAAAAAAAAACAAAAATCACATTAGAATTTCTATCGCTCACCTGCTATGCTAAATTAGTTTAAGTTTAAAGGTCACATTTGTTTGTTTGCTAAAAATACATACTGTGTGGTTAAAATGACCAGAATTGCTCATTTTGTGAGCACGATGGGAAAACAGACACATGTCTAGAGAGGAAAACAACTCCATTAAGATTCCTTCTGGATAATGAAACAAAAACATAAAAAAACAAACTGTGATTATACCTCCCGTGAAGCATGGAAAGGACGGGATGCAAGTTTGTAGAGTATAAAACAACTTTATGTGGGTTTGCTTTCAGTAAACAAACATATTCAGCGTGTATTGAAAAGCAGTGCTCTCTACGGGGAAGCGAGACAAGTCTACTACATGGCAAAAACTAGTTTGTTTCCAAGATTACCCTTCAAACATTATTTGTGTATTTGGTGTTTTCTTAAAGGTCAATGACTAGTTCGTAACGACACAGTTTCACTGAATGTTAATAAGTGAAACAAAGAAAAGTCCTCGGTTTCTTTGCTGGGACCAGCTGTCAACTGCAGTTATCAGCACATGCCCACACCCCACCCCCAAGACAAAACTGTAATCTTAACTTTTTTTAAATCATTTTTATATTGGTTACTGTTCAACTTAAACAAACCAGATAAAACATTTTAATTAGTGCACTTTACTTTCTGACAGTTAAGCAGAGGCTGCTGGTGGTAGCTCGTCTAACCATGCTAGCTCATCTAAAGCAATTAGGTGTAGTTCGAAAATGTTGAACTATTCCTTCAAACAGAGTTTTTGTGTATTTGCTGTAAAGCTTCTTTTCCCCCCCTGCAGTGCCACCCAATTTTACACTCGTCAAGTCCCTAATTAACACATGGTAATGAATAATTCATT
This sequence comes from Toxotes lorentzi, assembly GCA_037833715.1. Lineage (NCBI taxonomy): Eukaryota > Metazoa > Chordata > Actinopteri > Toxotidae > Toxotes > Toxotes lorentzi. The sequence continues at coordinate 16,256,154 of JBBMJY010000025.1, read as the reverse complement.
ATTTCATTAATTGCACTGAGTTGAGATACACAGACGTGTGTGCTTATTCTGTGAATTTCTGTAATTCAGAGTGTGCTACCTGTTTAACCACACTTTTCACCTTACCTGCCACACTACTGGTTCCATGTGATCAGCTGTGGTGGACAGGCAGACGCTCAGCACAACGGTGTGAGAGGCAGAGGTCAGGACACTGGCGATGATGGCGTCCCGCATGGAGAAAGGCAGCATAGTGTAAACCACAAACACAATGAACAGGAAGAAGGACACCTGTGGAGAGAATGACAAAGAAAAAGAGTGAGATGGATGCACAAGAAGAGAAAATACAGACGGAAATAAAAATATTGGTGTTGACAGTCCTGTGGGAAAAGAAAGAGCATGACCCAGGAAGTCTGAACACCATGAACACTGCTTGCTGAAGTGAAGTTTATTTATGCACAGCTACATAATTGACATTAAAAAATAAATACAGAACAAAAATATTAGGCCTTGTCTGGGTAATATTCGACATCAATAGACTCAATGAGAGGATGAAAAAGGAGGAAAGGACATATATTTGTGATATTAGACATGTATTAACGTTGTGCAGTAGACAGTCGACCTATTACAACATTCCTAGCATCTTCAGCCTACCCCAGCTCCCTTGATTGCTGAAAGCAGAAATGGGGACAATCAGCTCTCACACTTCAAACCTGACACCTCTAATGCAGCATGTGGAGTGCTTCCCTTTTTACCCGAGCTACACACACACGCGCGCACGCACATGCATGCGCACACTTCTTTAAGACGCCTTTGGCTGCAATCTTAAATAAGCTGATGTTGTGCATGTACAGACAGAGGCCCGTGTTCTCACAAGCTGCAGCCAGGTGCCAGTTAACCTTTCTTGGGTTATTTGCAGGGCCAGTGGGAAAGCAGGGTTAGGATGTAGGGCGCAGTGAAATGGAAGGAGGAAAGGAAAGCAAGCTAGCAAGAGGGAGCACGACTGAAAATGAGAAAACAGTACCTCCTCTGTTTAAGCTCGGGTGACTAACATAAAGCTCCACACTGCTACTTCCTGAATATCTAACGATACTAGTGAATGCAAATAGTAGCAAATATCAAAGGAGGGCAATTTACCTTAAAGACATTGCTCATGTTTGCTCATTCATGTTTGAATTAAAATTCTGCTCAAATGAGTAATGTGTCTCCTGCAGTTGCAGACCTCCTGCTGCTTCACTACAGATAAAAGTAGAAAAGATTTACTCATTAGTCTAATCAGGATCATCTCTTGTAGGCTTCTAATTTTCTCAAATTGCTAAAACAACAGTGAACACGCAGAAACAAAATGCTTTACAGAAAAAACGCAACCACTGTATTGTAAAGCTTTGTATTCATCAACTGCTGGCAATTGCCAAGGAGGACCATGCGGAAAACTATTTGCTGTAACAAGTGCCTTCTGCGGAAAATGCAACAGGGTTTTCTCATGATCTGCTTCTGGTTGCTGTATGATAGTGCGATCAGTAGGGAGGCAGACCGTGACAGCTGCTCTTCCAAGAACCGAAAAGCAGAAGTCAAGTAAAAGCCACAAGTGGAGGTCGGTATGATGTGCTAGAAAAGTTAACACTTCCGACAGAAAGTTTAAAAGTTAAAACAGCAGGATAAGCTGATAACAGTTTTAAGTTTAGGTCACATACAGTACATTCAATGTCTTATTGATCATGATACCATTTAAGTCAAGCTGTATCACATCCATCATGCTGCACGTGGGTGTCAGTGGATAGTATAGTATGATCCTTTCCTAGCACCTTGATATATTGATAACCTGATGTATCACTCGAGCAACAATCTCTCTGCATGATTGCCACTGGAGAGTAGTTGCTTTGCCAGTAATTTACTGCACCATGGGGACAAAACAAATCTCTTTCAGTAAAGATTGTGTAAGTTATCCCCTCACTTATTTTTTTTTTCTCAATCTCATCTCATCTACAACAAAAGGCAAATCAAAACATGAGCCTTATTTTATGAGCCATATTTTATGAGAAGACGGTGCTTCCTGAAATAAAGTAACACAGATTTTTAACTTAAAAAAAAAAAAACATGTAGGATATACATAATGTTTAATGATCCATCCTGTATATTTCCTGTCCCCTCAAAATGAAATGTTACTCTGCAAGAATAACGTAGTGTTTCTTATTGTCTCTCGAAAAAGCCTTATTCTCACAGGAGTGCATCATGCCACCAATTTTTAGCCCTAGAAGAGCAGCAGCTGTAATGATGGTTGCTGCTTTTATTTCCTGCAGTCTTTACAGAGGAAACACAGTCAAATTACTTATTTAAAACCTCGTGGCAGCACCATGGTACCATTGACCTTTGTATTGTGGCAGTCCATGTTTAAAGCTGCAGTGCAGGAAGTGACATTTATGCTTTTTTTTTTTTTTTTTTTACTTTCATGACACATAATAAAGAAATGTATATATACATATAATGTATACTGTAGAGAACCGACTAGAGGCAACTCCCTAAAGTGACCTTGTTCTTTTCTTTGCCATTTCTTGTGACTATTTTTCGGAAGACATTCAAATAAAATAAGGTTGCAAATAATTGCTATAAATATTTCTATACAAAAGGGCAATTGCACAGGGTATTTTTATAATGCATTATAGATACAATTAAGCATTATCGAGGTCTATGGAGGCACATTGTGCCTCGAAACCAGACCACAAATAAACACAGCTTCTCTGCATGCCTCCTGAAGTGAATTAAGTCTTTGTGGCAGTCATGGGTAAATATGTAAAAGCTTTATGCTCCAAGCTACCAATTATAACTCAGGGAAAACAGCGCTTAGTCAATATATAGCTGCGGAGACAGAGAGAGGGTCAATGAGAAGGTTATCTAAACACACACTGTAACCTGGACCTTGATACAGGGAGCCCAAGTCTTAAATGGCAAAAATCAGATACAGGTAGGGCGTGCATCAGACCACAAAAGAGGGCTTTTAGAGTGCAAAAGTTACATAAACAAGTCACATTCATGAAAATGTTAACAATGCATACACAACTTAAAGACAGTGAACTATAAAATGTATCTTAATGTTCTAGTGACACATCATTTCACTCAATATGAAATTTCACGTAAGTGATACGTACATCACCCTAGGACACACAAAGGGCTTCAAGAAAGCCATGCGTGAAATGACAGGTAGCCCCTGAAGTGTGTAAATAGTTTCCTGCACACAAGAAAGGAATGGCTAGCTTTTAGACTACCTGTAATAGCTTATTCCTTCTTTTCTCTGTGGAACAACAGTATTGATGAGACCTCCTGTAATTACAGAAGCCAACCACTTATCTCTGATATCCCCTGACCCTGGACAAAGGCAAAGGTACACAATAATTAGCCGCTTCTTGAAGTCAGCTCCAATATCTGACCATTTCTTTCTGGTCTGTAATGACTGGTCTCTTTGGGTTGGCAGGTGTCACTGCTACTTTGTCACTGTACCATTAATGACAAATTTCTCTTTTTGGTCATGGCACAACTATGACCACCAGCCCAACCCTTCGCAACAGCTGCCTCTTTTTCACAATTATTGGAGCTTATCTTTATAGATCTGCACTCTGTCATTTCTATTTCGCTTTCTATTTAAGCCATTTACAATAGCTCACTGTAATAATCCCTTTGTGATAGAAAATATTATTTTTAGTATCCAGAAAAAAGGGTCTGTCCTGTTTTTTTTTTCTAACCAACAAGGGTGACGCACAGATTTGAGCCCACTGAAAATGGAACTGCACTTACTTATCTTTGCACCTACGAGAATGGCCAATATATTAAATCCTAGTAGTTTAGTGATTCACCCAAAGCACGTGGCTTTCTTTTGACTAACCTTCTGAGGTAACCATTCCACTATCTGTTGACAAGCAAAAGAAAAAAAAAAAAAAATAGAACTGAAACATCAGTGTTTCAGTGGACTATGGCTCTGTAAGGTAAAGTATAGCTACAATGATTAGCTGATTACCCAATGAGTCAATGAGCAGAAAACTATTTGGGTAACTGATCAATAATTGTATTTTTCATGCCAAAATTCTCCACATTTGCTGGTAAAAGCTTCTCCAATGGGATGATTTCATGTCTTATGTGATTGTAGACTGGAGATTTGTGGAGTTTAGGACTGTTTGATTAATTTGCCCTTTGGTTTCCTTGTTTGTCTCTGCAGATCATTAATCATCAATTACTGCAATCCAGGAAAGAACTGTTTCCAATCTCTTTATACCACTGCCTGACCAAGCTTTAAGTGAGCACAGTTTTATTCTATTCCTACAGTGATTCAGTTATACAAGCAAAAAGAGTTAGGATCCCAATGCAAACATAAATGCAAAGTGGGGTTTTGAGGTTGTGAGAAGAGGTTGCAGGAATAGAAAAACAAGCAGAAATGGCAGTAATGCAATTGTCATGTACCAACATTAACAACCTGGCAAAAAGGAGGGTGAACAGTCGTCTTTTTATCGTGTGCCACGAATGACAAAACTAGCTATGGAGAAATGTGTCAGATGACTAGCAGAGGTCAGAAAACTAAACAGGGGTGACCAACCCTGAGAATAAAGTTCCGAAAAAAGGAAAGAAAAAAAGAGTCTTGAGGCTGGTGAGAGATGATGCAGACATGGTGGCGGCTGCTGTAGTATTTCTGATTCTAGAGCAGTAGTAGAACTTCAACACTTCTATGTTTTTAAGTTTGTCAAATCCCTGCAAAAAGAAAAATTCTCTAAAACACTTTTTTTTTTTTAAATCTAAAATCTTAAAATAAATAGACACAGGATCTAAAAAAGCCACATGAGCGATATAGGACTCAAACTCAAAGAATCTGGTAGACATTCAAACCTACAAGCATCAGATCACACATTTTTCTGTGGATTATTATTTATTAGCCATGTCAAAAGAGGAATAAGAAAGTATTAACTTAATACAAGAGAGTGCTGCTAATTGCTGCCAAATATTATCTAGCAAGGCAATATAATTTGTTTAGAGTCCAGAAAGCTTTTTTTCTAAATGAATGGCTCTGAAATCCAATGCTGCTAACTCAATCATGAAACTGTATCAAGCATAATGGACAGGCTGCTGGGGGAAAGACACCTGCTGAGTTACCCAGCATACTTGATACTTGATGCAGTAATAAAACAGTGTGGGGCTTTCTTCCTTGTGTTTAACGCATTAAAACGCAAGCACATAAGAACCCTCTCACTGACAATTAAGTGGACAAGGCTTTTTGCGGTCCTCCCTGCTTCTGCCCCCATGAATCAATGCCTTGATAATGACACTGAGGACGGTTTACAAAACAAATTATAGAGATGGAGTGTCAGATTACATCAGGCTTTTAGTCTACAGTCTGTGGCAGAGATTAGTTTACAGGCTAGATTTACAGTGTAGAGTGCTGTGTCTATGTGAGCATGTGCTGTGTAATTAAACCCTAAAGAAGACAGATATTCTCGTTTCATTTCTAGCCACACTGACTAAATCTAAGTAAAATACAGATTTACTGATTTACAGTGAAGAAGCAGAATTAAATGCAGAGGATTAGAAATATTCACCCAAAGTGCTTGGTTTGTAATTTACACACATCAGTCGGGGCAGGTCGACCTTGAGTGTTTAGCACTTTCCCATTTCCTGAGTCAAAACTTCAACCTGATTTAAGTAAAATACTCCTCTTCTTTAAATGTTACCCTGCTTCTCTCCCTGTCTCTTTCTGCCTCCCTCCCATATCACCCCTCCATTTGCCTGTCTTTTCTCTCTCAGTAGTTCCTGTTCTACTTTTGCCATCTACCCTCTTCTTTACTATTCCGGTCTAGACTCACAAAGGAGTGTGTGTGTGTGTGTGTGTGTGTGTGTGTGTGTGTGTGTGTGTGTGTGTGTGTGTGTGTGTGTGTGTGTGTGTGAGACTGAGAGACAGTGAGGGATCAAGAGAGGCAGAGGAAAGGAAGGGAGGAGATGAGGCAGGGTCCAGACATCTCTCAGTGAGGGGTAGAGACTGGACCACACAGATAAGCCCTTCACCCCACCGTCAGCAAAGACAGAGGGCTTTGTGGGGAGAGGATAAACATCCAATTGATTTCAGGTTTGAAAATGGAAAATGTATACTGTATACATACTATCTCTGGGAGAGCGGGGATGGTGAGAACAACACAGCTGAGGGAAAATCTGGAGCCTCTGTGCTATTTCTTTTACCTGACAGCGTACTATACTGACAGTGCAGCTTGTATTGTAACTCTCTTGTTCTCACGCTGTCTCTCTTTGAGGATGTCAAAACAAATAATACAGTTATTTTGACAGCTGACTATGTCCCCTATATGGGGAAGCTGCTTCTTGCCACTGGAGTTCAAGAAAACAAATGGAGCACAATAAGAAGCTCAACTAGCTTTGTCCAAACCACAGCAGAAATGGAACTCAACTATATTAAATTATAAGTACCATCTGGACTCAAGCTGTTTGGAAAAGCTACACAACTCATGTTATTTCCTGCAGTGAAGAAGTCCATTTTGCTTGTTAACATGCAAAGGCTTTGTGGAAACTAATATGTACTGACATAAAAAGGAGGAGGGTGGGGGGTGTTTCCTTTACTGTAGAACAATTCTGCAGGAGAATTTGAGCTTGTCTAAGTAGGTGGTGAATATACAGTTTGTCCAGTACTGTTTTCAGACAGTTTCTTACCCTATGTATAGTAATGGCATCTGTGTAATAACCAAGGGTAACTGGCAGCATTAAAAAGGTGTCCTATTAGAGCTGCAGAGAATGCTAATTAGCACGTAGAGGGTGGTACAAAACACTGTTACGGAGGAAAGAAAAAGGTAAGATAGAAGGAGAGCTTATTAAAGCAGTGAGCTTCCACATCACGCTGCATATCACTGACCTCACCTTCTTCTTCTTAAAGCCAAGAAAGTGATATATTTAGTCATGCATGGGCTACTCCTCAGATTTTTAATTTCATAAAAAGTTTATTCTCTACATGCAATTTTGGTGTCATTTCAAGTCTCCATTAACAATCAGTTATCACTGTGAGCTGTCGCTGTGATTTTATCTTTAGACAAGAACACTAGGCACTTTGACCTTTTAGATTCATCCTTTAATAACACTTGACAACCACTATACTAATTACAGTCTCATGTACACTTCAATATGTTCTCTTATGTTTTCCCAGCTGCAGCACAGCCTCTTGTCATGGTGCTTCAGTGGTAATCCTGTTCCATATCATTGCCTTTCCCTCTCACATTGCCACCATCCTACCGCAACACCTCTTGCAGCCCAGTCCCTTCCTCAGATTTATGGTACAACAACTTTTACTTGACACATCGCAGGCATACAACACATATTTTGCAGGATAAATCACAAATTTACTGCTGTTATATTTCACTTGATACTCATGTGTTTCATTTCAAAGAAGGGAATCCAAGTGTCTGAACAGATTCTACAGATACTATATTAGATGCCACTCATTAACAGTTACAGTCAGAGGTCATTATTATGGCTGATTTAATTTGGGAATAACAATGGCAGAGACATAAGGCAAAGAATAATAAGAATCTTCAGTTACTTATTGGAAAAAACAACAAAAAAACACCCAAACAAACAGCACAAACTAATTAAAAGATGAAACAATGCCATCACAGCTATGAATAGAAAATGCTGGAGAATAAAACAAAAAGGAGAAACTGCAGAAAACTAATCAAACCACATTTTGTATCTTGACTGATCACTGCACAAATACTGAATGAGATTTTCCAAGTAACACTGACTTGTTCAATTCCATTAGCCGACTGGTGGTTCACAGAAAAAGATGCATGGTGCTGGAAAAGAATCCATGTGCAGTGATTGCAAAATTCATCTTTTGTTATAAATTTAAATTAAAACTGTATACAGTGTAGAGCCTACAGGTGTAGTGTTTGTCAATAAATATCTGATGTAATCCTTTTCTCATGACTTTGCACAGAACAGAACAAGAAAGAAAGAAAGATCTGAAAATGAATGGAGGACAAGTTTTAAGAATTTCCTCTCCTCATTTGCTTTTGCTAAGTATTCCTACATGCCCTTCGTGCCGTGCAGAAACCCTCCACAGCCACTACCACCCGTTTGGGTGAAACAGTTAAGATTTTAGAAGGTTTTCATGACTTCTTTTCCATAGTCTACCAAATTCTGTCTCTGTCAATAAAATTTGCTAAAGCTAGCTTCTATCTGTGGCAGTAATGTCCAGCCACACCAGAAAACATCACAGTAAATTTCATGTCTGGTCCCTTGAAAAAAAGGTGATGTCAGCATGATGTTAACACAGTTGTTTCAAGGGAACATATTTGTACTGTGACTGAAAGCAAACAATGCTGCATCTCTTTTGTGAAGCAATTTATACTCCGACAGAGCAGAGTTTAACAAAATAAGATGGTGCATAGGGAACACTGTCAGTATTTGTACAGTACGGTACAGTGCTTGTCTGGAAGTGTGTGAAAGTGTGCATGTTTGTGTGTGTTGGACCATGAAATTTAAACAAGGAGCAAAACCTTCAAACAGGAAAGCAGGAAAATTTGGACAGTGCATCCCATTAACATGGTACTCTACAAGTGAACCACAAGCCCATCATTGTATATCAGCAGGGAGGCAGTAAGAAAGAAATGCTCAGATACAGAGAGATCCTAAGATGTAATAATCATTTATGAATTCATCCCATCCCCATCTGTGTGTCCCACTTTCCTTTTTGCCTCTCTCCACTTACTACACTGCTAACACCTTCTCGATCTAGTTATGTAAGTCATTCGGTTATCACTGTTGACTGTTTTTGTTTTTTGTGCACATGAGACCATGGCCAGAAATATTTCCGTCCACTAACTAGCAACAGCAACACTATATGAAAGACATGGGACAAAGGGCATCGTCCTTAATTAGCTTAGGGCTATTCGTGACAGGTGAGGCGATAGTTCAGGGTCAGGTTCAGGTTCCTTTATTTGTACCCGTAAGGTAGATTTGTTTTGCAGTCAGATGATGACATCCTTTGACACATATACAATGGGAGGGCATGAGCCACTTTGCATTCCCTACTTCTCATGGCTACCTCCTCGCTACAGCACAGAAAGCATTTAATTAGCTGTGACTTTTACTTTGCCTCCCTTTGTTTCTTTTCTGGAGCAGACATCCACTTAGCATCTGCACAATAACACAAGGGTGGCTACAGATTCAAAAGACTTGGTTAATAATAATTGGCCGATAAGCAAATGTTCAGAAGCCTCCAAGTCCAGGATTATAAGAGGAAGAAATTAAACAGCAATGTCTTCAACAGTGTCTTCAAAAGATTAATTTTCTGTCCATCAACTAATCAACAAATCATTTCAGATGTACATGAATGTACACAATTTGTTTGATAGTGGTGGATAATTTTCAGCAGGCTGAATAAACTGTGTCCAAAGTCACTTCCCCATTCGCTATTTCCTAAATGATAGACACACAATAGTGTACTACATATATAGCAATAATAACATTGACAGTCATAATTTTTTTTTTTTTTGCAGCACTTCAGGTATTTTTCTATATAATGCACAACACTGTATTCTGACATTGTCAGCATAAAGCAGTATAAATGGAACAAACACCACTACTAGTACAAACGCATTTTTTGGCAACACTGGGAATGTTTGAGGACGCTAAAATAAAATGGCACTAGTACATGTATATAGTATATTACACAGTACATAGCACACACAACCTAAGACCTGGAAAAATGGAAGGACCTTGTTGCAGTTTGTCTCCAATTCTTTTTCTACTTAAAGAGCATCTCTGTTACAGGTTCAGTTACATGCATACTTGTTTGTCTAACGTGACAGCTTTAGCACTAAGTGTAATTCACATGAGCAAACTATTGTTGACAGACAATATCTCTAAAGTTGGCAGTAATGGACTGGACTCTTGGCAGTTTATTTCTACAAATTCAGTGCAGATTAAAATAACCCTCTTCATTGCTGCCCCTCCTGCAGATTTGCAGTTGAAATCCAGTATAAGGTTGTTTTTGCTGTAACTACATTACAATCTGTTGGTTTGTTTTTGTTTTTTTTTTCTCTCATCATTTTCAAGTCTTGGTAATCCCAGCACTCATCCAAATATACTACTCCTAGGAGCACTGACCCCATCAACATCCTGTGACAACTGGAATGTTCCTGATATTTGTAGTCAGTCTCATCATCAATAACTCTTCTGAATTTCACTGTCTGTTAAAAACAATTTAAATCTCTAAGAGCCAAGACGCCTTTAAAATGAACTGCAGCTCATTAGTATATTGGCCTCTTACTTAGCTTTGACTGTTCACAGATTAGTCACTATATTTAGTGTAGACTGCAGTTTGTCAGCCTCGTAGGTTGAGAATTGCATTTTGTCATTTCAAATATAATTTAGTTCTCTAGTCACAACAAGGGGACAGCTCTACCTAGCCAGCTAATGGTAACTGACATAGGACAGAAATGACTATGTGCAGCTCTGGGTGTATGAAGCAAGAAAGCAAAACATCAAAACTGAACTGAAAAAAAGAAAAGACAAAATAAAAGTCACTTTAAAGTGTAATCATAAGATATTTTTCAAAGACTGGACGCTGCCCTCAGCCTGAGAGATGTGAAAAAACATTTCTTTTAGTTCAGACATTAGCATGTCTCAAGGGAGGCCTAAAAAGCCACCTCCAGGATAACAGAATGCTAATATTCCTTTACCATTTATGCCAGGTTGTTGGCAAACATCACATATATATTATTCAAAGCTTTTTCATTACTGGCTGCATAAAGAGATGTGACTTACAGTCATTTCGCTGATACCTGAAGTAGCCTCTCTGTACTCCACCAGTGATAAATGAGATTAAAGTATAATGAATATACCATATACTAAGGTGGAGCAATGTGAGAACACTATTGAGTCATTTCCTTACACCTATAGTATGCCAACAAGCACCTAAAGACACATACAGTGCAGTGCCAGTAAATAATAGACACAATAGTGTCTTTTCAGATAACTGTTAATTAACATGGCTAAGATGCAGCAGTCAGAGAGCAGTAATGACATAATCGTCTGATATTTTCAGTAAGCAGAAGAAAGGAATAAATAGAGTAATGCATGAATCAGCGCATCTTTAGCTACATTTTCGTGATAGACGAGTTCACACTAGACATCTGTCTTGCCAAGCAATGTTGAATGAGTACAGCTTTCAAATGATGAAGACCTAATGTACTGTGCCCCCCTGCCCAATTAGCCCTGTTGCAGGATGCATCTGGCTGTAGCAATGGAGAAACTGCTACTATTTGCCACATTTAACTGCAGATGTAGTGCTACTACTGCCTGTAATATACATAGCATATATACATACAGCTTACAGCTCCTGGAAAAAACTGTTAAACAAGTCAAAGGTAATATCTCTATATCTATATATAGACGTAGATATAGATATATATGTTTACTGTAACTACATTAGCATCTGTCAATTCTAAAATACAGGAAAATGTAATTACATTTTATTTATGGATACATATATAATAAATCTTATCTCCTGTGCTATGTTGCAACAGGCAAACATAATCCATACAAACTTTATGGGCAAACAGGTCTCAGTTTTTGTTATGTATTGTGACTCATATTGTTCAGCGTGGTATTGACAGGGCCACTTGGGACATAGTCCATGAGCCTGCACTAGTGCCCTAAGAAGTTTGAGAAATACTTGGATAAAAGTAATATATTGATTTACACAAGTTCATTTACCGCAGCTTCACACAAGACATCTGCCAGGCTTCCCTAATATCAGCTGACTGCACTTTTTCATCAACATGGCACTGATAGATGATCCGTTTGTGGCTTTGTAACCGTAACAGTAATACTATTCCATGTTGCTGTGATTATGCATTGCTGTTGACTATGTAATCAGCTCTCTATCATATGCTGTGACTGCCAACAAGTCAAATTCTGTGCCTTCAATTCAGCAGTTCTAGCAGCAAGCATGAAAAAAAAAATCATAATAATGTGGAAGGTTCTGTGGTGGCTCACTGGCATCACAACATTCACTGTTACACTGTTGTTTCTAAATCTGCCCTCACTTGTATCCTCTATGTATAAAAAGAAGCAAAGGACCTTCATCAACAAAAACAAACCTCTATGTGGCATTACAACAGTAACAAAGGGAAAGGGAAAGGGAATAAACTGCCAAAGTAGCCATTGTAACATATACATAAACAGTACTGTACAGAATTACACACAAAATGTGGCAAAACATATTGCAGCAAAAGAAGCGGTTCAACAGTAAGCCATTATGAGACGTCTAATTCAATCCTGGAAATAAACTTTCCACAAATTTCTTCTTTGTTGTATTGTCTTTGTTCATGGAAGTTATTCTGATACCTTTAATACATCATTCTGACAAAAACTCTAGGGAGTTTTAATAGGTATAACTTTTACTTCGATCACTCACTGAGCAGAGGTTTAAAGAAAATACCAAAAAAAAAGAAAAAAAAATGCTGAGATGTCAGGCAACACTCAAGCAAGTGTGTGATCAATACAAAACTTAAAAGACAGCCTGTTTTAGAATGTAGGTCAGAAATCACAAGAGATGAAATAAAGCTTAAGCAGATTTTTTTTTCCAGGCCAACTGAATGTCCCCGTCTTGTTTCACATTCATCCCCGTTCATTATATCTACACTCCACACTATTGACAGGAGAATGTACACTCCACACTTTCTGATCATAGACTAAATATCATATCTGGTCTGGAGAGCAGCTGTATATGTTTAGCTATCAGGTAGAAGCAAACTCAAGCAGAAAAAAAAACAAAAAAAAAAACGAGTGAATAAAAGCCAAGTCAAATCACGAGCTCCTCTTGCTACCAGATTTCATGCTGTTTTCTGGCAACCAGGGGAATGTTCCTGATGTAATAATTGTAGGGCTTGTAAAAAAATAAACATGTTCTTTGACACTCACAAGTGGAAATGATCAAGGTATGCACATGGCTGGGGTTACCCAGTTAACTTTCACAAAGTGTGCACTTTTAAAGCCAACAAAAGCCCTACAGATGTTGTCTTTCACCACAAGAGTTTAAAAGAAAAGTAGAGCAAGTGAATCAAAGACAAAAACATGCATCAGCAATATCCAAAATAAATTGGCCTAGATTTCTGTCTTATCCCTTAGTGTTTATGTGCTTACATTTGACCCATGTTTGGTTTGCTGACACACTATAAAGCATTTAATTTTCAAGAGACTCCTTAGGAGTGAACCTTGTACTGTATATTCAAAGTTGTCATTTCCAGTCTATTGCAATGACTTTTTAAAGCCACTAAATCTCTTTAAACTACCCAATAAAACAGGAGACAAACACTTCAAGTAAAACAGAAGGTGTCACGTTGGTCTATAACACATAGATTGACTACAGAATATATCTGTCTCTTACCTGATCCCACGGGCAGATGATCCCCCCAGAAAACATAAAAAGGTAACCCATGGCAACCAAGCAGGCCCAGATGACCAGGGAGAAAACACGTAGAAGCTTCTTGAAGATGGACTCAATGCACACGAGTACAAACACAGCCAGGAAGATAGCCAGCGCCGTGGGCACAGTGATTACAAAGGCCACATGGTCCTCAACGTTCTGAAAAAGGACAGGATGAAAAGAAAAAAAAAAACACAAAAAAACAAGAGAGCACAAGAGAGAGACAGTGAGCCACATGGGCAATTTAAGAGAGAGGGGAAAGAGATATGTAATTTATCAGAGAAAAGAGGAATAATTAACTTGAGAGAGAACTAGTTTTGCCTGAGAGAGATAAATAAAGAGAAGAATAACATTTAGAAGACGGAGTCTTCTCAAGGGGGCATGAAACAGCCTAACTGTGTTTTAAAAAGCCACTCCTCTAGCTCTGTCTTTCCTCTTTAGTGTCCAGAAAGCACAAACAACCAAGGCAGACATGTGAGTGACCCAGAGAGGCAGTAAACACATAAAAGTTTCTCCTCTGATTTCCTGCTTTTTGAAACACAAGTTGTCACTACTAAGATAACCCTCTTTTGCTTGATGTAATCTGAGAGTGACAAGATGAAACAAATGCCCTTTTGCTCTGTATGTCCTTCAGTGGCTTTAACTTTCTGTTTGAGCCACAGGATAACGTGACTCAGAACAAATGGCGGACTTCAAATACACACTGGGAAATACATATGACATATGATACATACATATGAACATCTCAGAGCTGTGCTACAGCATACAGAGTACACTGTAGCACAGCTCTGAGATGACTGAAAGTAACATCTCCATAGATTTATTTTGGTGGCGATGCGACTAAGACAGAAGGGACAAATAGATCCAAAGAGTGGGAAACTCAAAATACAGTAAAGGTTAAAAACAAAAAGGAGGAGGATAAAAATGGATCTAAAGGAATCATCATATTAAAACGATCATAACGCAAATACATGTTCTCATAAAATCAGACCATGACAAATGATTGAGCAACAATGTGTAACATCATCAAGTATAAACACAGACAGTAGAGTCAAACAGTTAAATTAAAAACTAAAATGATTTCAGTATGGTTGAATGCACAAACCAGGGACCCATATCCTACATTCAATACACAAATGCACAAAGTGAAGAAACCTTTACACTGAACTGAGAACATCCTGTGGAGAGAGGAAAAACCTTAAAAAGCCCCCAGTGCTAACAGTAGCAAAGTTGAAGCCACATTTATAATGGATTTGCTGCTGCCTTTCTGAAACACACTTAGATCTGAAAGTTCTAATAAAAATTTCAAGAGTTTCTTCAAGGTGGATGTGGGAGGATAGCACAGTGAAATGAGTCGTTTCTGCTGTCTGCCTTCGCCAGGCGTCATCCCATCAATGCTTTTCCAGTGGTGTGACAGGGGATGGAATATGGTCAGGATATTGACATGTAGGCAGATGTGTCATTCTCACTGACACATCTGGATGTGTAGCCAAGGAAATCTGTGATAAACACCGAAATAGACCAATCAACCATTCTGCAACTCAAGCCATTTTCTGATGTCTAACGACTACAAAACTTTTGGTCGGGGGCAGCCCTACCATGGAGACAGAGTTTTGGTGAGTTCTGGTCTCCCGTTAATTTTTGATCTTTAAAAATTCCAAATATATAAGTTCTATATTCAAGTTCCCTTTTTTTAACTGATGTTGTAAAAATTAACAGTTGTGCATGCTGTTCATTTAAAATGGGATGATTTGTTGGTTTTTATTCACTGGTCACTAAAACACATTTTTATTCATCCCATCGTTTTCGAAAGTGACCTAACCATCTATCTGTTCGTCAGCCAGCCTATCCACTGTGCTGCTCTTTGCACTTCTGCACTTCTCCCCCTCTCTCCCCTCTCTCTCCTCTCTCTCTCTCTCTCTCTCTCTCTCTCCCCCTCTCCTTCTTTAAACCCCCACCTTCCCTCTGTCTCTTTCTCATGCACACAGTCAATGCACTGGGACAGCAGAGGATGTGTGTGGCTGCAGAGAGCCACAGAGAGTTTGTCTCGCCCAGAGCAGAGCTCCAAAACAGCACAGGATTTAGGTCAGCCAGCAACCAGGATGAAGGGATGATAGGACACAAATAAAAGACAGAGACAGATATATGAGGAGGTGAGAGATGACACAAGAGTGAAGAGGAATAGAGGATGATGGAAAAGAAAAGCTGCAAAAGTAATGCCTATACAGCACAGGGATAGAGCAAATAGAGGATGTAGGACAGAGAGACTGAGCAGTGGCCTACCAGGAAAAAAACATTTACTGAGATGCTTGTTGACTGTGTCCACTAAAACATTGCTACCAAAAGGCGCAAAATTATATGTTTTGTGTCCAATTGGGGGGAAATATTCTCCTCAAAACTGGAAATTTCAATGGCCTCCTTTTTGGTTTTGGAGCATCCATGTTTTTGATATTTAATGTCTTAGTTGCTGGTTAAATTATACTTCCACACATTGTCACAGCTTTAACACAAATGCTGCCAGCTGGATTGAATAATAAATGGGTCTAAACACAAGTTGTGGCTGAGGTGATGACCCAAAACAATGATGAATGACAACAAAAAGTAGCTAGACTAAAATATCATCCTTTCAAAAGATTGTTGTCTCTTCTAATCTTTCGGAAAGCGGATTTCATTTGTTGCCTAATTAGACATAAGTGATTCTGTTTTGTCTTGAATGATTGTTTTGATTGCATGGAAATGCAATTGCTGGCTTGCCAACCACTGATGTTCCTGTCCTCACCATTTGTTTGTTATATGTGCATGAAATCAACTTTACCATGCAAGTTTTTATTATTTATTATTTTCTTTTTTTGGGTTCAGCTGGAATGCATAAGTGTTCCTATTGATTAATTGTATTCTGATGAGTTTTCTGAGATGCAGAGTGGTATGTGTGTATGTGTGTGTCTGTCAGTGCTCTCTCTGTCTCACTCTGTCTCTTTCAGTGTGTTTTAGACTAATCCCTTCTTAATAGCAGACTCAGCAGAGACAGGGAATGGGAGAGGCACTCTCCTAATGCAAAAATGTAATAAGCTCTAATAAGGTTATATTAGAACATCTTTTAAAAGTTACTCATAAGATTTTAATATATCACCCTGTTCTAAAACATATTATCAGGTAGGTTCTAGTTATTTTTTTTTAGCTCAGAGTGCCTTTTTATTTTTTAGTGCCTTTGCCCTCACTGCATTGAATTTTTCAGGTTTTTAGAGCAAAGATAATCCTGTCAAAATAGTGACAGAGGGAAATAGATCCTTTCTGTAGTTCAGTCAACCATGAGCTCAGACAATAACTAAGCCCCTTATCCCCCCCTCACTTTTATCTCACCCTTCTCTTCACATTAGTGCTGCGATGAGGACCGCATGCTGTGAGATTGTGCATGTGAGGGCATATAGGTGTTGCACAAGTTTGTATGCATGAGTCAATGAGAGGAGAGCACACACATACAATATCTGACAAGCCAGTGGCTTGTGTGCACTCTCTGTACACATGATTGGTAAGCCAGTTTGTGTAACACTATTTCTACGCCTGCTTATAGAATATGTTAAAAACTGCTGTGTGTGTGTCTTTGTGTGTATGTTTGCATGCACACTCACGTGCCTGTTCACACTACCTAAAGAGCTCACACTTTACATGAATTTCCAACACATACTGACATTGTCGTTTACAGCCAACACACAGGGATATGCAATATATCATGCTGGAGTATAATCCCATTCATATGTTTGTATGGTCCTGGACGTTTGTTTTTTTTGCACTTTTTTAATTTGCATAGTGCACCTCTGTGTGTGTGTGTGTGATGTTGTGAATGAGCAGCTTACCAGTCCTGAAGCAAAGAACACAGTCAGCAGAGCCAGGCAGGCTCCCATCACTATGAGCAGCAGAAACACAATCAGTGGATGCTGCTGGCTCATACAATAGTAGGACTCATACAGCCAGTCGGGGGACCTGTTCCTCCTCTCCTGACCTCCACCTCCTCCTTTATCCCCTTCACCGGACTCCCCTGCCCGGTCCAGGAGATAACGCTTCCTCCTTATTGCCTCTTGCCACATGGATCTTGGAGCCGAGAAGGAAGAAGAGGAGGGAGGAAAACCAGAGGAGGTGGTCACTGCTGAGGTATTAGTAGTTTCCACCACGGATGAGGAGCAGTTGCTCTGTTCCACTCTCCTACTGTTGTTGTTCCTGTTGGGGACCCTGGTGTGAGAGCTCCTGATGTCCAGCGTATCCTTCGGTTCCGCCTCCACCTCCTCTCTTAAGTCCTTCAGGCGGAGACAACTGAAAGCTGACTCGGAGACAGAGGCAGCGTGCGCTGGCCGGAGAGGTGGCAAGAACACACCAAGGGTAGAGCGCAGCATCCTCCTCGTACTCCTCCTGCCAACATGTTGGAGCGGGAAATGAAGGGGAGTGCAGACACTGAGCGCTCTTTAGAGTGAGAGAGAAAAGTGGGAGGGAAGTGAAGAGAAAGGGGAGGGAGAGAGGGCTAAGGGGGAGGGGGAGGGAGATAAAGAAGGTGCAGCAGCAGGGAGAAGTCAGGGAGTGAGAGAAGCAAAAAAAAGATTGGAGAAATCATTGACATTTATGCAGTATTCTTTATGTGATATTACAATATGTAATGGATAATAATATGTTATATTAATGCCATGTAATTATTTGAACTGAAAATGAGGAAACAAAGCTTTGGGGGAAAAACAGTCTGAGCTCAAATTTGCAGCTAAATCTCAGAGATAATGATTTTCTGAACCAAGATAACCCAACTCTATCAGTCATCCCAGTACCTCTCTCCTGCTCTCTCCCAAAAAACTGGACAGTAATCTGCCTGATGATTTGTCCAAACAGTTAAAGGTGAACTGGTAGAAGATGGACAAAATAGAGAGTAAAGGGGAAAATGGTGACAGCTGTATTTCCACATGAAAAACACAATACAACATATACGTTTTAGAATATTAAATTAGGCTGAAAAATCCAACTAAGTCTGATCAAAACTACTTGATGTAATTTCAGTTTGCTGGCTCACTTGTGTGTTACAACTGTGTGGTTTCTAACAGGTTCTTTGGTGCAAATAAGACGCTCAGAGAGCACAGCAAAAAGGGGACACATGCACACAGGGCATTTGCTCAAATTTTGTATGCACACACCTGAAAAAACATATGCACACACTCTGCATACACAGCGGCCAAAACATGATGAACATGGTGCCAAAGTGATTCTTTTGTAAAAATAAATAAATGATGACTTCCAGATTCCTCTAACCCCCTCTCAACAACTACCTCATTTGAGTGCAGAGTTTAAATTGCTCAACTATTACTGCACAAATCATTAATTTATCATTGCGCATATACCGGTAAATATTCATAAAGGATATTTAAAGGGTTGTTCGGGTTGTCACTTGTGAGAGTGATTTTATTCTAGCCCAGTACATTTATTTTGCAACCTTCATTCATATAATTAAGTGGGTGGACAGTCACTTACATGCTGCCAACCATAGATCCATTGTCGGTGTTTGTGTCAGGATGAGGGGCAGAGCATGTTTGTATGGTTTTTCTACTGCAACACCTTGACACCACCTGCGACAACATCCAAAACAGTATGCCAAGAACAAAAATTTGGCCATTCCCTTTAAATTAGGCTCAAACGTTACCGATACCTGGGTCCATTTTGGACACGGTATTAAAGGCAACAGAAAAGAAGACTTACAACATATACAAATGTGTATGTCATCAACCCTTCTGTAAAAAACAAAAAAACATGGCAGACCAGCTGCTTCCAAAGTCAATAAAACAACAAATCTCCACCAAACTACTTAAAAACATTTGAGAAGGATAAAGGATCCAGATTTGATAAAATGCTATCAAACCCCATCCCTTTGACGGCGACAACCCTGAGCTGTGCGACGTGTTTTAAATTTGCTCAACCGTTTGACCTAAGTGTGTCTCAGAAGCCCTTTCTACAGTTCTAAAATTACTGTATGCCACAGTGAACAGTTTACAATACCTAAGGACACTGTTCCTGCAAATACAAAGCTATTCAAATTTTCAAATGTATTTTTCAGTGTTATGAAAATGAACTCCCTTCACATACAGTGAGGGAGGGAAATGTGTCCATCATGCACCCAAATATAAACATAAGCAGAGAAATGTGATGGAACTCTCCACCAATCAGTACAACTAGTAAATGCCTTTTGTACAACTGGCAAAATCTTTTCTGTTCACCGCAGATCTGTAAAAAGCTTCTACAAACACACAATCAATTAACCATTTGTTATCTCAATGCATACTGTTGTAATTATTTTGTTATCTTTCATAGTCTGCATTGGCGTTGTTCTTATCTATATCCTTTTCTCTGCTCCCGCAAAGACCCAATTTCCTCACGGGGATCATTACAGCTTCATCTAATCTGATTTTAATTAGCATGACCATTCATTTTGTAGACTTTATGACCAATTTAGAAAATGGAAGCTCTGTATTATATATCCATAAAAGTAGGAAGGTAAAGACACTGATTCCTTTCGAGTTGTGATGGTGTTGGAGATAATGGGAGTGGCAGTGATGGTTTTATCACAAGCACTGGTGAGATGCAGTTTAAAAAAAAAAAAAAAAAAAAGGAAAAAAGCATCGACCGTTTCCTGCACCATCTTGTTTTCTCTTTCGTCATTTTCATCACTTCCTGCACTTCATCATGCCCTTTCTTTCACCTCCTTTCTCTGCTGCCTTCACTTCTTATTTCATCCTCACACATTTCCCCACTCATTTTCTGATGATTTTCCACCAGTATCCTTCCTCTGCTCTTGAATTACAGTCCTCATCTTCCCATCCTGATTCTTCACACCCTTCCTTCTCTCCCCACCCTCTGAAATGCAACCTTTCACTCTCTCTACATCAAAATCCTCTTTCCCACACCCAGGCCTTCCACGTCTGCCTCCATTTCCTGAACCTCAGCTACTGTATCTCTTACCTCATGCAATATTTTTCCCTTAAACCATTTTCCACCCCAGGCCCTGAGGTTCCTTTTCCCACATCCCCCACCCCCACCTCTCATCCTCCCTCCCAAGCTCATTCATTCAATCTCGACCTACTTCCTATTCCTTTACTCCACCATCTTGTACCCCTTTGCTTCTTTATTAGATCTTCTCTCCTGTGCCTAAATATCGCTGATGGGGTTTGATGTGGTCATGTGTTGTAGGTAGGGCTGGGTATCGTTTTCAAGGGGACACGTCGCCTACCAAGAAAAACCTCCCAAACCAGCAGTTGTTTATAGCAGGTACAGTCAGGATGGTTGGAACGTTTCTTACACAAATGAACTGCCCTAGATGTAAGTAAGTGCTAGCCTCAATAAGAGCTGGGAGCGCTGGTTCTTCAGTCCTAGTTCTCACACACATTTTCATACACTACTTTTATGGTTACAGTGGCATATGTTGCTGCTGTTGAATAAACAGCTTTGAGGCTTGCATCTCCTTGGTCCCATTGTGCTCACTCAGTATTAGCCAAAACTAGAACAGTAAGACCCAGAATAGAAATTACTGTCATTCTGACTGATGTTATTTCTTTAAAAGAACTATTCTACAACCAGTCCTGAAAGCATATATGACTCGTTTTTATTTTCAGTCCAAGCCAACACTAGCCTCAATATATCAATATACTACTCTAAAAGACCAAAAATTTGCAAAAAAAAAAAAAGGAATTGTGGCATGGCAGAGAATTTTTTTTAACTAACTAGTGGTTGAAATGCAAGTGTTGTGCTATATGATGTCAAAAGATCTTGTATCTTTTAAACTACTATTAGCGCCCCTGGGAGCTAAAAAAACAGAAGGCGTTTTACAAACAAAGTCTGTCACCAAATTAGTGAGGATCTGCTTCTGCTATGAAAGCAGACAGACCACCTGAAGCTATGGCATTTAGCCTGGTGCTATCTGTGTCTGCCAGCTGAGCATGTTTTTTCGTTTTTTCCCCCAGTTGCTTTAGAAGCTGTGATCATTCAAGAGCCATACAATCAGATGCCTTTTCTTTGGTTCTTTATCAGCAAGTCACTTTGATGCCACTGCAAATTTTGGAGAATATTTTCAGAATCCAGAGGCTTTAAATTCAATTTTAAGATTTTAACTGATGCTGATAATATGAATCCAAGATGGAGGTCCATGCCTCAAAATTACTTTTTTTTTTTAAAGTCAAATGCCTGATAGTTATATCACCTTGACAATGAAAACAAAAATTGACATAAATATGCAACATTAGATATTCCCAGCATATTTCACTGATTATTTTCCATGTTGCAGTGGATACAAATATACAGACTAGGCTGTTTTTAATATTCCTGTCTTTAAATAGCTCACACAGTAGGGCACATAAACATGAGTTTTATGGATGGATAAAGGAATTAAAAGAATAACATAAATTTAAAAAATCTGGAGTGCACAGTGTTTCACCTGCCACAGTGTTTCTGTTTCCAAAGTGATAAAGCACTCATAATTTAGCCTGTATATAAATATTAAAAGGTGCAAAAAAAAACCAACACAAAGTCACGCTATCTAGTTTGATATATTGTGGGTGTTGTGAGGTTTCTAAGGGCCCAAACTTAGAAGAATTCAAGTTAATTATTATAGCATTCAAATAACCAACTCACAACAGTAACAGAATCCCATAACTTACCTAACTCTTCCTTTCTCAACTTTCCCGTCTATCAGCCCAAGCAGTTATCAACATTTCCATAGTATAACATTTATTATGTTGTCCCTTCACACATTCCATCACACAAATAAAACACATATACCGTAAGACATTTCCTTCAAGTCAAAACAAAAGTCTCTGGAGTTAAACTGTGAACCATCTTACCTGCAGGAAGAGCGGTGCCACGCAAAGCACCCGTGTGTCCACTGCGCCAGCCCCATCATCCTACACCGAGTTAGCCTTGGTGTAATAGCCATCAATGATAATATTCACCAGTCGTCGATGAGTGGTCAGAAAAGTGAAGAGCTGTAGCGACAAAGCAGTCAAGTGATTTTTGTTTACCGAGAAAAAAAAAATACTGCTCTTCACCTAATTCTCTGTTAACTTACTGACAACGAAAACGAAAAAAAAAACCGTTTGGCGACCGTTACAGGTGAGATAAGCATTGTGGCACAGGCCCAGGCCCAACAGCAAGCGTCTCACCTGAAAAGCAAATCTCCAGAGCTTTGGCTCGTCAGGCAGTATCTTTTTTTGTGTGTGTCTTTATATTTCTCAACCTCAAAAAGTGATCTCTTCTCACCCATTGTACACACAAACAGGACACAGCTACAGAGATAACCACAGTAAAGACGAGGGATGTTGAACTGCTACGGGAACCGGGAAGGCGAAAAAAAAAACGTTTTTCAGGCGGCGTGGCGTCAACAGCAAGCGTCATTTTAGCCCCACTCGTCGCAGGTGTGGGAATATGTCCCCGGTTAGCCTACATATATTTATGTTACACCTGGTAACTCTTAAGGGATCTGTTATACAGTATGCTAACACCACCTAGCCTCCTGAAGCTTGCTAGAGGGTTTAGAGCATCTGAAACCAAAAGAGCTGCTGGCTTTGGATGAAGAAACATAATGGTTGTGTTCTCTGCATTTCATTGGATATAATGTCACCTGAGCATTAATTTATCTCAAGGGAGCCCAGTGGGGTATACACAATAGTAAAGCATGTGAGAGGGCAGTGGTTACTACACAGCATTCAGGTTTTATTAAAATGGGGATTTACTACATTGTGCAATAAGGTGGCCTGTACTTGAAGCCACACAGACCTCACAGAACCACCTCCTGCCATGTCCCGGATGGTACGTCAGGGTTGCTGGATCGTACATCTATGGGACACACCTGGGGATTGAGCAAGTGGCTCAGGAAAAGCTATCGGAGCTGCTCTGCTTGCCCTTTTCCTGCCATGAATCTGATCTGATTCTGGCTGTCTCCAGTTCTCATCTGACATAACCTAGATCTCAAGATAGACTTGGACATTTTCAGTCACTACAGTATTTTAACTCTTCATTATCTGTGCATACTCACTTACATGTATCATCTTAACCCCTCAGTGTGTCTTCCTGAAAAACAATCATGCATGGATTATATGAGTGAAGGGCTGCAATGGAAATTGCAGTTATTTAAATGTTCTATTTTTATTCAAAAAGGTCTTGTTTAATCCCTGGTTCTTTGGATTCAGGTTGACAAGAGACTGCAAAATAGCTCAAGGTGTATTTACAGTATGTTCCACTTGCACTTGCACATGCACAGGAGCCATGAACCTAACAAGGGACTCACTGACCTTCCTCTTTTAAACAGACAACAAAACTGTTAGTTTCCTGATAGAATCAAAAATTAGATGTCTTGTTTTGCTCATCAGTGAAAGGTTCCTGAATTAGAGGAGAGAAGTGAAGACCTCTAATTTGTATATAACACCACAATTATATCTTGTTTCCTATGGAACAATATGCAAAGCGGATGTATCTAAATTCAGAGTGGGAGGAAAAAAGAATCTTTTTTTTCCTTGCTGCCATAATTTCCACACTGCTTCTCTTTGAAAATGACTTAAATTATTCACAGCTTCTCCATGGTGTCAGAAAGGGGAAAAAAGTTCTTCATTCACTGTTAAGACAGTGTGACATATTCTGCCTCAACCCTGATCCACCTTTTATTCTTTAATTTACCCTTAACAACTAATCAGGGGCTCAATTTTCCTCCACTTAAGTTGCCCCACAATTCTGATTGCACTACCGTGTAGCAAGTTAAAACTTCGTATTGACATCATAAAATACAAAGGTGAAATATAATGAATATGGGTAAAAACAAAAAGTCAGTGTGTGAAATTTAAAATAAATGAGCAAGGGAATGCATGTGCTTTATTGTTTTTGTCACTCTTTGAATTGGAAAGAGGGTGATGTGACAGCCTGAAGTACCTGCTTCCTGAGTGTGTGTGTGTGTGTGTGTTCGACTTGACAGAATGAGAACAGCTGGAGTGTGGTCATGGGACTTATCTTTTCTCTTTCACTCCCACCATCTTCTTTTCACTGCATTACATTGCACAAAGGGAGAGGCAATCAGCTGCTGACCTTTACAGTATTTTCCAGCTAAACCACTATTTTGTATTATCTCTGTCTCTCCTGCTCCCTCCATTGCTAACTGTTCTTTAACTCCTAGTATCTGTCCTCCTTTCTCTTGACATCCCTCTTCTCACCTTTCTCTCACTGCCTCTCAATTTCATCACTGTCCGTGTCCCTCTGCTTTTCTAATTTTCACTTATATAACCCCCTTTGGTCACAGGCTGCTGGGAAATTCAGGTGCATCCACCTTGCTGCCTGAAAATAAGCACCAGAGGGAGCAACTCCCGGGGTGGTCTTTTTATATGTTTTGGTTGGTCCTTATGCCTGTTTTTATTAGAAATCTGAGTAGAATGTGTGAAAAAAAATATACTTTTTGACATTTTAATATATTTTATTAATATTTATTAATATTTTATTTATTAATATAATCAAAAGAATGTGCCTATCACTGGAGATGCATTATAACTATGGTATGTCTGCCTGTGTGCATGAGCACCAAAGTCCATAAGCAGTCGAAAACACTGAGATTAAAAGCTTGATAAATACTGATTCATTCCTTCTGGTCACTAAATGTAGGTGATTGTTGTGCAGTGTTTGTCAATAGGTGTTTGAGCACTTGATGCAAAACACACTGCAAAAACTCCAACATTACATATCTTGGACAACAGACGATGACAGATAGTATGATATAGGTGTTATATAGCAAATGTCAATGCTCAGGTGCGACGTGGGTGTTAAGTTAAAGGTGGCCCCAGTGTGCAGCACCACTTCATTTCCACTGAGTGATTTCAATATCATACCATTACTTGTTTCTACTTTTGGGTGCCAAGGCTCAGGGCAGTGTCTGCAGCAACAATGTGTGCTTGCGTGTGTGTGGCTTCCAAAATTCTTGCAGCAATGGCAAAGCAGTGACCCCAAATCAAATGGCACTCTGTGTGTGTGTGTGTGTGTGTGTGTGTGTGTGTGTGTGTGTGTGTGTGTGTGTGTGTGTGTGTGTGTGTG
>JBBMJY010000025.1:16186299-16206199 GCA_037833715.1 Toxotes lorentzi | reverse complement strand
ATATATTTTATTTATTTTTTTATTTTTATTTTTTAGTTTATTTGGTACAATTCGGAGAAATAAATACTGACAAGCAAGAATACTTTAACATGACAGGGTGAGATATAAATACTGGAATCTGTTTATTTATATGAGGACATGTGGAAAAGATAAATATCAGAATTACGGTATGTTTCATAAAACCTCAGCACACGATAGAGGGTGTGTGTTAGTTACAGCCAAACTGAACTGGTGTCTCTTTTTTCATACCTTCAGCCTGTCCGTGCCGAACAAACGTGTTGATGACACTGGCCACGGTTTCCACAGAGGAAACACACCTCTCTTTGATTCCCAGTTGACCGAGGCGTCCTATTTAGAACAAAAAGACAATGAAGTTCTCCCCTGTCCTCTGGTGATTATTAAATTACAAATAATGTCAGATCATGGTTAATACCCAAAGTAAATGAACAGAACAACTGACCTATAAGTCGGAGCACAGTGGCAACAGTTACATCAGAAACTGGGGCTTGTTGATCTCTGGGCTGTGTCACCCATGTGTTCATTAATGGCCACAGCTCCTTGCTGCCAAAGCAAAATGAACAGATTAACACAGGTGCTAATTTCTATAACCAAGTTTCATATTATTGTTTTATCTTCTTTGAAAGACTTTGGCTTAAATTACATCATTTAGCACTGTAGGTTCACATCAGGAAAAACAATAACATACCTCAATAAATTTTCATACGTCCACTTCCACTTCTTGTGTGTACAGAGGAGGTGAAGTGAGAAGACGTGTTCCCAAGCCTCAGCCCCCAGGTCGTAGCCGTACCGACTGTGTTTTGTGAAAGACAGATTTGACCCTGACCGAAGGTCAGACAGTACTCTGGAGATCAGCTGGTCGATGTCACAGGGAGGACTCTGTAGACAAACAGGGAGATTAGGTCTTTGAGGGTCCACTCTACTTTATTTGAGAGGACACAGATGGGAGAGATGGGCAAGAAGAGATGATGTGATAAAGACTTAAGTTAGAATTAACGAACTCCACACTAAGGTCACACGGGTTATAAATGAACCAGTGCTCAAAGCAAACATGCCCTTAAAAGTGTCTTAAAAGTGTTTAAAAAAAAAAAAAAAACAATGTCACAAATGTAGAACCTGGTCTCTAAACTACCTTTTCCCAACCGAGGAATGCTGAGAGGCATCTGAGGGGCTCATCTTGTGCTTTCTGTCTCATAACAGCATGTATGGCCTGGCACAGGGAGCTACTGTGTGAGAGAACACTGGGCCATGTTGTCACCATAAACAAAATCAGCTTGGCAGAATCTGGGAAATCTAGAGGGAGGAAGACAAATAAAAAAAAAAAAAAAAAAACAAACGGATAAAACATTAATGCAATTAAGCACAAGTGGTGCCTAACAAGATGTAGGGCAGCGGTGTCCAAAATGTTCCACAAAGGGCCGTGTGGCTACAGGTTTTTGTTCCAACCAAGCAGCAGCACACCAGACTTGACTCATTTAATCAACTGAACTTAGTCTTCAGACAGTTGTTTGGTTGAACTGTGTGCTCTTGATGGGTTGGAACAAAAACCTGCAGCCACACAGCCCTTTGTGGAACAGTCTGGACACCTCTGATGTAAGCATTAAGTGTGTTCAGAGGTAATCTAGTTCATTTCCATTTGACTTTTCCAGTAAAAAAAAAAAAAAAACACAAAAAAAAAACCAAAACACAAAAATAAGAAGATCCATCATTTTCACCTGGGTGGGTGTAGCAAAGGTAATGGAAGGGCTTTGAGGAATACAGTATGAAATAAATTGCTAACCTTCTGTGAGAATGCTGTACGCCAGGATGTGAGCCTTCTCCCAGTACCTCTTCTGTCTGCAGATGCCTGTGTAGACTCGACAGAGGACCTGCAGGTAGTTGCCGCTGAGGTCCTTTTTCTCAGCTTTCAGCTTGTTCAGGATGGCCAGCAACATATCGTCTGCCTTGAGCTGAAAAGAGAAAAAGAAATGTGAATAAGCTAATTTCACATTAAAATCAACTGACTGATTTTTGAAAACAGCATACTTCATCTCACTGAACCATTTAATTACATTCATGTTACTGCCTTCATACAAATGTGTTTTTTTTCTCTTTATTAAACCTTTGCAGCTAGCAAGGCATTTTTAGTCAAAAAGAGGGTTGTAGCAGTAATAATTCTAGGTTTTTGCCAGATAAACCCTCTTGCTCTTTGCTCTCTTGAAATACTGCATCTAGTTAACACGTGACATGAACATTTTCCGGTAATTTTCACTGCAGGTGAATACGTAATGAAACACACTATCATTAAGAATAAAAAAAAAAGAAGAAGAATTAGGAAATTTACATGAAAGCCAAGTAGTTTTGTTAGTTAAAACAAATTAAAGTAAATTACATGAGTACGATAAATCAGCATACTAACCAAGCCGTCCTGGGAAATTTCAGAGATGACCTCCTTCTCCTCATCTCTCAAGACAGGCTTTTTGGGAAGGTTCCCAACGTGCAGGTGGCTCTGGATCACAGGCAACAGATCAAAGCACTGGTTTTCGATTTTCTTTAAGGCATTAACTATAAGATCCTGCTCTGCAGCTTCTCCACTGTCCATGGATTGAGAGGTTGTTTCATTTTTGAGCTGTTCGAGCCTCAGAGTCTGGGGTGAGGTGGTCTCCTCTCCACTGTTTGGTGAGCATGAAGGCACCGGATTGCGACTGACGGTAGGAGAGGAGCTATCAAGCCTGCAACATTTGCTGTCTTTAAGCTGAGGCAAACCGACGGCCTGTCTCTTTTCTCCTCTCATCTCAGTTTTGGTGAAGGCTGTTGAGGTGGAGTTGATGCTTTTAAAGCCAGACATCTGACTGTCAGTTGTTGTAGATAATGTCCCGCTGTCTGCAGAACAAATGCTGAGACTAACATTCCCCCTGAGAATGCTCAGAGTTCGGGCACGGGCAGAGAGCTCTGGATACATGGTGTCAAGAATCCTCATGGAGTTTTCCTGAGAAGGACTGGAGGAGGATGACGGGGAGGAATTCATTGCTGTTAAGGGCAGGCGACCTGGGACCGGCACGGCATGTTTTGGAGTGGCTGAGCCAAACTGAAGTGGTGAAGAGAGGACACCGTTTGGAGGGAGTGGACTGTTTAGGGATGAAGAACTCAGATGCTGACTGTTGGGTGTCACGTGGGTCAGGACAGGAGTGGTAGGAGAAGCCAATCTATCCATGGGCGAGGGAAAAGAGAGTTTCCCAATAGCCTGCCTTGGATTGATTGATTTGCCCGCTTTTGGAGGTGTGCACAGGGGGGTTAGTAAAGGAGGAAGTGGAGGGCCCATTTCGGAGCGTATCTGGCCTATGCACTCTGGTGGTTGAGCTGAATCTGAAGCTGCTGCTGCTGGGCTAGTTTCTTCTGCTTCTTGGGTAATATGTGGACTTTGTTTTTCAAGCACTCTTGCACATGGCTCCAAACATATATTTTGCCCATTTGTGACAGCAGCAGTTTGCAATAATGAGGTAGTACTACTTGCATCTACTCTGCCCTGAGGTAAGTCTTTGACAATAGGCTCTTCAGTTACAGCTTCTTCCTCTAAATTAGGCTCAGGCTGCAGAGTTTTTCTGTTTGTTGAAATATGCTCAATGTTAACACCAACACTCAGTTTTCCTGGGTTTGGAAACAGACATGAAGGAGTCAACTGTCTGTACAGAGAATGTGTATTTTCCGTCAGAGATTCACAGTTAACAGTCTCTGTCTCTTGGGAGTCAGAAAGAGAAGGTCCATGATCAGCCACTGTTGCAGTTTCCAATGTCTCTGCGTCAACTTTCTTTTGTGAAGGTGTTTCAACGTTTGCTTGACCAGATTCCTGGCCAGCGTGGCCATTGTCTGCATCTTCCATCCTTAACAGTGAAAACACTGGAGGTGACTGAGGTCTTATACTGCTGTGTGACTCTGGAGAAGAATGTGTTGTATCAGCTCTCTCACTTCTTTGTTCTTGTTTGTTGTCGTTTATGGATCCATCATTTTCTTCAACATTTCTCTGTGAGGCACTACTGCAGCCGTTACTGCTGCTTGAGGCACAACGTTTATCTTCTGACATGTCTGTGTCCTTGCCAAGAGAAAACTGAATCTCCTGCAGATTTACGACGGTGACATCTTGACTTTCCTGTCTTGAACAACAAGAATTCTGGTCGCTTTCTTTGGCTTCTGAACCATTTTCTGTATTCGAAACCTCAGTGTCTTTCACAGAGTCAGTGAGTGTTGAGGAAGTAACTAGCTGCACATCTCCTGCTGTTTCGGAGACTACAGTGTTGTCACTTCCTCTGGGTGACTCTTCACCACAAGTAGTGACTGTTTTGTCATCTGTAACATCACTTGGGCTCCTGTCGAGGTCCATCTTTGCAACAGACTCTGACTGATCTTCCTTTGCCTTTCCAAAAACATTTTCTGTTTCAGAGATGCTGCTGGCAATACCGCTACTGGGATTCTCACTGCAAGATGCTTCTTGTCTTTCACTAGTTAAGGACACAACCTCAACCAAAACTGCACTGTCTGATGTGGAAGAAGACAATGCTGATAATATTTGCACAGATTCTGTCTCCTGCTCTGTCTGTGTGTCTTTTTGAAGATTAGTTTCTTCACCACCAGTGCTGCTTTCGTCCTTTGTTTCCATAATGCTGCTGAACTCCTTTTGTCCAAAGCCTTTGGAGTCATTTTCATCAGAAACGTGTTCCACATCCTGTGCTGTGACAACTGGCAAGTCCACAATCTCCTCTGCTGGTAATGCAGAAGGGTTTGGAAAGTGGCTTGACACTGATGTTGTGAATAAGGATGCCTCTTGTTGAAGAGGAACAGACTCATCAGAGGGTTTGGGGTGGTTTCCCTTTTCTTCATCACCCGTCTCCATCGTTTCCATCTCTGTGTCCTGAAAGAAACAAGAAAACACGGATGTAATTTTTTAACAACTCAAGGCTAACCTGACCTGTGCCTTACTAAGATTACTACAAAAGGAAAAAAATCTGTCATTTTTTACAATATAAATAACAAGATTGTTCAGAAATATAATTACATATGTACTTATACACGGGAAAGCTGTTTCTAAATAACCCTACCCTAAAGCACTTGCCATTCTGTGCTGCCGGTAAAGCAACTTTAACTAACAGCTCAAACAAACATTTTGGAAAAGTGAATTTACATAATTTCCTATTTGACTTGTCTTTAAATTAGTTGTTTATTCTTTGTGACTATAAGAATTATTGCAATGTACACATACT
This sequence comes from Toxotes lorentzi, assembly GCA_037833715.1. Classification (NCBI taxonomy): domain Eukaryota; kingdom Metazoa; phylum Chordata; class Actinopteri; family Toxotidae; genus Toxotes; species Toxotes lorentzi. The sequence continues at coordinate 16,200,947 of JBBMJY010000025.1, read as the reverse complement.
GCATAGAAACACAGCAACTTGGCTTTGTATTATGAATATTAACAAGGAAAACCGCATTTTAGTCAGCAACAAAAAAACATCTATTTTACTATAATCAAACTTTTACCGAGTCTGGTAGTGGTGATATGCAGGGAAGCATCGGTTTAAACTTTTCTATTATCTCCTCAATAGATACGTCACGGCTGCCCATGTTGGGCGATGACTCCTCAGTTTTGTGTTTCTTTGACAATCGCTTCCTCTTTTTGGGAGTGTCTGTTTGCTTCTTTCCACTTGAGCACTGAGGGGATGCTTGATGCTTGACGGCTTTCTGAGGAGAAGGTTTTAACTGTGTATAAGTGGCTTTTAAGTGGCAACTGAGAGATGCACCGATGTCTTGAGAAGGAGACTGGGACGTGTCTCTCAGATGAGAGTGCAGTTTGTTTGGAGGAGGGGAAGGTAGAACTTGATTGGAACAGGAGTAGGACTCTGAAATCACAACAAAAAAAGAGAGGATTCCATTCATTTTTTGGGTACAATGGTGAAAGAAAGAAAAAAATATATAAAAAAATCAGAAGTCACTGCTGTTATTAAAAAATTTGCAGCCGAGCTGACTCACTTAATGAAGCGTCACCGGATAAGTGCAACAGGTTTGCTGAGCACTGCTGCTGCTGAGGCTCCACACATGCCCACAAATCCTCTAGCAGCGCCCGGATTTTCTCTGGAAAACAAACATCCGCACAATGCAAAGGTAACATTACTTCAGTCTTCAGCGTGTGATTAACTCGTCAACCTAATGTAGTAAATAATAAGAGAAGCCAACTGCATACCTTTGTCAACTTTAGGCTCCTCAGGTGAATTTGCTTGAGTTGATACACTCCTATATTCTGTTGAGAAATAAATCAGATATTGATGTTATTTATTTTTTAATCTTATCTATATTTTAATTGAAGATGCTGCTGTTATCGGGCAATAAACACTTTGTAGAGCAAATGAACTATGTTACATGGTAAAACATTTTTTCCTTTATATTCTGTGAAACCCAATTAAAAAATGGTTTTGAGGGTTAAAAGTTGAATAAATTTCTTAGTTATTTTCTTATATACTGAAAAGCTACATTTCTAAAGACACAAGACATGACAAAGGTAAAATTGTATCTGTGTTGTATTGTTTTTTGTTTTACCTTTACTCCTTTCTCTTTCCAGTTTCATCAGTCTCGCCTGCAAATGAAGTGACATACATACAAAAAGGTCAGTTCAATGGTATTAAAATAATATGTCCACCAATTTGCTGTGCATAAAGGTCATTACTGCACCTGGAGATCATCAATATTTCTCTCTAGAAGGATCTTTTCTTTGGTCAGTCTGGATATTTGATGATTTTGTTTACAAAGTGAATCTAAAACAAGGACAAAAAAAAAAAAAAAAAAAAAAATAGGTATAAACATGTAAAGCCAAACCACCAAACAAGCACTGTCATATAGCCACTCAATTCAAGAAATCCTTATGAACACAAAATCATTCTTTATGCAGAGAGAAATGCAAGTTTTAATACCAACCTTCAAGCTGTCTAACTTTATTTTCAAGGTTTTCCTTTCTGTTGATAAAAAAAACAACATGAAAACATTTAGCATAATTTGTAAATATTTTTCTCAAAACAAGTTAAACAACAACCTGTAAATATATCAGTCCATTAAACAGTATTAAGTCTTAATATAAAAAGTATAAAACGAGTTCTTACATGCTTGTTGTCTCTGCATTCTTCTCTAACAGTTTTTCAACTTGATCTGCTTGTGCCTGAGATTTCTTCAGAGATGTCTGAAGTGGTGAAAAGACAACGTTACAGAGATTATAAAGTTTCCTGAGCTACATTCTGACAAACAGTCTGGTATCCAGGGTCAGTGAAGAGATTGCATCAAATTCATATGACTGAAGCCCATAAAAAGAACCCACTTTTTAACGCTTACCTGTATTTCCAGCAAATAATTTTCTACTTCAGCCTTCTCCCTCTTCAGTTGTGCATTTTCAAGTGACTGTGTTTCAGTCAGTTCTAGGAGACAATTTAGCACAAAATGAAATGTGTATTTACACATATATTTTATTAAAAAAAAAACACCAACAAATAACATCATTTAAAAACTATGCAATTCTCTGCTGGACTAAAATATGTTACTGCAAAGTACCTTTCACATTCTTCAGCTCGTCTTCAAGCTTCTTACTCCTACAGATACAACATATAATAGTTATCATTTTACTCACGCAGATATTACCATTATCAGCACTATCATGATTACAACTGGCATCATCATCTCTTACTTTGCCACTGTGTTGCTGTTTTCCTGCTTCAGTTTTTCAAGCTCTTGCGACATCTGTCCATAAGCTGTAAGAGCACACTATAACAAAAATATACACAATATGAGTATCAGAATGACAACAGAAAATAAAAAAAAGTGGGGGTTAATGTATTTTGTGTTGTAGCATAAATATTCAGAGATAGATACATTATTACCATCACAAAGAATATCCCTTAAATGGGGTCCTACAGATAAAGGGCATACCTTCTTTTCTTCCAGTTCTGCTTGCATAGATTCATAATCTGCAGTCTTTTTCTCCAGAGTAACCAATTTGATCTGCAGCTCTTCCAGCTGTTGCCGAAGTCGGATAGTGTCACTGCATAAACCATGTTAACGACATGAATGTGTTAATCCACTTGCATGCAATATTAAATAACATACAACAGTCTGTGTGTGGCTTCATAAAGCAATTCTGTTCTCACAGATATAGTATGTGTGCAATCATATTGTTGGTTTTCAAAAATAGATAACAGCAGTCTCCATCTAATGGTGAGAAGATGTGCAACAGCACTGTGTTTAAGCATAATACTACATTTACATTCACGCTTAGACCTTTTATCAAGCTAATTTGATAATAATAATAATACGATAATTATTCAGATTCTTTAATTAACAGCACTATGGAGTCTCTTTTTTCAAGAGCCAGTGTTAGCTACACTCCACAAACACTGTCATCAGATTTTTAATTGCTGCTATTATGAAAATGTATGTTGTGGGTAGAAAAACCTTAAGATATCTTTGAGGCTTTTGAAGCGGTCTGCAACAGACAACCACAACAAATATCCATACAGCTAACGCTACTGCCAGCCAGGTGTGAAAAAAGGAGAGGAGTTACAATAGTATGGACACATTTTTGATTACAATTATCTCGAAACAGTCTACGATGTGTGACAGCATTTAGTAAAGAATTGAAAATCACATTCCTGTTGAATCACTAAACTGAGATTTTAGCGTTTTAATTAGGAAAAACGAAGAATAACCTTATCATTCGTACGCTAAAATGATTTTAAACTTACCCCTGCTACCTGCTCAGGCAACCGTAGAAATGTCAATGCCAAACAACATTGCTTTGCTGCCTGAATACTGATTGGTAATAGTTTTAAAAGACGAGTTCATCGAAGTGTCAAACTTGGAGTAAAGTACAATAAGATAAAATTGTGGTCCTGTGTTAAGAAGTGTCACCATGGCAATTAACATTCTTTAATACTCACTCCGAAACCGTTATTTTCTGTTTCAGTGCAAGAAATGACGACACATATTCGGTCAGGCTCTGTAAGGGGGGTGGGGTGGGGGCAAAAGAAAACAAAAACAAGCAGAGAAATTCAGAATTACAGATACGTTCACTTTAGCTGATATAATAAAAAAACATATGAATCATGTCACAACCGACAAAGACTGTTTATAATCTGCTTTCTCATACAAAACACGTCTGTTAACTGGCTTTTCTGGAATAGAAAGATCACAGAAAGATGATCTGACCTGATGCAAAACAGAACAGTTCTGACAGTTCCCGACCGTCGCGTCCGCGGCGATTGCCACTGTTTTGGACTTACTGTCCCCCGGCATCATGGTAAGACAAATTTCACTGTAAGCGTCACAGCCGATGTTTTTTCTTTTGTAAATTGACGACCATGTCTCCGTTAAACAAATTCTGTCCAACTTCAAAACAACTTCACATTTTCGCGTCTCCCACGTTGACCAAGGACCCAAGTTAGGACCCCGCAAAGGGTGCTTTGCGAAATGCCTTTGTGAAAAGCTAAAATTACACATTTTTCGCTATGTTGTTTGGCGTAATCAAATTATGGAATATTTTTAATCGAATGTGAGCAAGACAAATGTTAAATTGTATGTTTGATTTTTCTTTTGGTCGAAATGGGATGTTTTTGTCTGTCGTTCGGATTTTGCTTCAGGCACTGCATTGTGGCGCGTGGGGGCGTTAACGTGAGCGCCGAAGTCCATAGACTGTAACCGTCTAGTGTTATGACTGTGTGTCCACAGTGTAATTTACACTTACACAATAGTTTGCTTGTGTTTTTACACACAAGTCTTGTGCTGATGTCTACCCCCAACCCACAGCTATGTGATGTTCATTGCGCTGCCCTAATCATAAAGACGTATGGTCCCGTATTTGTATCATTATATATTCACAAGTGGATCTAGGTCCCTTGTCCTTCCCTGGTGGTCTAGTGGTTAGGATTCGGCGCTCTCACCGCCGCGGCCCGGGTTCGATTCCCGGTCAGGGAACTATCTTTTGAAGCCCACTATCTGTTGTTCAGTATTTTCTTGGCAGTCAACTATTGCTGAATTCCACAATGTGTAGGATTGAAATTCAGCTGTCGCATTTGGTTCACTTTTTTTTCCAGTGTGCATTGTGTGTTTCATTTCTATATACAGTCAGCAGAGGGTACTGTTGTACAGATAACTGTGTTTCTACTCTCTCTCTCTCTCTCTCTCTCTCAGGCTGTGAAACTAACTACTCTGCTGGGGTAAAAGAATTAATTGCTTAAATGCTTCCCATTTGATCTACACACATTAAATAAAGACATTAACTTTTAGGCAGCAGTGTGTAGTTTGTTTATAGTATGTCTGATTTCCACTGCAATTGCCATGCTGTAAGTGTTTAATTTTGCATTTAGCTATGCAAACCTTCAGTATATCGTGTCTCCCTGAAAATAAATGGAGATGTTAGACTTTCCTTTTGAGAAGAGTGTCCCTGCTCCGCAATGGTCTTTATTACTGTGGCTGCAGGTTGTCTAATCTCTGAGAGGAAGCAACTAAAGGTGCTGGGATATGCTGTTGGTAACTTCACATGAACCTTAAGAGTGTAGCCTCAAGGCTAAAGAGCAGATGCAGTCAGAGATAGCACAGTTTTGAACTGGGAGTGTTGTGCATGCTTTTCTCGCTTCCTGTCTCTTTCTGACAGATAATCTCCTGTTACCTGACATGATGGGTTAGGTAATGCTTTGCATGTTGCCAGATTTGTCTTGATCACCTTTCTTATCTCCAGGAAGCCTTTGTCTAATCTCTATGCTTGTATAAACAAAAATGCTTCATCCTCTTAATCCCTTTCTTCTTGTGTATTTGGTTGTCCTCCTCTTCTTTTTGCTTTGATAAACCGCTGTAGACAATTATACAGAGTCAGGTGGAAATTTTGATGTCTAATAAAAGTCAAAATAAAAGTCACAGAAACAATACATTTTTGTTTTTAATAGCCTAAGAACAGAAACAAGATATAAATCTTTTGAACAGTAATACAAAACTGGTCACCAGTCGATCACAGGGCTAAGTCACAGTAAAACTGAGAGAAAAACAAATGCACATTTAGATTTACACCCACAGCAGTTTGAGGTCTTTTATGCTTTTACTTGACAGGGGCGCAAAGTGGCTGATGACAGTACATTCCAGAAAGCTGGGGGGTGGGGGGCTTAGAGTAATCTGATGCTGTGTGTGCGTGTGTGTTGCTTTTGTCAGCAAACCAGTATTAATTAATAAAACAGTTTTGCATCTCTGAACTTCATGCAGACATTTGCTTGTGAAAAAAACAACACACTGCTCTCCTAGCCTACATTCATTCAGTCATACAGTGTCTACACATAAGCACACAGACAGAGTAATGCAGCGTCCACAGCTGACCAGCTATGAATCAACTACAGAGACTATATACCCACTTCTCCCTCTGGCTCCCTCCCTGTCTTTCACACAGCATTTTTCTGTGACACCACCAAATACATAGATGCCCTGCCTTCTCCCTTTTTTCTTCCTACTCTGTTTCTCTCTGTCTTCTCACACTTTTCTTCTCTCCTCCTTCCCTCGCCATCTGAGGACCTTGGGGCTGTTGCCCCCTGGGATTATGACAATGGCGATTCTGTTTTGGGCATCTGTGTCTCCTTGACTTGTTGAGAAATGACTAAAGAGTAAAGCCCAGACACAATATGTCATAGGTGTTGAAATGGCTAATGCCACATTGGCATTACTGTTAGCCAGGACGCTGGCTTACGTGCTGCACTCCACTGCATACTGAATACTAGATCTTCGCATTAGGCATGAGAAGGTTTTCTCAGATGCCAGATCACGCTTCTCCTTTTGAGTTTCATTAAGTTATGACATGACATGTAATGCTAAGCTGTAGCCTGGTGCATCAAGCACACATTAAAGCGGTTTCATATTATAAAGAGTACAGTCTTGTCCTGAAATATATGAAAAGTGGCCTGAGATAACTTCTGTTATGATTTGGTGCTATATAAATAAAATTTACTTGAATTAGTGACTGTTTCAGTTTCTACCTGTAAACCGCTGTCATTGCTGCAAGTCATTGCTGAGCTGCCCCTGAGTGGCCTAAAACTTTTATTAATGCAGGTTTACGCACTGGATAGATTGAAGAAATATATTAAAGTCTAATTTTAAGCATAGGAAGAGAGATGGCTTTCTTAACAGACTCTAGGAGTGTATTCCAAAGAAGGGTTTTATGGTGGAGAAATGCTATTGTTTGAAGATTTTGTCTTGAATGCAAAGGAATATAGGGTTTTTTTTAAGGCTTGTTAAGTATGGCAGAGATAGACCAAGTAATATTTTATGTGCTGGATAGAAAGACAATAACTAGAATCAAAGGCTGGAGTTGTATGTTTACATGTACAAACTTAGACCACATTACAGCTGTCAGGTCTGAAAGTTACAAAGTGTATTGTGTGTATATTAAAACCACAGTGTCAGATATGCAGAGAAACAGTCTACTCTCTGCTATTATGGAGGTGAAAACACGTAACAATGATGATAGTGATGTTAATAATATGCTTGTTGAAAGACAAATCCTTTGTCAGGGCATGATGATAACACCGCGCCAGTTGAAGACTTCAGCCAAAAAAGTATGATTGTAGAGATCAAGTTCCCCTCCTAATCCTTTTTTACCTTAGCAAGAAAACATTCAGACTCTGAAAGGTTTATACCCCCTTGGAAGATGAAATTCAATCAGACTGACAACTGAGGAATGGAAGGATGAAATCACGACTCATGCTGCAGCTGAGATGCTGACATGACACACATTTGTTTATTGTTATTTCATTTACATCGTAAAACTCATATTGAAATAGCATTAGCCATCATCTGCCAGTGCTTTTAACCATAACCGATATGTAATGCATTATTCTGTGCCATATCAATGCATGCAATACATGACTGCCTTGAGTAATAATGTCGGACAGTGTAATGTAAAAATGGACCAGTGCCTCTTTGCACAGCATGCTCATGCCTTTTGCTATCGATAAAGATTTCCGCTCGCCAGCTGTTGTAAATGATCACTAATCAGTGTTTACATTGCTGAAACTGGCTTTTCATCATCACAGACTTTTTTTAAAAAAAATAAATGTTTTGAATAAGAAAGGTGCAGTTTGTCAGCATGAAATCCTATGAAACATAATACAAAATACAAGGGTAACGGACTTAGGGTAGAGTAATAAAAGGACATATTTGTACTGCTTATTAATACAGTCTTCCAGCAACGCTGTATTGTAAAGCCAATAAATAAAACAAACAATACTGTACATGGGTCACACAATTCAGTTGTTCCTTCCTCCAACTTGAGGATTTCACACTGACTTGGTGACAAAAGACGACGTTGTAGCACCACTGAGTACGAAAGCCAGTTCACACAGTCTAGAGCCACTTCAGAACAGTTCTCCCATGCATGTCGCATTTGGTTTTTTTTTCTTTCCTTTATTTTCTTTTATATGACAGCACCAAGCATTCTGCTATTGTCCAGCTATGGAGGAAGCCCACTTTGATTATTCCCCGACTGTTTTTTTTTTTTTTTTATCAAGCCTTACCCTAAAGATATATTTTCTTTGCAGTGCACAGCAGGGAGTATCACACCATTGTCAACCTTTTTTTTTTCTGTTGCCATCATTGGCTCTTGGTTGACTGGGAGATGCTGGGTGTCCCGGGTACAGATCTGTTCAGTCACATACAGTACATAAACAAAGCTGGGAATTTTCAGGTTTTCAGTTTCTTTTGGACATGTCAGTCCTATTCTCTTTAATCAAGATTCCCATTTTGCTCGTTCCTCGTCATAATTCTATCCTTTATTTGCACTGTCCTGATCCTCATTCCCATGTAGTGCTGTCACCATCTAGTTCTTGTATCCAGATGTCCGGCATCGCAGGGAGAATGAAGGGCACTGCAACCTCTCTTGCACTTCCATTGAAATGTCCTATGTTTTTCAGTGCTCACCACACGCTTAAAGCAAAAAACACTGTCTTTTCAGGCATGGAAGTCAAATATAGTTTTTTGTCTATCTAACTACCTATCTGTCTGTGACACAGACACAGTCACTTCGTATGATTATAGGTTTGAATTGGAACAGGACTGGCAGCACTGCTTGCCATAGAACTTGTGGTTGCAAACTCCATGCTGGGGCACCAGGTAACACCAGTTGAAGTAATCCCTACACGCAAGGTCTGTGGAAAAAAAATGGGGAGAAATTAAAAGTTTGTTTCTATTCTGGCAAATTATTTTCTGACTATAGATTACAAGAAGTGCAGTTTTAGCTTGTCTACAGACATCAAAGCTGAGTTATGTAAGAACTTCAGTACCTTTCTTCTCAGGTTGTGGGCAGAAGTTGGTGTTGCAGGCCTGGGACATTGAGGGTTTAAGATGGAGTGCACAGCCAGGAGAGGGCTTCCCCTGAGCCACACACTGAACCGTCCTGGCCTGCACTCCTCCTCCACATGTCACGGTGCACTGCAGAGAACAAAGAAAATGAAATACCCCCTCTCCTGTGTTGATGAGTTTACAGAGCAATTATAAGCAATGCTGAAACTCTGCAGACATAAAATGAAGCACAGTGCTCCACGCATGGTTCAGCTGAGTAATCCTGCTATAAGTTAACTAACCTGAGACCAAGGAGATGAGTGCCACTCTGGTCGAGGCGGAGGTTGAGGGAGTGGCTGAGGTGGATAGGTGCGATGATGCACGCTCCATCGGTGGACTGGTGGGGTAGTACGGACAGGGCACTCAGCCACGATGCAGGGCCTCTGGAGCTCTACTGTGGGCTTGGGAACATGGTGGCACTTCTTGGCAGCAAGCTCTCTGTATTTTCCTGCAGTGTCCTTTATTATGAAAACCAAAGACAACATTGAATCTATAGAACTATATTCATTAAATATGAACAAAGCTAAAGTAAATAGCTAAAAATCGAAATTACAATAGAATGAGATTGGAGGAGGTGAGAATTTAAAGCAACAAACTGTCACAATTAATGTTAAAATTACTGATTTCAAAATAAGAAATCAACATTGTGCTTTATTTGAGTAAACACAGACAGAGACACATACAATACAGACCTTCTCTGCACATTTAATGAAGCGTGCCTGATAGCCACGACCACATGTTACTGAACACTGAAAATGGAATAAAGAAAAAAAGCTTAAAAATAATTTTACAGACTCAGCAACTGCTGCTTTAATCATTTTAATTTGATACGGCTTCATAATCAGTCTTTATAACCGCTGGAGAATTACCTCTTGCCACGTGGAGACAAACCACTGGACTTTTCGTTGTTTCTGGCAGCGTTTGATGAAGCAGGATTCTTGACCGGCAGGTTTCGGCAGGCCTGCACACGCACTGTCTGGCAGCGTGTGTGTCTGGGCACCTGGGTTGGTGCTCGTACACAGCACCGTCCTCTTCCTCAGGCCGTTGCCACATTTACGAGAACACTGCCAAATAAAGAGAAGCATGGTGACGATGATTCATGATACCTTCATAATTTAATTAAGCGATACAGTTTCCTTCATGACCGTTAGATCTCATTATGATAATATTATTTGTATAGTTAATTCCAAAAATGTCAGTAAGCTATTGAGGCAGAAGAAAAATAAATTCAGTAGGTAAATTAAATCTTTACTGGATCATTATATGAATCCTCAAACATTTGCACCTTTGCTTTCCTGAGAATCACATCCAGGCACCGTTACAGAGTACACTGTGTTATTCAACAACAACACAATTTAGATAATGAATGATCCATTTGTAGTACACTCATCATTTTAGAAGTAGCCTTTCCTCTTTCTTTTGACTATAAGAAAAATTTATCAAAATTAATTCAAGATTTCACATAATGGATCCGTTAAAAAAATTGAGCATAGAAAGGCATGTCTCAAGCCAAAGATCTAAACAAGCCAACTATTCACAGTCTACCACATATTCATTCTCCTCACAGTGACTTATTGTGCTTTACTTCCTTAATAATTCCTTTTAGGTAGGCCAATACTTCTCCCAATATTCGTTCTGTTCTTATGCACACATCTTATGGAACAGCCTAAATCAAAATCTTGAAAGTGTTTCACTTCGTCCAAGAAACGGGGGGCGGAAGGGGGGCTTTGACGCACTTCCCCCATACCACAGAGTGCCACAGAGGATGTAAACTGGACACCATTTGTGGCAGGTAGTTAGGGACATTTGGGGTAAAATGGAAATGTAACAGTGAAACGAGCCACCAAACATAATGTATAAGAATTGGACCGAGAACAAAACATAAGAGGTTCCAGTGGGCACATTCATAGTTTAAAGCCACTGAGATCACTGTCATAAAATGTGGTGAAGCCATCAAGGCTGTGGTTCACTTAGCAACACAGTGTGTAGGGCAAGTGTGTGACTTTGAACCATGCCTTTCATATATCAACGTAAACACACTGAAAAAACTTTGTGTGTCCGTGGCAGATCACTTTCACATACTTACCTGTGACCATGGCCCAGTGGTCCAAACTGGTGGGCAGCTATGTGAGTTGCAGGCTTGCCTCCTGGTTGGGGTGGGCTGGGGACAGTAAGAGTCAGCCAGGGTGTCTACGTTGGCCTGGATGGTTCTCTGGACACACTGGACCTGCCGCATCTGCTCTCCTGCTCCACAGCTTCGACTGCAACCCCCCCACTCTCCTACAGACCAGCTGGGACAACACAAAAAGCCCGCTGAGTCAACATTTACAGCTCCTCAATCACCTATGCAGACAGGCCTGTGGGAATTTGCCAGTGAGACGATAACTGTACAATGGTAGCAGCTGTAGGAGACTCCCCGTGTTGCACCTAAGCTACTTCTCTCTGCAGCTAATTCTTCTTCAGATGTTTCAAAATAGAAACGACGGTAAAACCCAGAACATACTGTATGTCTAACAATAGCTTATTATCCAAATTACAGCTTATTAATAGATTTATTCAACATTATTCTAAACACTAGTCTCCATATATCACTGTTATCAGACACAGTAGAGTGTTACAGGCCTAACTCTATAGGTTTAAGATGTTTATTCATGGCTGACTGACTTCAGAGCAAGTCAGAACAGCCAAGACTGTAATTTAAACCCCACTGCATAATTTTAACACCCCCCTTGCCTAAACTTAGCTCTCATCACTACTAAAACTGAAGATCGCATATTTTTTTCATCGTTACCTCCATTTGTACTGTGTACTTGTAACAAATATATTTGCAACTACATAAACATGGTTGGTTCAAGATATATATTAAGCATCCTTCATATTAATGCATCTTAGACACATAATCCTCTGACCCTGATGAGCGCTCCGTTTAGGACAGTAGTGTTTATGTTAGTTTTGGTGCTTTTTTTTTTTTTTCCCCAACACCGTACCCCGGCAGACTGTATGTCTTAAGTCGCCTAATCCCTGGATCTCCTCTCCCTTCTATCTTCCTCAAAGCTTCATTGCGTCTATCCCAAATGACCCCAAACTGAGGGTGCAGGCAGCTCAGTCCCTCATCACACACTCTGTCATCCTCTCCCTAACTTCACCCCAATGTACCCATCCAGCTTCCTAAGATCTATCCCTAAACAGCCCCCAAAATGTTGCTGTCAGCACACTGAGTTGTATATATTAACAGTCTAAACTTTATTTGCAGTAATTTGCAGCATCATTTGCTTGGAATGTTGTATAAGGAGGATGAGAAGAGTATAGCTCTATATGTGCATCAGATCTAAATAAATATGCAGAGAAATTCCATCTGGTCTCATTTATGTCAGGAGGAAGATACACAATTTAGTATAATCAAAGTAAGATTAAAGGGAGGATGAGAGAAATGTAGTGATGAAATGTTTTTTTTCAACTGCTTACTTTAAACATTTAACCTAGTGCTCAACACATACATGTAACGTATTTAACACGCTGCCATGATATTTATTAGAAATAGGAGATAAATCTTTAAATACATAAGAATCAAGCAAACAGTAGACCAATTTAGCTGAGACATATTTGAACACATTTGAACACGCTTGCACTGTTAGCTTCAAGACAGAGTAAATTCAGTATCTCTTTTTTATGTATTTCTTAATTTGTATATCGCCAAAAATATTTCAGTACTTAAACCGAACAGGATTTCTATGATGTAACATACCAGCTCGTAGTGGTTAGCTGATATCATGGATTTATTATGTAAGAACATTTACCAGCTCACTACAGTATGATATCATACTGGCATACGTTATGAAATCTTATTCTGGCTCTCTTACACCACTTAGTCACATCTCAGATATCACTTTTTGCACAGAAAAGTAAAATATAGCCATCTGACCCACAGTGGGTAAAAGGTTGTAATGTGGCAGACTGTAAAGGCGACGTGTTAGAGCTTTAATTAATACTGAAAGGCATTTACTTGTGCCACGGATTTATCAACTTAGTGACCTCACTGGAATGGCCATTGGCATAATATACTGATTAATGCCATATCAAATTATAGACCACCTTGTGATCTTTGCCTTGGCTGCTATCAGTAAGTGTTGTTGGAGGATGAGTAAGCATCACACCCTGTGGACAGAGGCACACAGGATCAGATATCCTGTGGACAGAGTGTCAGGTTGCCCCTGTGGTCTAAATGATGCTGCTCACCAGGGGCATTAAATAACCTCTGAGCAGTGTTTATGGCTGCGTGTCTTTGGGTTTTCACGTGTATGTGTCAGTGTGTGGGTGTTTCTCTGCTTATATTAGTGGATGTCCACACTGTGAGACAGAATGATATCATGCTCTAAATGCGAGCGGGCATCGGAAACCTTTTTCCATGATGTAATGCCTGTTCAGGCCAACTCATTGGGTGCAGACACAGCAAAATGAAATAACAGCAGGGGTCTCAGAACAGTATGACCTGCAGAGATGGACTGATGACCGCCAGTCAGCCAGTCTAGCCTAGAACGCATGCTTTGGTAGGTCCAGCACATGTTTTGTCTCAGCTCACAGTTCATGCACACTGATGGCTTATACACTGTAAGAAAGCAATGCACTTTGAAAAACTTGCCCAGATGCATGGTTAAAAAAAAAGAAATATATGTATGTATAATAATGCAATATGTTTCACTTTAGTTCAACTAAAAGTTTCTGTACTGTAAAAGGAATTTTTTACAAAGGTACAGCTGAAACCAGTTGTGGTTGTTTAAACCATGGAACAGAACTCTGATAAAGTAGGATACACAAATGAATGTGATCATCAGAAACCCAAACACTACAACACTGTAACTATATTATATGCATGTTATTGACCTTTAATAAGAAATTTGAGCCATTGCTGCAAATAACTGTAATTACAGTGTAAAAGCATGGAAATGCAGCCTAGAGGTTTAGATTGTAACCAACAGGAAAAAGATGGATGACGTAATATTATTACTGTATAATTTTCAGCTGTAACATGAGAAATCCGCTGCTCTTAATGTTTGTATTTAAATATTAGTTTCATTAGAATTAGATAATAATAATAATAGAGGGTCTGGAACCCATTCAGAATGCTTTGAGAAAGGATAATTGTCACGTAGTGTAATTGACTGGCAATTGTTACCTCAGAAGGGCTGTAACATACTGATCAATAACAGAAAAATAACAGAGAACTAAGCAATAAATTGAGTTAGTGCTTTAGTCAACATTACTGCATACTCAATGAAAAACATGCCTTGTTCCCAATGTCCCTGTAACTTAAAAAACACTGGTCAAAGTACCCATGGGGTGCCATTACTTTTCCACACAGTTTATTCATAGCGTGGACAGTTTCAACCAATTCAGAGGTAAATCGTAATAGTGAATCGTAATATTTACAAATTCATAGGCAGTGCAACACTTGTTTAATTGTCAGTTCCCAAAGACCATCACATAAATATTTAATTTATCAAAACACTCAAAATCTGTTGCACATTACTGAATACAAAACATGTAAATAGCCAAGTAGCTTTGTAAGTGTCTTGCCAATGCCTGGTTCCTTTAATACTCTCTCACACACACACACACACACACACACACACACACACACACACACACACACACACACACACACACACACCCACACACA
>JBBMJY010000025.1:16172430-16186199 GCA_037833715.1 Toxotes lorentzi | reverse complement strand
AAGATGGAGAGAGAGAAGGAGTTGTGTAAGTGTCTTGCGGATGTGTTGTTTTTTTGATACTCTCTCACACACACACACACACACACACACACACACACACACACACACACACACACACACACACACACACGTTTAACTGCATTTATGGGGACCCATCATTAACACAATGCATTCCCTAGCCCCTTACCCTAACCTTAACCATCACAACTAAATACCTAACCTCAACCCGTATCGTAACCCTAACCTAAACCTGATTCTGACCTGAACCCTAAAACCAAGCCTTAACCCTAAAACCACCATTTAAACCTTTTGGTCCCCACAAAGCTGGCCCTCGGACCCCATAAATATATAAAACAAGCCCACGCACACACACAGAAACACACATGCTGATACACACAGGCACACTTAAGCAGCACCAGCTGTAGATAATGAAGGAGATAGGCCCAAGAGATGAGTATAAACAGTTGTGAGATTACTTTACAGCCACTATTATCACTCCGTCCTCAACTCAGTGTAAACACACAAATCCATTAGTGAGTAAATGCTGATAGGGGCAGTGTGTGTAAATTTGTAAGCGGTAGAGAGAGAAGGTAAGAGAGGTATGAAAGCAAAGTGGAAAGAAATATCAGAGAGGAGTATCAACAGCTAAGATAACAACGAGAGACCAAGGTAGAGTAGCTGTGCTGGTGTACATGAGAGAGGGAGAATGTGCATTGGAACATATTTATAAATCACTTTTAAAAGATACAGACAGCGAGACAGACGGACAGACTGACAAGCAGACAGAGAGAGTGCGTGTGTGTGTTTGTCATAAAGCCACAGCCCCACAAATCCCTGCTGAGAGATTGGAAGTGCTGCAACCAGAGCACGACTTAGATTGAATGACAGCTATCCTTGGCTGGCTTCTTGGTGGTACAAGTGTGTGTGTGTATGTGTGGCGGGACAGGGTTGGACAGGTCACAGAGAAGAAAGACGTCACATCAAAGCATCCAGGCCATTAGGGTAATGTTTACAGCTGAGCCTGAAGCCACCCAGGCTAATGGACACTGCAGTGGAGGTCTGGCAACCCAGCCTGCTGTTCATCTGTGCAGTGTGTGTGTATGTACAGACACAAAACTGACCTCAAGGGCTTCACCTATGCCTCTGTGTGTAAAAGGGAGACCGAGGGAAACAGAGACAGACAGTGAGACAGACAGAAACTGACCTTATGGCTTACACACAAAGGGCAAGAAAGTGGTCTTGCCGCGTACATACAACTATGTACACTACAACTCTGGCTGCAGTGAAGTGGTGTATTTGAGTGTTTGTGTCTGCGCTGAGGGAAATTGAAGCATCTGTTGTACCTATCTCCCAGTATCCAGAGAGATGAGTCAGCAGTTAAGTACTGACTGAGATCTATGGAAACGAAACAGTCACTGTCTCTGGCTACGAGATAATGACAGAGTGATCACACACTGGAAATGTCTAGATAAAGCTTGAATTGTTTGGCTCTTTGGCAAAAACCCACAAACGTTGCGAGCAAGAGTTTCCTGATGTCCTCCCTGATGTACAGTATGCCCTCTTCTCCCCTGAAATGTTCACTTTCCTTTTCCTGCTAGGATCCATTTACCAATAGGACCATAATTAAATTTTCCAATGTAAGCGTGGCACAGAAACATAATACATTACATGATATTGGTTCACATACGATATACCATACCATACACGAATATATTAATATGTCCATTTGTGTTATCTGATTTCTATGAAAGTATACTTTCAAACAGACAAAGACAAACATAGTTGAGGCCATTCAGTGAGTCCTGTTTCAGTGTAGAATTGACATTTTAGGAGTGCATCAAATGAGTTATTAAATCTCTATGTGACATTTCTATTGTGAAATATTAATTTAGAAATTTACCAGTGCTGTAACTGATTCTCACAGGAAATCACAATGCTTTTACTTAACTTACTGTAACCCAGTGGTTCCCAAACGTTTTCCGTCATGACCTCTTTAGATACTGAATAGATTTCATGCTCTCCTTCGATAAGGAAATTGATTGTATATTTATCATGCTCATTGCTTTCCGTTGAGTGAAGGATAAATGCCAGTTAAACTCTGCTCAAACTGCCAAACTTCTTACCCACTCACAAAAGGCTAACCAACTACATTTAATAGGGAACTCCGGAGTAAGATTAGCTTCTTCATATTTTGGATTTAAATGACATGTTTTCTTGATGGGCATCACCAGTGTTTCTTTTCTTACATGTCATTTTGATTTCTGAAAAAAAAAAAAAATCATGCTAACCTGAATCTTGCCAGCGTTGCTAGTATCTGAGCACTCTCATTTCTTGAATGTTCTAAATGACAGAATCACAACTCTTTCAGCTTCTTACCATAGCAGTAAAAACACAGATGGAACTAATGACATTCGTGATGACTCCATTCTGGCAACTAGAGTGGCACTCAGAGTGCATATCTCTGCCAAGGCCAAACAATTCTATACACTTCCCTCTCGCTCTCGTAAGAGGAAAAAGGAAGTAAAGTGACAACATGAATGATTTATTAGTCATAAAACATGGTAAGTGCACCTTTGTGTGTTCTTCCATCAGATCTGGATTATTATCAGGATCTGCATCAAACTGTACAAACTCAAAGATCTCAACACAGTAACTATTTCAGATTTTTTTTTACATCAAGATCCAAACAATGTTTCCTGAGAAGCTGATGAAAATGTTGAAAAATTCCTTCGGTCACAGTATTAAGGAAAGTGATTTGTGGATCTGCCCTTTCACTGGATACACACCAAAATTTAACTGGTTCTTCCCTGGCCCATGTCCCATCCCTCCACCAAGCTTAGTGCAAATCACTTGTGTACTTTTTGCGTAATCCTGACAATAAACACACAGGTAAAAACATGTGCAATTAATGCATTGCAGCAATTAAAGGTTATTAGTTACACCTGTTTGTTTGACGGATGTTTGCTGTGAAAAAGGCCTGTTCTTTGCAAAGGAATTGATGCATTTAAAAAAAAGTATGCATGTAAAAGTATGTATAAAAAAACACATTTGCTAACATCATTAGATAATTTTTACAGGTAACATTTTATTAACAAAATTTTGCTGTCAACAAAGGCCACAAGATGTGGTTGAATTCTTCAGAAACAACAAGCAGGCTGCACCTTGCACTGAGTATTTTGGGTTACTAAAATCTGAATATGCCACAGTCTGAATTTATGAATTTTGACCTTCTGTCCAGGGCGCTGCTGTTTTACCAAGTTAGAGCTAATTTATTTACATAAAGTGGCATTTTACAGCACTTATGTCGTTTTATGTCAGTGGTGAAGCTTCCTATTATTGAAAATGTTTTCTTTTCTAAGCTCTGATTGTACTGTAAGAAGTAAAATGTTTGAGTAAAATCCTTGGCAGCAGTAATTACCCCAATACAAGCCTACATAATAATAATAATGTTGAATTTAGGTGGAGTTCAGTAGTAGCCATCCTAACATAACATATTTTGTGGACTCTTATATCCAGAGTACCTCAGAACTCTATGAGGGCAGACATCATTAGCCTGGGTGGGAATCATCTGTAATGCTGGCACTGGTGAGCTGTGCTCACAGTACCAGTTTTTCTTCAATATAAGAGTGAAAACAAAGCAGAAATGACTACATAATATACACCAAAATTACTACACATGATGACACAATGAACCACAAACATGACATTATTATTGAAAATGTCTGACCTAACAAAGTCCTGGAGGACATGGCCTCCTTTTTCTGACAACTTTGTATATATATATATATATTTTCTGTCAACACGATGACTACTTTATGTCAGTAAATATGAGACAGCTCTGTGGTCATCAGGCAGAATTTTCCTAGGATACCTGTTCCAAAATGGAGAAATACACAAACTGAGCAAGAGGGAAATATTCATGCACTGACACTCTGTGCGGAGGAAAAAAATCCCCTTTTGAACAGCTGTTGGTTTCTATAAAACATGAGAACAAATGGTAATGTAACTGGGATTCCATGATTTCAGTGCTGACTACATACTATTGGTGTCCTGTAAATACTGTGTCCCTGAGAAAATCTTTTTGCAGCAGCAGGTTTTTTCAGCAGGTGTTGGGACGCCACCAGTGGAATGCAGATTAAGAGAGGGATGACTTCATAAGCAAGAAGGGAGATTTTGAAAGAGAAACAGTGAGAATAAGAGAGATGGAGTGAGAAGTTTGAATATGACTAGTCCTTAACAAATATCTGCATCAGAGCTAATAGACTGTTGTCTTTTGACTGCACTGATTTCAGGGTGGGGTGCAGCAGGGACACTTAAAAAGGTCTTGATGAGAGGGTGAGAAAGTTTGGGTGGGAGCAAGCTTCAGAGTAACTAGACACCACCAGTCTTGCTCTTCTGCCTTCCCCTGTCTTCTTTCTGTGTTTGTGTGCGTGTGTGTGTGTATGCCAGACAGCCGCTGATGGCCAGTCATTCGGCCCTTAGCAGCATGATGCCAGCAACCATCATACATGATGACTGCATGTGTTCTGTACATTACATATACATACATATGTATTTGTGCACAGACAAAAACTGTGGTTCAAATACAGCAATAACTACACCACAGAATCTCTTATTTCTGAAACCACATCGAAACCACTGTTGAAAGTTTGCTGCCCTCATTGTGTCTGTTTTTCTTACTCTGCTATACCTCTTACATTTAATTTATTCCTAAACATTACAAATAACTGTCATATCATGTTACATTTCAGGCACGTAGCAAACATCCTCATTCTGTAGACAGTGGCCAACATTAAAGGCACTAATTGCCATTGTGCCTGTCTCTGGCATGGCCTTCTAACACCAAATAACAACAGTTCTTAAAGCTAAAGTTAAAGCATTTCAAGTGGCTTGGCTTGGCTGCAACATAACAAAACTGTTTTACACGCAGGGGACAAAGTCACATTTGGACATTCAACAAATAATTTTTTCTGGACATCCACACAACGCTGGCCCGAGATGAGGTCAATGTCTCGGCATAACCCTACTCTCCTCAACAATCAAGGCACAACTTGACAGAAGTATCCATTTAATTTGCAAGAATTTGGCTGATATTTCAGATCATTACTAAGAGTGTACATGGGTGTACACGGGAGTAGAGGCACATGGGAATTGATGCTTCAATAGCAGCTGTCAAAGGGCTCCACATAAATGTTCTTGTCTACCTCTGTCTGGAATCAAGGTCCCAGTGCTTCAAAAATCACTAAGAATTTTGAGTGGCAAATCTGCCAAAGTTATCACTGTAAACTGAATATGGGCTGTGCCAGAATGGAAAGCTTGACAGGAGTAGCAACAGTAATTAAAGGGGAACTGGGGTCGGTTTTTTCCTATCCTTGAATTCCGCAGGAATTTTGGACTATACCACATTGTGAGAAGGCCTCTCACAACATCAGAGTTAGCTTCTCTGTAACAACTGGTGGCCACGAGAGAAGTGACCCATTATGTTTCCTTACTGTATTGCACTGGTGACCTCCTTCTCTTGCAGGAGTTATGTAGGCCCAAGAGATCCTGTTTGCGTGATATCTTAGAAATTATTACTCCAACTGCACTTGCAGAAAATACAGTCAGGGGAAATAATACCTCAGCCACAGCTGTTGTAGGAATGAAACACAGCATCTCCACTGATGACTGTACTGATTTGACTGGTATTTAGAAGTTCTGTGGTCAAAAACCAGTTGTAAATGTGATCCAACATATATCCCAAAAAAGGTCAACCAACAACTCATATCTTTTATCCTGTTGTGTAAATTTCTGAACAATACATCCATATCCATATCCATCAATCCCATTTTTATGAAAGCTTATCATCATCAGCAAAATCTCAAGTTCCCTCCTCATTAAAACATGTGGTATCCCAAGGGCGTCTTTCACTGATTTGTTTTCTGGCCAGCATTTTACCCCTCATGACAATGTCCAGAGCCGCACAGACAAGGGAGGGACATTTCCCCTGTGTGTGTCTTTATGCAAGTGTGTTCATATATGTCCGAACTGTCAGTGGGCGCACCACTCCCTATGATGTCCGCAGCATCGGACCATGTTGACTGATCTTTGATCCTCTGCCCTGGCCCTGTCTGTCAGGGGTATAGACAGAACCAAGTGAGCCGAGCCAAGATCCCATGAAACCACACCCTGAAACCACAGAATCATTACCGGGTCTCACTCCCTCTCTAGCTCTGTTTGGTATCATCATACATCATGGAAAGCGTGTTAGCGCCACTCTTAAGCGACAGCAGTGGCATTATGAAACATCGAGAGAAGCCCTCCTCGCCACATCAACCTTGAAGTGAACCTGAACCAATGATAACGTTTCCTACTTTGGTCCCCCACTGCAAATGAATCCTGAGCTTGTTTCTTGTGGATGTTTGTGGGACAATATGTTCTGAGAACCACAAGAGTTTAGAAACATTTGTCGCCGAATAAGCTGGCACAGAATTTTGTATACTGCAGTGTTACTCAAACTACACATCTAGAACTAGTCCCTGGTGGGTCTTGGTAGGGCCAGGGAACTAACCTTTTGTTATGAGTTTGGGTCCCCACAGTGATGCTACATGTGAAAAGATTTACAAGTCCTTGGCCTGCTGTATTAAACAAACACAGAAGCTAACTGTTCCTGACATTTGTTGAGGTATCATTCTGAATTGGATGAAGACACGAACAGAATATCCAGTGGAACTTCCCCTGTCTTCCCTGTGTCTCACACGCATGTTTGGGCCAAAGTGTGAGTTATTTTTCATTACTAAAGAGGAAAATGCCGTCATGGTGGAACAGGTGCTTTACTGGGCTGGGAAAGGGTGGAGAATAGAGTCAGCGCTGCCTGACGCCCTTCATTCACTTTATTATGAGGAGATAGTGTGGGAAGTTCGGAAGAGCTGACTCAGTCAATAAACAGTTCTTTTTGACACTGCATGTCAAGAAATTACAGAACAGATGTGTAGGTGTTGTAGACCAGTAACACATGGTAGGCAGGAGGAGTGAGGGAGAAGGAAGGTGAAAGGGACAGAAGATAGGAAGACAAAAGACTACACCCAAAATGGTGATTTGTGAGACACATTAAGAAAAGAGCCAGAGAAGGAGATTAAGAGAAGATGAAGAGAGTACTAAAAATTTTTGTCCACAAGATAAACTCTTCACTAGCATGTTGAACTTCAGTAACTATATCAACCTATTTGGTCGATGGCCCCTAAAGCTGATCATCTACTCCTCAAGTTCCCAACGTGACCACGCATGTGCAGAATGTTGTGCCGTTACAGCCAACAATGTTTTTGGCTATCACATATCCTACAGGACGCTTTATAGCTCTTCCAGGGTACGTCAATTGAATGACTGAATTACTGACATACCCTAAAGTCCAGAGGTCTAGAAGGACCACATTTTCAGACTTTTTCCATCCAAAAGTATGTATCAGGAAAATATGAGCAAATGTCTGCACAGTTCAAATACTTTTTAATGATGTCCAGATTGAGAGCCAGTTAAAAACCAGAGTGCAGATATATTGATGAGGCCATCGCAAACGTTTGAAGCCGCAAATTACCACTGACTTTACTGAGGTTTGATTTCTGTGGCAAAACTGAATGACAACAGTTAACACTGAGTACAACTGTATTCACAACACCAACCATCACTATTATTACTAGCATGCACAATGCAGTGAGATTTGAAAGAACATGGGGTCTGACCTGGCAGGACACGGTTGGGTGTTGCAGGGCATCAGTCCAGTAGCCGGTCTTGATCTGGGATTGCAGTAGGATGTGTTCACCTGCACTCTCAAGTCTTTGTAACATGCTGACTTGGTGTTCATCTGGCCTGTATGGGTTAAATGTCAATATGTTCAGGAAATTTTGAGTTGTCGTCTATTCTAAGCTGCTGCTTGGCTATGACAAAAGAACAGTAGTTAAACAAAACTACAGTCATTAAGTGTCATGGATACCAACCAGATCTCCTGGTTGGTATTTGGCCTTAGGCAAGGTCAATCTGCACATCTCAACTCATACTCAGGTCAGTTAGTCAGTCACACTCTTTAATAAAGCAAACTGCCCCCAACCCATCACGGCCTACAATCAGGACACAAAGAGGTGGAGGTAGTTAGGGTGAACCGTGAACAGACCAGGGTGGGGAACTTTAACCTGGAGGGTCAATTAACAGGAACTCTACACTGGGGGCTTTGTTCACACTCATGAAGCCAAGCAAGTGCGCGCACACACACACACACACACACACACACAAACACACACACACACATTTACACTTTTATCTCCTGACCTCTACCCTCAAATCACCATGCCAGGGACTGCTCAAGTCATTATAGCAGTCGTTGCACATGTATGTCAGTGTGTGTGTGTGTGTGTGTGTGTGTGTGTGTGTGTGTGTGTGTGTTAGTTTAATACCAGGCATCTGGTGGGACAAAGGCAAATGCTTGCTTGCTTTAGCGTATCTGCTTGTGTGTGGGGGCATGTAATAGCAGCTCTCTAGTAGAACAAGGAGAGGTCCCACCAGTCCAAAACAAGAGCTACTACTGCACCCCCCACTAATGATGGGAATGGTCCTCTCTCCATTTAACCTGCAGCTAAAAGCCTTATTATAGACCAGAAGGGCCAGACTGAGCTTTCTTGTCCACTGATCTACAAACTGTCTTCTTAATTTGTGGGCTGGCCCAGATTACTCGGCCCACGTTGAAAGGAAGTGATCTGTCCTTTTTCATCAATGCAACTTATATCTAAGATAAAAAAAAAAAACATAAAAACAGAGCAATGAACAAATAGAATAACATCTGATGTTACAGGGGAAATGAAAAGGACTATACTACACTACACTGAATCTATCATTGCAATTTGTAAAAGCACATTTTGATTTAATTTGCAGCACAAGCGTAATATGATAACTCTACTAAAAATGTTTTTTTGGCATTCGTGCTCGTACGTACCTCCAGCACAAGTTGCTGAGCACTGGGAGCGTATGATGGCCCATGTATAATTGTGTTTGATGTGATTCTTTTTCTCATCAGCTTTCTTCAGAGTGTATTCCCAGCGCACACCTGGGTTCCAGCCCTGTAACAATATCTATAGGGCAAAGAATATGGTACGAATGATGAGATGAAAGACTGCAGAAAGAAGTAAAATTACATGCAAGCACATAACTACGTAAAGATGTAAAGAAGAAGGACATAATCAAAAGAAGGAAGGAAGATTTTCAACAGTTTATTTAAAAAAAATGACCAAATGGCACAAACACATAAATAAGTCAAATAACACTGGTCAGAGTCATCATTTTTGTGTCTTGTGATCCTTTACCTCTATGACCAGTGTCTCATTGGTGGGGCCAGTTGATAAAAGGCTCTCTGGTCTGTTATAGGGTCTCTTATATTCAAAAATGGCTCCAGCGATGGGGTGTCGACCTGGCCAGTCCACTGTCCAGTGTCCATTCAGGTAGTAACGTCTCTGGGTGTCCCTGACAGCCAGGTATGAGCTTGATGTATTCAGCTCAACCACACGGATACTCCGAGCCCCTGCTGGGATGGTTACCACCCCATAGTACTCTAAGAAAGACAATAAAAAATGTTACACAATCACATCACTATGACACCATAACACACAAAATAGTCTTGTGTATGAACTATAAAATGATAAAAGGCAGGAAAAAGTATTTTCACTATCTGGGATGATGAAACAAATACATACTTTTTTTCTTTTAAATACTATGACTTACGGTTAGTGTAATGCTGCTTGGTGTACTGTCCTTTGTAGATCTTGCAGGTGGAGTTGTCTCCTTTACACACCCCACAAGCGTCAGGCACAGCTGTGGAGCCCAACACACGATCGCAGCCCACTCTCTGTGGGAGAAAAACATCATTGGTTTTCACTAAAAAGTAGATTATAAACATAAAATGCTACTTTACGTCATACAGTGTAGTGATTTGCAACAGCTGAAAGGCTGAAAGCAACCATCATTTTTCCCTCTTGTGTTGACAAGTCAGCATTTTCTTTTTCATTACATTTGAAGCAGTTGTGAAAGAGCACAACAAGGGTGTCTATTGATGTTCTCCACTGCTAAACCCATTCTCAAAATTTATTGCTCAACTTCAAAGACCTCACGCATGATATCATCTTCCAAAAAAAAAAAAAAAATCTAGTACTAACTCCACACACTTTCTCATTCTTTAACAAAACCATGTTACTGGCTCACTGCTAGACGGCTTAAAAGTATTACCTCACACAATCCATCAATACAGACGTTAGAGCTGTCCTGTGAGCAGAGTGTCCCATCCTTAACTTTACTGGCCAAGGCAAAGAAGAAATCATAGCCTTCAGCAAAGCAGTAAAGCTTACATACATCTTGATCTGGAAGAAAAGAAAATAACCACAGGGGCCAGATGCAACAAGCACATTTTTTAGTACCATGACATGGCCAGCTGGAAAAAAATTAAAATCTCCCCCCAAAATTTCTCTTTTGACGTTTCACTTTTTTTTTTTCATGAGTAATTTTGAAAATGAGTTCAGTGACTGTCTCACCATCCACTCTCGTGTATGGTCTCCAGGTGTAGTACCATCCTCTGAACTGTTTGCTGTTGAATTCGGCACACTGTTGTGCTCTGTAATCAACAGTGTTGGGTGGACAATCCTCAGTGTTACAAAGTTTGTACGACCTGGAGGAGCCCTCACAGAACTTTCCTCCATATGTGGGTCTGAGGAGAGGAACACATACACACATAGCCTATGTCATAAAAACAAAGCTTTCTATTTGTTGTTGTTTATTTTGATATTCAGTATTTCACCACAGAATTATTTTCTTTATAATACAAATAGCACTGAATTTCATAGTAACTGCATTTTGGCATGACTAATATGTGAATATCCTTCCCTCCATATGTGGCTGTGTGTGTGCCTTTTTGAAGGCTTCTCCAATCACAGGTGTATAACCCCGGGCTACGTTCCTTAAAATGCCTTCCACGGGACAATTACACCCTCTATAAGCCCCCCAATCACACTGTCACTTATCTCTCTCTCTTGCTCTCAGCTTCTCTCTCTTTATATATCTACATTTCATCTTTCACTTTTTTAATCCCTTCTCTGTCATCTCTTCTTTCCCCCTTTCCCTCCCTCTCATTTCTCTCTGCCTCTCTCCCCTTGCCTGTCTTTGTTTTCCTCTCCCTCCATTGCCATCCTTCCTCCCCCCATCTCTTGGTCTTTCTCCTCATCCCTCTCTGTTTAATTTAGTCCACCACTTGTCAGGACCTTGGCATGACATAATAAAGGGGAGGCCCTTGCGTTTAGGATAGGGCCCCCCGACTGCCTGGCAGTGCAAATAATCCTGAGTGACTGATGAGTAAGGGACTAAGTGAGCAGATAAGTGATGAGGCAACAGACCCATGAGAGGGATCTTCACTATTTTAATCACTTGTCTTCATATAATATTGGCCTTGAGTCAAGCAATCACAAACAGTATAGATTGTTCTCTGTACCAAGGCTTCTCTCTATTCATCCTCTGTGTACAACTGAGTGTGTACATGTATACATTTTTTTAATACATTTTTTGTATACATGCTAGTTAAGTCAGTTCCTGTATATTTTAACGTATGACTGTGTGTACATATTTATATGTTCAACCAACATGTTAAACATTGCTACAGCTATTTTAACACTAATTAAGCAAAATGAATGCAATCCTGCAAATTAGGACATGGTAAAAATGATATATTTATTAAGAATATTTGTGTGATCCAAATGGTTTTGCTTGGTAGGTAGTCTTTTGATAGTTTAAAATGCTAATTGCGCTTTTGGTGCAATGTACATCTGCAAATTGTCACTGCAATTTTTGTTTAACCCATGTACACAAACAGAAATGTAAAACCAACAGATTTTGGTTTTAATCTGAGCTACATGCTTTAACTATTTCTTAGCAAAGAATCAACAAGATTGTAGACTTGACTGCACCTGATTACCTCTTGGCTCCAGTTCCATACTTAACACACAGACATGACGGTGGTATCAATCTTCTTATGAAAGCTGCTGTACCTGTTTTTTAAGCACTGTTGCTGAGTATATCTCTACCTGGGGTTGTTGCACTGCCTCTCTCGATAAGTGACACCGCTCTCGCAGCTCCGCGAGCAGGCAGACCAGGATGACCACTCTGACCACTGGCCATGATGAGGCCTCGGGCCCTCGTCACCCTGTTTCACACACTGGCCCCTACGACACCACTGGAGAAAGAGAGAGGGAGGAATTATGGGTGGGATAGAGGGAGGCAGAAGAAGGGAGGCACACACAAGCAAAAAGCTAAGTCTTAGTGTCCACAACATACAGACTCTCCAAAGGACCCTGCCCTTTATCTTCTTGTCAACCCGTAGCAGAGGCCTGTAGGATGCGGCTTTCAGGTCTCAGCATACACATGCATGGCCACGGCCCTTTTGCTGTCAAAACAGTTAGGTCAGGTCAGGTCCTGGTTATATACTCATAGTCTGTCAGTGAAACTCCAGTCGTGCTGCCTTTTGGACAGTCTCTACCTTGAGCTGTCATCAGCTAGAATTAACAGAGCTAAGCCAAACACAACTGAAAAGTGGAAAAAACAGTCTCATACCTGACAAAGATATTCTCCTAAAATAATACACAATAATACACTGCCATTGTGTTGTACCATCATATTTGCTTTCCATGTTGCCCTGTGCTGTATTTAACCTTTGCTTTTTGCCTCATTCCCATTTTTCTTCTTTTTAAAAGCAGTAAAAGCAAAAAAAAAATGTAACTACAAAAACATGAAACAGGTTGAAATACCTTTGCCAACAATGCACAAATCAATGTAGTAATGTTTCTTCACTGCTGAAAAACATCCTTATAAACAATTTTAGTTCTGAAACAAAAGAATACATATCTGCCAAGGGACTGAGATAATTTAACTTCTTTCCAGTGCAAATGAGCTATAAGTGGGTGGAGTATCTGCCTTTTTGAGACTTGTTTATTAGTATTTATATCTAGTTTCTCTGTGATTTCTGAAAGAAGTGAACTGAGTCAGATAGATTTTTACTATGCATTTTTTGACATTGTTCCCATGCTCTCCCAAATTGCCGAGGCCAATTTCCCTCCCAATCTCGTCACTGCTAACTTCTACTGGTGGCTTGAGGAAGAAACAGGGGGGCCACCTTGACCAAGCTGCTTTCCACCCATGAACACTGCCAAATGTGTTCCATGAGGTAACCAGGCAAAGCAGAAGAGGAATATCAAACTATACTGGAAAGCTGATGTGAAAAACTACATGAAATGATGGAGGTGATGCAGGACACACACACTTCATACGATACAGGATCAAGTTATTTATTGTATGTACTTCAAAAAGGCAGAGTCATTAACCAACGAACCAACCAATCACGCGTTACAGAATGAGCAGTGATTCACTCCAAATCCCTTAAAGTAAAGTGAGAAGACTTTGCAAAATCTAAACTCTCTTAAAGCAACATTATGTCACAAGCTGTTTCCTGGCACAGCACTGAACTGGGTTTTTACATGTCAAGATGACATCAGCGGTCACAATATACACAACTGTTCACCCTGGAGGGATCTCAAGTACACACACACACACACACATACACACACACACACACACAGCTCACTCGTTCATGAGTATTGATAGCCGGCATATGTTCAGCTGTTCTTGAGATGCATACACACTAGCACACACACACACACACACACACACACACACACACACACACACACACACACACACACACACACACACACACA
>JBBMJY010000025.1:16129151-16172330 GCA_037833715.1 Toxotes lorentzi | reverse complement strand
ACACACACACACACACACACACACACACACACACACACACACACACGCACACACACACACACACGCACACACACACAGACACACACACACACACAAACCCTCCTCCAACTAAATCTCATGCTCGTTGACTACAAACTAGAACAGCTGATTTCCCCTCAGTTTTCCCCCTGCTGCTGAGTGCCACAGATTCCTAAGTGAGCCTGTCATTGTTTGTGTTCAGTTAATTGTCCCGTGGAGAGAGAGGGCGGGATTAAACCATCAAGTTCAATATATTGAGAAGCAAATGTCGATGAGGGGCTGTCAGGGGAGAGAGGGGGTAAGAGAAAGACCGTGCCGTAGGGAAGAATCATCTTGAAAGACGGAAAAAAAAAACAAAGAATAAATAAAGAGCACAGATTGCTTTTTGGCCCCAACCCCAATGGCATATTTTTGCCATGTCAGCAACAAACCAATTGCAGCTGCTCCCTGAGGTAAAATAATACAAGACGACTGTGGTACCTCTATCAAGAAGGGAGATTTTATGGACGCTGCACTTAGATGAACTCAAATTTAGAGCACAGTAAAATCGACCAAAACTCTTCAAGTAGTTTACAAGTGCATTTATTAGTCTGTATCAGGACACAACGACATTGGCGTGTAAAAAGACGCAATTAAAAGACGTGCAGTGTCACACAGTTCAAGGCTGTTTCTCTTGAAATAGCCAAACTAAGTGGAAGTATCAGCACTTTATAACACTAAAATGCTCAGTAAATGTTATTTTATAGCAGTATCTCCATCAATTTAGCCAGTTCACCTTATAAAATACAATCATGTCTTGTGCCATTTACTCACTCACAATAAATCCCTTGGAGGTATCCCTTGGAAGAGGAATGCATGTGTGTGTCTGTGTGTGAGACACCTCTTTACAAGCTCTACTCCCTCTTATATTAAATGCCACACAGTTGATAATTAAAGGGAAAATCCACTCTGACAATTGAATTCACTGGTCGTGAGCGCAGCTCAGCATGTTAATACTGAGAGGGGAATCTGAAAACTGTCACTTTTAATGTTCTTGTTTGAATTGTGTTATTCTTGGAGGTTATTTTTTCACCATAACAGTGGGGAAATGTTTGTGTGAGGCTGTTGTTTGGTGCCTTTCAATTGTGGATTTATTTGGTAAGATGTTTCCATGGAGCAATTTATTAGCAACAGTCAAAAAAAAAAAAAAAAACAGGCACAGAGGAAGCCTCGCTTTAGTTTGTCAAAACCTCATTTGACAAACTAAAGCAAGGCTTCCTCCAAAGTGAAACAAATGCAAGAGAATTTTGGCTCCTTTGGCTAAAATGGAACAAAGGTTATGTTAGGGATGATATGATTAAATGGTAGCTATCTCCTGAATAGATGGTGAATTTAAGTAAAAAAGATTAATGATATCTTGAAAAAAGAAGTATCTAGCTGTATGTCCCTGCCAGCTATTGGGAACTTCACTGGTATGACCACTTGAACTGCCTCAAAGGTGATGGATAAAAAAAATCTAATAGAAGTGAATAGGTTCTCATGCCAGTCATGTGATGCCACTCCGGAGATGACAAAGCCTGTGAGTGTATCATCCCTTCCCTTGAACCCACACATATGCACACACACCAACACACACACACACACAAATAAATGAATAAAAAAATTAAACAACACATTAATTCACCATATCAGGACCGCAGGCAGAGCCTTCTGCAGCTGGCATGAATTTGGTCTCACACTTCCTCCCAACACGGTGGCACCACAGAGCCTTGCAAATGTCCTGGAATGACATGAGAGGAAGGCAAAGGGTAGGTTACAATGTAATGCTAATAAGCCTTCCTGCTCTAAATTTCAGAAGTGAGATGATCAGTATGCATCTCACACCATCTGTATACAAACCGAGCAATGGGAAGAACAATAAATTATGATAACATTATTACGTTATTTTGCCTCTAGAGAGCTATTAAAACATGTTGATGGAAACTTGGGGGACTACGGATTGTCTGAATAATGATCTTCTGGCAAGCTATCAGTGTGCAGCAACCTTGTATCTCCAAAATATTTATGCTTCAGTAGCTAGGATAAGACCATTTAAAAAAAAAGAAAAGAAGAAAATGCATGAAATTTGGTCCAACTATTGCAAGGCATTATTCCACAGGCTGTGCATCAGTGATAATAAAACATGCACATCCATTGTTTCCAATGCAGAATCAGAAAACAATTAAATGGAAAAATGCGATATGCAATAATATGCATTAGTGGGGCACAACTAGCTTCCCAAACTTACATGATGTCATGGCTGTGTTTCTCAGCAGTAGTCTGAGATTCACATGGGAACACCGGGTGGTTTCCCTCCCTGCTTGCATTGCCTGAGAAACATGGCCTGCTACACTTTAACATCAATTCTATTACTATCTGAATGACTATATCAGATTTTGACAACTTGGTGCAGATGCTGACAGGCAACCAGGCCTCAGCTTGTTGCTGCCAAGAGCCACCATGGAATCCATCCCGAGGCCTATTTGTCCAGCTGTTTTGCTTGCTCAAGCCCTTTTGAAGCGGTCAAAACGGCAGAGAGCGGGCGAAAGAGGGAAGGAGTTGACACAGAGCGAGAGACACAGAGAGGTGATGGACAGAGTGAGACAGAGACTGAGTTAAAGAGAGGAAAACAGCCATACATATTATTTTGCTTTTTGCTAGAGTAACCCAGCTCTATCTGACCACAAACACCATGGAGAGTATCATCTGGCTCCTCCAGTGGTACTTTATCTTGACAAAGCCTGCCAAGAAGTTTAATGAAATATGAATTCATTACACGATGAACTGCACCGCAGAGGCTGATACTTGAGTGTTTTTTATGAGTAGTAGTAGTGTCTGGAAAGACAGTGAGCATGAGGGCTGCTTGGGGATTTTTGGGGTTCTGCGCACCTTGATGCTACCAGGTGCATGAGCAGAAACGATATAAGACCAAAAACAAAACCACGAGGGAGCAATTGTCGAATATCTTATAGCTGATATAATGCATGGATGTTTCAGTGTTTAGATGAGTAGGCTAGGGAGGATGCCATGTGTCAATATCAGGGGTTCGAATCTAGCCGATAATTTCTGTGACATTTAAAACTAGAGACCAGGTTTATATGTTTCGTAACAACATTATCATCCTCCATCATGCTCTTTATTTAAATGGAAAATCTCAAAAGTAAAAAAAAAAAAGAAAAAAAATTCAAACTAGTTATTTTAAGTTATATAGTAACTGCTCACATGCTATAAACACACAGTTTAAGATTTCTATCTTCTTGGAGGTAAAGATTAGTTTATTTTGGGGTTAATTAGTCAACCATGTACACACACTCTCAGCAGGGCCAGATTAATCTGCAAGGAGGCCTGGGGCAAAACTGAGCTGTGGTCCCCTATTAACCCCAATCACACTCATCTCCATACCTCAACTTTATTTGATTATGAGTTGATTAAATATGAGTGTATTTGACCAACACGGCATTGCAAATTGTGTTTATACTAATCAGTTATCTAAATTAAATCATGACAAATGAAGTGCTGTCAAGAGTCTGGGTTCCTGGGTGGTTTTTACCACTGTTAGTGAAGTGCAGTTAATACATCTGAGAGCTCTTTGTCAGATTGGCCCCAAAAAGAAACCAAATACAACTGCATCACAACAAACAAATATATATTGATTCCACCGACTGTCCTTTTTTTGGAAGGACAGGTGCCTCTCTGGTTCAGGTTTAGATAGGGTTTGGACTCATGAAGATCTCTTATCTAGATGCAAGAACACCAGTAATTTAAGGGACCTTAAGAGTGTCATAAAACAATGAGGCAATCTAAATCTTATCTGGACTCAGACAGGGTATCTCAAACAGCAACATCAGCAGTAATGAGACAATGGGACAGCAACAAGGCGAGATTCCCATTGGCAACGGTCCAGTGTATATTTAGTCATCCATCCCATGAGTAGTTCATGGGCAGCATTATAACTCTCACAGCTTGTTTTGTGTGTGTGGATATGAGAGAGCGAGCATGCATCTTAGTGTGTGTGTATGTGCATCAGGGCATGCTACCCTAATCAGTTTCTCTTTTATTTCCTCTTTCCTTTATTCTTCCTTTTTTCCTCTACCTCATTCTCCCCATCCTTTTCTTGATTTCTTTCTTTCTTTCTTTGGATTTTTAACTCATTTTTAAATCAGCATGGGATGGCATAATTGAGTCAAAATCAATTTTACCTTCTTAAAATCGAGGGTGCAGAGTTTGGCCTTCTCCCCAAACTGCCATTTGCACTGTGTGTCGGCATCGTACAGCTCGCCAGGCAGCTTCTCAGGGTATGGATACTCCTTGACTGCTCTGGGTTCATCTGATAGGCACAGAGCCTGGGCAGAACTGGAGGAGAATAGATGAGAACAAAAGGAGAAAAAAAAGGAAAATAAAGGGCACACGATGAGAAAGGATGTAGGAATGAAGCAGAGGTGGCAGAGTGGGAATGAGGATAGCAAAAGAACAGGTCCGGGAGGGGAAGAAGGGGTTAAGGATCAAGCATTAATTTTTTAAAACAACTTTGGTAATATACAACATGCATGTAACAATGTAAGGTAGCTGGTATATAAGGCTCCATGCTGTGTGCACAGAAATTCCACAACAGAGAGCATCAGTCCATGACATTCCATTGTTTCCCACTTTGGATAGTACCGTAAAGTGTTGCCATGGAGACTTAGCATGTTGCCAAAATCAGATCCTGAGAGTAATGGTTTTAATGCATCAGACACTCAATTATGACTGACATAAAAAAAAAAAAATCCATGCCCATATCTCTCATATCCTAACACCAGCAGGGAGGGGGGGTTTCCAGTGTTAACTGATATCTCTGGTTACTATACAGAGATGTTTTAGAGCTTAAACACTGCAGGCAGGGGAATATAATAAAAAAAATATGGTGGAAAGAGCATGAAAAGGCAATAATATGTTGGACTCGTTCAATGTGCTAGTGAGTGGTCCTGATTGCTTTAGCAGAGTATATATGTGTGTGTGTGATCTTCCATTGCTTTATGGGTCCTATGTGTCTACAGAGAACAATGGCTGTTCTGCAAGTGCAATATTCTGATATTCTACATTATTCACATAATAACATTTCTGCAAAATAAATTACTTGCGGTGTACACACATCAGCAGGCGCACGCGTAAGGCTTGTGAACAAGC
Organism: Toxotes lorentzi; assembly: GCA_037833715.1. Classification (NCBI taxonomy): domain Eukaryota; kingdom Metazoa; phylum Chordata; class Actinopteri; family Toxotidae; genus Toxotes; species Toxotes lorentzi. The sequence goes on along the minus strand of JBBMJY010000025.1, from coordinate 16,167,128 downwards.
ATGCGTGCAACCAGCCGCTCACTCACACATAAAATTACAAAGCCAATGTAGCTAATTTGTAGAATCTCAGAACAGATTCCCTTTAGAGCAGCTTTTTGTGTTCACTGATGGAGCTGCAAGAGGCTTAGAACAAAATGTTTTTCCCTTTGAGCTGTAAGCACTGTAGACCACAAGATTATCATCAGCTAGAGATAAAAAGAAAAAAAAATCTGAATCTGAAAAGCACCCATTCTTTTCAAGGATTCCCTGCAGATCTCCTGACTCATCTGCTGGGCATTTTCTATCACCCATGGTTTGTTAATGCCATGATCATCCTGCAGTGACTCGTTTGTGGACTTTGGTTTGGTTTCTTTGTGTTTTTGTTTAGTATTTCCTGATTTATTTTGTAGTTACATCCCTTGTGTCTCTGCACCGAAGTCATTTCCTCTCTTTGTGGGTTTTTTTCCCCCCTCCTTTTGAGATTGCCTGCCCCACCCTAACGTGTGCCACCTGTTCCCAATTATCTCTTGTGCATTTAATCTGTGTTCTCCTATCTCATAGTCATTTGTCTGTTCTACCTTGTTCACTTCCTGTGTTCCTCCCTGTTTTTGCTCACGTAAAGGTCCCTGAGTTTCCTTTGAGTTTTTGTTTCTGTGTTTTTTCCCCTACATTGACATTTTTTTGATTGTCCCGAGTTTTGTTCCTGGCTGTGTGAACTTTAGTTCTTCCTGTCTCTTTACCTGTTACCCAGTGACTTTTTTTTTTCAGATTTTGTTATTAAAATATCCTCATTCATCTGTCCCGTGTTCCTGGAAACCCCATAACAGTTGATGCATCAAAAACAAAGACAGCAAAATCATGTTATGTGGTGAGTGAAAAAGTCTCAAAAGTCTTGTTGACATGTGCCAAATCAACACCTGTGGCAGTTAAAAAAAAAAAAAACTCTCAGCTCAACCAAAAGGACATTTAATGGACCAATTCAACATTTTGTAGGTGGAGCCAGCAGCTGGTTAGCTTGACTTAGTATAAAGACATGGAGGAACAGCTATCCTGGCTCAGTCTGAAGGTAACTGAATCCACTTGAAAACTCACTCATTGAAGTGAAAACTGAAATGTGATAATGACAATTTGCTGACAGCTTGTTGTTTTTGTAGGGGGTTATGTATCTGACTATTTCTTGGATTCTAGGAAGTTACCATTTCAAGCCAAGAGACAGTCCAGCACATAACACCTCACAAAATGGTAAAATTGTTGTTTTACACTTTGGTTTTTGTATGAATTTCTACAGCTCCTATGAGCTGTCTATTCCAGTCTTTAACACATCCATAGTTATCATCCAGATTTGACAGTGGTATCAATCCTGTCATCTAATTCTCAAGACAAGAGCATTTACAAAAGACACAGAGATGGTGGTTATAAGGTGTCCAGTGGGCCAAACTGTGTCATTTGTGGCATATATAACTCTGGAAAGAAAAGAAATAGGACCACAAGAGAATCCTGTAACTTTAATTTATCACTGGTTTTTCGATGGCTTTCACTAGCTCTCATTCAAACAAATTCCAAGTGGCTTTTAAGGGGATTTTGCCCCCTGCCATGAAAGTTGTCCATCCATTTTAGGCATGACAAAGAGCTCAGATAAAGCATCTGACTATACATACAGTGTTGGCACAGACCTCTCTGTCATAGCTGACTGAGGCGAGGCAGATTTAGAGTGAGAGTGAAGTAGGACTCTGTTGGCTGACACAACGCTCCCCTCCACAGCAGATGAAGACAGAGACATTCAGGGGTCTCAGTTAACTCAATGAGACACATTCGGCCAAAGACAGTTAAATATGACACATTCTGTAGACATTCCGTTGATTGCAATTAGAAAAACATACAGCATTTCAGCTTTTTTATCGTTCAGAGATTACACAGGCAGACGACCCTCGGTTGGCTCAGTGGTGCAGAGATCCCCTCCACGTGGCCTCTGGGGGTGATGGGAGTTTAATATAAGGCTGACAGGCCTAACAAGGGTGAGGTCACTCCAGCTCTAATAACTCAGCGAGGAAATACACTGTCTGTCTCCACCACTCTGAGAAGGGAGACCTGACAGTTCAGTTAACGCACTGGTAAATTTAGTGGAGGGCACTGGCTCTGGGCTATCTGGTTTCAAGTACACAAACACACACACGCACAGACACACAGAGACACAACCACTAGCCACAGCCAGATGCTATGTCTGTGATGCTTGTTTTTCACTTGGGTGAGCAGGCTGCATGCATGAAAATGTTATCGTGTTATTGCACAAACACACGCATAACTTTCTCCCTCACACTTTCACTCACATGTACCTTGACATACAATACATATGCAGCCAGTAAAGCAACGCTTACAGTAGAATAGCGGCACCGCATATCACTTAACTTAGCTGCTAAGTTAGCTATGTATCTCAGCTCCTCACACACATGCATACTGTAGGCCTGTTTGCCTGTTGTCACACATGCATACTGTAGGCCTGTTTGTCCTTTCTTTAGCAAAAATAAAGCAAGTCCCGTAATCATTATAACATCAGCGCTGTTTTTCACTTGGCACTCTTTGGACCAGAGCAGCAGTTGAAACTGAAGTATCTGCTGCTGACATGTTTTTCCTACAACACATGTTCATCTATCAGTAACACATGTTGAATAATATAAACACAATGCATTCTAAAAATGAGTGTTGTTTTAATAATTCTCTTTTATAAACTGATGCAGTGCTCTATGTTTTTGTTGCACGAGCCCTTAACAAAAGCTGGCATGAGGATTTACTCGTTACTCATCAATATGCCACATGGAGCTCTTCTGTCATGAAAACTTAATAAGACCTTTCAAACACTGTTACCCATAAATGTCAGCATTAACAGTAAGTGCTTCTTAAATCAAATCTTTTTGCGTCGTTCACCACAACAAAAACAAAGCAGTAATGGTAAAATATGGCTGCTTACTTGAGGAAACGGCTGAGGTACTGGCGGCTGCAGGCAGACCAGGAGAAGATACCATTGTGACCGGCTAATGTGGGAGACATGATGTTGCCCTCTGACTTCTTACAAACATTACCCTCACCGTCATGGACCATTCCAAAACTGGCGAAACAAAAAGAGTAAAATATTTACCATGATGAAGTTATGGATGCAGCGTTCCACGAAATGTCACAGTGTCTGTATTTGATCAAACAGCAGAAGACCGTCTGCATCATAGGAATGTGTTTGTGGAAAGGGTGAGTGAGCATAAACAGCATTACTGTGGGTACCTAATGGATTAAAACTTAAAAGTTAAATGTGCATTAGAAGTAGGAAGCATTTCTTCTTCAACTGGATTGTTTATGCTGACACATTTTAAACACATGCTGCTTAACTTTTCAACATATGTTTTGAGATTGGTTTGAAAGTGTGCTGGCATGATGTGCAAATTAAGGCACATAATTTTTCTCTGACGTCTTCAGACCCTTACTTGTGTCCGGATTCATGGGCGATGGTGAAGGCCAGACCCAAGCCTGTGTCTTCATTAATGGTACAACTCCGGTACTTGCTGCACATCCCACTGATTGGAGCAAAACCTGCAAAATTGGTGACACACTTTTACAAACCGTACATCGCTCCGGTCCACTGAAAACTCATTCTAGTCTCAGCTAGTTGTGGACTGCATGCAGAAAAATATCAAACACACCATAACTGGGTTAAACTCCCTCCATATGTTAAAATATGGGACTCTGTGGGCACATTCCCAGATCCCCTTCCTACCTTCCACTTAATTTTAAAACATTCTTCCTCTATCTTCACTTCATCCTTGTATCCCTCCTTCTCTATTAAACTCCCTTTTACTATTCGGCTCCCTTTACGCCTCTCTCTGTCCTCTCTCCTTCTGTCTCTCCTCACATAGACACATAGACTCTCCTCACGCAGCACCCCTGGCTCTGAATCAAAACGGATAATACTTGTGGGGGCCTCCCTTAATGTTTTTGTCTTAGTGCCTCAGGGAGAATTTAGCCTTGTGTTTTGTTATTTTATGGCTCTAACTCATTTGCTATAGAGCGCAAAACCCCTAAAGTAATGTTCTCATGTACATAACTAATGTGAATAATGATACTAAACATAAGAAGGCAGATTGACTGTGAGAACTGCCATTTCGGTCAATTTTTGTGTCAGGAAAGTGGTACATCATTGATATAATATACAGGTTTTTAAATCTGGAGGAGAACAATGAGGCATAGGGCTGTGACGGTTATGCAAATAAACTGTGTTATTTACAGACTGGTAGCCTGAATAGTCATTTTGCCTTCCTCTTTGGTAATTAGTCAGAGCTAACTCTTTTTTGACTGCACACACACAGAAATACACACACACACACACACACACACACCTTTGAACTGGGCTTTCATAGCAATGATTAGGGCTAATGTTAGTCTCAGCACTTTGAAGTCAAAACTTTAAGTCTGTTTGAAGGTAGTGTCTGTTTGTACGTATATGTATGTGTGTGTGTGTGTGTGTGTGTGTGTGTGTGTGTGTGTGTGTTTGTGTTTGTGTGTGCATGTTTCTCTGGGACGCAAAATGGAAGTTTCTTCTCACAGTGTGGAAGACAACAATTTGTTTGCATGGTCATTACCACAAACAAGCTGTTGTTAGTTTGTTAGATAACAGGGAATCAGGTTGGGAATAAACAGCGCACACACGCACAAACTCACAAACTCACGATGACTGAGTGTGTGCGTGTGTTTAAACTAGCTGAACTCTGTTCTGTCTTGTAAGTGAAAACATGATTAGAATATTTTCATTTCATCCTTTTCATTTATTGAACTTTTTAAAAAACATATTATTCTTCTGCTTTTGCATCTGCAATACGCTGCATTATTTTCTTTAGATGTGAATCTTATATATAACTGTTTTTTTTTTAAGAGGCCAAGATCGAGATCAAACCGACCTTCTGACCATTTTCTTCCTGCTCACAACTTATGATTTTTCTTTATATCTGCTGTTAAACTTTATATTACTCCATATTAGTACATACATATGTGATACTGTGGGGAAGAAAAGATCTGAAAGCTGCAGATCTTTTCAACATCTGGTTTGGTTGGTGTGATCCTGGGTCACACCGTGTGACAGATGACAGGGGCATCTTCCCAGAGAGAGAGACAGACAGCGAGAGACAATGACATATTTCTATCAAGAGTAACAAACAGACAAAGAATAGGGACAGATGACATATGTGTGACTTTGTCAAAATGAGTGAGTTTCAAGTAAAACCCTATACTGTCACAGGTTTATTTCAGCATTTGGAGCAGTGAATTTGCTGCAAGTCCTTTGTATTTTCTCAAATGACACTTTCAGGCATTTTCTTTTTGCAGAATCTATGCTCCTCAATGTTTTTTAAGCAGTACAGCAATAAACAGGGCAATAAAGACGTACCAAGAGTGTCACAGGGTTCATTCTTCCAAGAGCAGATGTCGAGTCCTGTGAGGAGGATGGCGTGGTCGTGGCGGCGTCCCTCTCTGCCTCCCAGAGTAGACTGCCAGTGGCAGAAGCTGTTCAGTGTGTGGTCTGCATGGTGGTTGATCACCAAGCCATCCTGTGAGATAGATCAGATAAAAGGAGGCAGAAAGACAGACGGTGTTGTGTTTATGGAAAGAAGCTGTTGTGTCACTCAAATTAAACATCACCTTCCCTCTTCCTCTAATGAGACACTTTGTTTATTTTTGGATTACCAGAGCCTTGCCTTGTCTTTACAATCAACCTCCAAGATCTTTGACGTACTGTATGTATGTTAGAGGCAACGTGAAGATGTGAGAGGGGAGTTGTCCTCAAACTGCCTGACTCTTGACGGTACCTGACCTGTTTCTTCATCGCCCTCCCTCTTTTTCTCTTTTGTTCATGCTGTCTTTCCATCTCCACAAGAATTTCCCTCCTGAATCTGGCAAACATCCAAGGAAATGTATATCCTATAATTAACGACTGTAAAAGTCCTTAGTAGTTAGGATGACCCCGGGGAAATCTCTGAGAAACCTAGGAGATGTGGACCTACAGGCATAAAAACAAATAAACAAATTATCTTTTTTGGCATTCCCTTTGCTTCCCTTCCTTAAGCTCCACAATGTCACTGCTAACAAAGGTCAGGGTGCTTAAGGTAAGGATATATACTTGAATGGATTCAAAATCCCAGAGAAATTTTCAGACCCTTCAACCCCACAAAATGTTGCATGAAGAATCCGTTGCCATCGGTCAGTGCTGTTTGAGAGACTGGATTTTGGGATGTATGACGATTTCACCGGACAGTGCTGACATGCTTTGAGAAGCTCACCTGCTCTTCATCCAGAAGCACGAGGCCCACAATCACTATGTTGATGTTCCCCCCTATTGTGCCGTCTTTGAAGAGACTGGAGACCTAGAATACACACAAAAAGACGTTATTACATTTTTGTTAAATCCATTATTTGCAAAATACAGCTAAATATCTCTGTAAATTGACTTTGACAACAGTTAAAAACCTGAAAAACTCCCCCCCCCCCCGAGACAATTAAAGACAGAGTCCTGCTGAACACAGGCTGAGCTGTTTATTCCCAACCTGATTCCCTGTTATCCCCTTAAACCTAGGGAGCACAGAGATTTTCAGAGAGATTTGAAAGGCTTCATGATGTCAGTGGAGAGTGTTATTCTGCCATCTGATATGCAGTTATTAAAGCCTTAAAACACAGACCCACCTCTGAAAAGAAAAGTGTCTGTCAAAATGTTGCCATGCCAAAAAACACCATGTAGCATCTTTCACTCATACAATCAGCTAATGTCTTAAGACTTGTCTTAATCATGAATACTAAGCACCAGTTTAGTTCTCTGTGTCTGTCTGATATCGTAAATGTGAACTCGTGAGATAATTGTGGTTGATATTTTCATATACACTTTAACTATAGTAGGTTAGAGAGAGTCTGTGTCCAGGACACAACACACCTTGATGTTCCTAACACACAAAGCCGTTTTGATGGTATCACTGAGGTATGGTAGCCACAACTGCTGTTTCCTACTCAGCTTCTTGAGCTCACACGGATATCTGACCATCAATCATAACAGTTCAGGCTTTGAAAGTGGACTCCTGATCTTTCGGTCTAGTTCGCTCTCTGTACTTCTCTTGAGCCTTGTGAATAACTCAGGTGCCACTCACTAAGCTTTTTTTTTTTTTTCCCGTCAGGAACACTCTCATTGATTCCTTATGTTCCTGATGTTTGGTCTTCCTCTGCGCTGACTCACGAGAAGACACACGGCTGTGGTTTGTTAGAGAATTCGAGCTGAATTCTGAGGTCAAAGAGGCAGTCAAAACCATTTACTTAAACTACGATATCCTGGAACACCAGTGTTTCGGTCTCACACACTTCAGCAGATACAGTGAATCACCGTGTTTTCACTGCCTCATAAAAGAAACAATCACCCCAGTTTCCATAGAGCTTCAGTGTTTGGTCATACAGAATGTACAGCATATTTTTTAAAAAATCTGCAATTACAAAATGTTTTTGAAGTCTTTCCACTTAGGCACGAAGAAAACATAAATCTGTGCAAAAGCTGGAAAAGCATATCAAATTTAATTTTCTGCAAATATTAAATAACCTCTGAGACCCATGGGAGCTGGCAGGTGGTGTGGGGGTTGGGTGTTTTCTGTGAAACTCCATACTGTATTTAAGTGACTCCTCTGAGGCGGCCTGTGACTACTCCAACTTGGTTTCCACTATAGGGAACCGTGTTTTCAAAATAGATGGATTATCTTTGGATTTGTCAGTCAGTCATTAAGTAGCAAAACGAGGGTGACGGAATTCGCCTGCAGATCAGCTGAGAGGGACGAGGGTCACTGTGAGCATTGCAGCGATGATCTCACCCTGATATTGCTTTCATGTTTTTAAGATGTGCTCTCTCTGATAAGCGAGAATGGAAGATAGGGGTGTCCAGTTACTAAACTCTTATCTACGGCAAACTTATTTATGTATGGCAAATCAATTTCAGCCGATGTTTGCTTTTTACGTGCTGTATAATTACAAAACATGTAAGAACAATTTTGAATTCAGGCTATGGGCACTAAAAACAATGTACAGCTGAGGCTGATGGGAATGTGATTAGTTTTGCAGGTATTTGCTCATTGAACCAAAGTATTAAAAAAAACCCACCCCATCCCATTTTAACCTCGATCATGTCTAACACTGTAGTTGTAATTACATTTCTCTCACCATATTAAGCACAGTAAGAACATATGTGGTTATGTTCTCATGGCCGTGGTTGTCCATCATCTTTCTGTCCACCACCACCAGCGTCTCCACGTTGAGCTTCTGACTGGGCTGGTTCTTCATTAGCACTGCCCTTTTGTTCCTGGGGATGAACTTGTACTCATCTGGGAGGATAAAAACATCCTCTTCTGGAGGTTTGGGCATGTCTGGAGAAAACAGATGGTCAGAGGTAAAGGGAGCTAGAATTAATTAACTTATTAACTGCTTTCAAAATTATGTGGTAACAACTGAACTGAATTGAACTTTAGGCAACAGACTGTGGCTGCAGAGTCAGTGTAATCAAGAACAAACCATGGAGTAGTGGGCGTTTTAAGTGATTGATGAAAGACAAAAACACTAGTGCATATAATAACAATTTAATAGCAGTTATAACGTCCATTCCAAATATACAATCCTTCCGTCTCACAGCTGATTATACTGTACATTGCACACGATTTGAAATGAACCTATAGCCACCAGCCAAATAGTCACCTTGCTTGTGAGTGTTAACCGGCAATTCTGGCAAGCAGCTGACAGCCATTCTGGATGATTAACTGTACTCTAACTTTCATGACCTGATGTCATGGATAAACTGTAAACTGAACTTTCTTTCTGATGTTGACTCTGGCAGCCTCAGTGTTACGCTACAGTAAAGTGTGAAACCACAGCGTGTGATGTACTATGCATTAATAGCACCTACAGCAAGTCAAATTTTCTTGATATTATACAAAAGCTTCACATGCTAAAAGCCAGTCCATTTTGCCGTCTGTGTAGTCTTCATATGTTAGATAATACTGGACAAAGGCCATTTCTTGATCAATTACAAGAACTAATGAAACTGTGACTGTTTCAATCCATTTTGCATTTTTTTTTCAATAAAGGTAATTTTGAATGGTGCCCAAAATGTCAGTGTCACTGATCGGTTTTTTTCCTGAGGGGAAACTGTTTTATTATATTATTATAAAAATGATGACGTAAATTGCAATCAATTCACAACACAAGCTTATTGTTAAGACTTATCAGCAGTTAATTTTTAAGCGAACATGTGACTCAGACAAACACAAACTTAATCTTATCATCAAATGCCCAGTTCTCCCCTGTTTTTAACTCTCCTTTTGAAGCTGGGCCACCTCTGGGAAAAAAAAACGACCATGATCATTCCTACACTACGACACAAGGTTAATAGTACACACCAGTCAAAGCATAACACAGCATAAAACCATTGTAGCTTTTGACATTATCACCTCAAATGTCCTGCTTCATGTTTTCAAGTTATCAAAACTTCGAAAGGTTGCTTATATAGGCGGAAAGCAGGTGAGCGACCAAAGTGCCTTTTTTACTAAAACACGGCACAGGTGTTCAGTGATGTCACTCTATGGGAATGTAAACATCAGTGTGTTTTCACAGGGGACAGACAGCTGGGGTTCTGCAGGGTAATGATGGTGGTACCAGTCCAATCCCTGCCTGCTCGCTTTTGAGTGACCCCTGTGACACTAGCAGTGTTAACTTGTAGTAATTTCTTGAGAGCAAACATTTGTCACAGTGTAAAGTGAAACATTTCCCATAATCTTTCACAGGTTAAGTCACTAATGAAATCAACCAAAAATGTCAGCGTAAATGATGATAATATTGTTCACAGCTCACACATGTCATCATGAGAAACACAAATCAAAACCTGCTCGAACTGCAAAATATTTGAGTAATTTTGACTGTTAGGTCTAAATTATAATAATAATCATCTCTATCTAATTTTAATAAAGAGGCTTAACAGAATTAACAGTCTGCCTTTTTGTGAGTGACAACACAGATGTTGCTTTTCTTTTTAACGCACACAGGGGCTAATTATGTGTTAACAACCACACATATTAACATAGACTCTACTACTACTTCTGCTGCGCTATGAAAGGAAACGCCATTGTTGTCCTACTACAACTACACAACTACAGTCGGTATTGTGGATGTTTTCTGTGCTCATATGATTACATTAGCATTTATAGCAATTATAATGAACATGGGAACATATTCTGTTGGGGCTGATGTCTCTGTGTTCCCATTACGCTAACCAACCACAACCCTGTGAGGCTGACTGCTAACAGAGTTAACTAAAAATGTAAACAAAGAGAATTATTATCATGTGCCGATCCTTTTCTTTTCTCTGTGAAACTGTAAGCTGTGTGATAATGCCTTTAAAAAAGTATCTTAACCTCTCTGAGTTCAAACCACTAATTTCGTTATATCTTGATGTTTAACATTTTTATTATGACAGTGCGTAAAATGTGTAATGTGAGAAGTACATTGAGATGGGAACAGTCTTCATTAAATGTCAAATGTTAACCTTTTTTGAGGTATTAGAAATGGCATAAAAAAATGACTACATGACAATTTTAGGACAAAATATGTTACATAATCTAATTTAGGGAGTTAAAGAAAATATCTTTAATATCTTTTCAGTGGGAGAATATACGTGAGAAAGATTAACCTCATTATAAAATTGGTTGTTGAGGTCTTTAAGACGATATCCTGTGCAGAAGAGGTTTATGCAAGAGTGCATGGGAAGCAACTGCTGGACTATTTAATGCATCTCAACATGAAGAGTTAGTATATGAGTGTGCACTCTGGACTAATGCTGTATGTTACAAGTGGACCAGAATGAGAAATTGCCCTTACATACATTTCTTCCGTCTCCCGCAGAAGTGTTGTCTCTGCCTCTCCCCATGTTTGTAGTCACTGTCATGGCGATGGCTGTCGCGGTGATGGCCACTGCCATGATGCTCCGTCTGGTCATCATGACTATTGTTGTTATCACTGTTATGATGATAATCATGACTGTGCCTTTGTTGTTTTTGTTGGCCCCTGTGGTGATCTTCATTAACTGTGCTGGTGGTGGGGTCCGTGGGTGAATTTGTGGATCTCTTGGTGACAAAGTGTCCATGTGATTTGCGAGGAGATGAATCTGTGGATCGCTTCTGAAGCACCTGAGGCTGATGACCTCTCTGCTCTGTCTGAAAATCCCTCACACTCTTGTAGAGGATGTGTGGCTGGTGACCGGAGGGTGCTGTGAAGTTCTCTCTCTGGGCGAGGCTTAGGGACACTGGTCTCAGGAAGTAGTCCGTATCCTGCGTTCTGATCAAACCTGACTAGAGGCAAAACAGACAGTCCCATTAGCTTTACAGCAGTGGCCCTTACACCTATTTGGCCAATCTCTTGTTGCACCCATATTAATTTTATGCACTTAGGCTACATGGGACCCAGAAAAAAGACAATTACATCAATTATGGATGCAGAAATATACTGTACTTTGCAAAAATGTACAATGTTTGACTTTATTTTTACATATAGGCTACCTCCTTAGCCTTTATTCAAATAACTACACTTCTGTCAAAAAAAACCCCAAAACTGTAAAGTGACCTGTAGGGTATAAATGGTTGACGGCCAACACCTCAACAGCTGACACACTCTCTTCCACTGAAAGGGCCCTAAAGGGCTGCACTCATATATTACAAATGAACAAAACAATAATCTCAAGCTATTCATTTAGCTACCCAATCTGTCTCTGTCAGCAATTAGTCAAGATTTGACTCATGGGTCACTGTGAACCTGACCTCCTCCCCTCCCCACCAAAACCTCTGCGTGGCTCAATTAGTGGCCGTGTTTCTTCATGTTCAACATCTGTTTTGCTGTTCGAGGTCAGACGTTATCTCAGCAAAATCTAAATAAGGCTAGGTCAGACTGAAAGCGTTTCACACAAAAGTGCTGGTGTGAGGATGAAAGGAGGTGGCATCTCTCCCATAAACAATGTATACGCTCAAGCTTCTCAAGGTTTAGGCATTCCTCAATTTAATATTCACATGTATTAGAGGTCTAGCAAACAAAAATAGCTCCTCAAGTGTTATCTGACTGTAGTATGTAACCAACCCTTTATTAAAATGTGTCCTTAGATGTTATAAACTGCTGTTATTGAGGGCCATGTAAGGGTGAGGGCCCCACTTTAGGTACCAGTGCCTTATGCTTTTGATTTAAGGGGATAAGTTATGGCAAAGCCCATTATAAATCCCTAAAGGTTCAGCAAAAGATTTCTTCAGCTGACCTTATTCTCTCTCCCTATCTCAGTCTCTGGGAGAGAGGCAGAGACATTTTCAGCTTTCATATTCCATTTTCAATAAACTTCTATCAACACAGCCGACTCAAACACTTGGAGATTATTTTCTCTTGCTCTCTGCCTCTTTCTTTGTCTCTCTCGGCCTCTCCAAACATGCACCACATCTGTGTTGACAGTCAACTGGCGCGTAGTGTTTGGACTGTAACTGTGCTTGGCAGTAATAGTAGTTTCCCTAAAATACATTTAATTGACTACAGTCTCCTTTTGTGTTTTCACTGTGAGCTGTGAGTGGAGTGTGAGGTCCTTCATCACCACTGCCTTTCTGCTGGCTGACAGAAACAGTCTGACACAGTGGCAGCAGTGAGGCTGTGGCTGTCCTGGGATAAGTGTGTATGTGTGACAGCACGAGATGAATGGGTGTGTGCGGGACAATAAAGGGTGAGAGCCTGAGAGAGAAGACAGAGATTATTCATGTTTAACTAAATGTCTAAATGCCAAATAGAGATTTGTGTGTATCCATCTGTTTACTTAAGTGGGATCGTCTCTAATGGTGATTTTGTAGACGCGGACCTCTATTGGTGATGTTTTTGATGCTGTTGTAATGATTCTCAGTCCTGATTTACCAAATTTCATTGTCATTTACTAACCTGGGCCTCCACCTCCGCCAGCCTATTAACCACAGATCAGGGGACTAGTGGAAGAGAGTTCTTGGAAAATAATGTGACCGTATTATGCACTGACTTTGAAAGTTCTGAACTCAGATGAATACAAGCCAATACAGATGTGTCAGCTGTGACCACATTGACTGTACAGTTTACAGCTTTCATCACGTACTGTGGCAGGGAGAGCTATCATGCACTCATGTTGCATTTGTGCATTATTTGTTCCACAGCAGCTAAACTGGCATAGTCACTTAAATACCGTAAAAATTATTACTCACATTTTGCATTAACTAACAGCAAGAGCAGAGAACAAAGACATTTAAAATCCATGCATACTCCTGAAGCGTTAAGATGTCACAGCGGTTCATCGTGAAATGCTGGGAACGCTTGGTCAAATCCCACTGTTAAATTTTATGCCTTTACCACAAGCCAGTGTAGAGCAGTTGCTGTTTACAGGTGGTTCTGTGTCAGATAATGATAATTTCCCACCGTACAGTAACTGGTGTTTGACAGACAAAAGATAACCACAAACATCGTCGCAGAAATATATTTGGAGACATATTTACAGCTGGAAACACACTTTTTGGCCCAGTACTTACTGAGATGATTACAATCTTTTAGACCCTTTAAATATGCACAAGCACACAAAAAAACAATGCATGCTTTATAATGAAGTCCTCTGACAGTGTGCAGGTTTTGCTACATCAGCAACTTTCCAGCACTGTCATTTCTAGTCTCTGTGTTAAAATCCCCCAAAAAGCTACAAACGTGGTTGCACTCATCCCACACGATGTTGCATCTGATTCTGACTATGGACCTTGATTCAACACAGCAATTTGCTTCGGGAAATGAGCGGGTGGGGGATCAATTATTGAGAAAAAAGAGAAAGAGAGAAGAGAGAGATGCTTGCTAATGCATTACCACCTTTTACTGCGGCTTGCCTGCCAGTTGGTCAAGAAACAGTTCTTGCCAGAAACCCAGGCCAAGATCGTTTCTTTACAATCACTTGTGACAACTGGTGCGTGATCCCGTCATCCGCATGGCACCCGCCCCGGCGCTGTGTAATCACAGACGATTGTCATAATTTGGTTCCAAGTCACGGTGACGCCTCTGACCTGAACGGCGCTGCCTGTCAACCTTCAAAACTTCACATTAAGTACTCATTCTGTCTGGGTAGGTGGCTAGGGGGTTTCTGTTGATTTGGTATCCGGATCCTGAGAGTAGAGAGCTGAAGATTTTGGATGAGAGGAATGAAAGGAAATTCTCCTTTTTGTTGTTTTTGTCATGAGAGAGTCTGATGCTCCTCATTGGAAGGAGCATCAGACTCCTTCTCCTTCCAAAAGCAGTAAAAGGAGATGGGATAGATAAAAAAAAGAGGAAATCCATGATGGAAAGAGACAATCATTGGACCTACACCTGAAACCTGTGGACTGGACTGTTTAGTTAGGAGTTGTTATAGAAACTGTCATGATCTGATATATATTAAACAGTAGTCTGGAGTAGACAGGGTAATCTGGCTGACATTCTGTCTATAAAAAGAGGGACAGCACAGATATGTTTGCATCCATGCAGCAAACAATTCAAAACAGAATCACGCAGAAGTAGTATTTTTATAAAACGGTGCAGCCCAAGCCAAAGACTTTTTACCACTTCCACTTGAGGCACGTCAACAAGCATGAACATCATGATAGTTATGACAGCATTTCATGGTGACAGTGTTCACTCTATGAGTCTGCCTGTCTCTTCCCTGTCAGCACCACATACATATGTTACATTCTGTTGTTTCTATATACAGACTGCACTGTTTTTTCAGCACTGGTGCTGAGGTTTTAGGGTTTATGTTGTCATCACATTGGTGCAAAAGAGATATATTGGTTCTATTATAATGTATGTCAAAATGTACTGTGCGGCATATATTCCTAAATAAGGGTCTGGAGATTTTCAGGTTCAGGTCCAATCCCACGGTCCTTCAGCAAAATAGGTGTTTTATGGAGATGACTGTGTCTGCTTATTTTCAACTGCCTATTACCAGCTCTCTTCACTGTACAGTGGACATGTACTGTATGTAAGGAAATCTAAGTAGACTATGATAATTGATTGCACTTTCCCTGCAGTATGACTGTCTGTAGTACTTCAGATTAGATAACAACCATTATCTTCTCAAATTTAGTTTCCTTATTGAAGTTGTTGTCGAACTGAATGTTTTCATGACAAACCCTTATTAGAGTTACGTATGAGCAACTGGTATGGCTTGTGTTTGTGGCTTCATCATAACAAGAACCATAAGTCTGTCCTCAAGACAAATCAATACTCCTTATTGTTTAATGAATTCTGTCTTTTTTGCCCTGTGCTTACGATATTCAATCAGATGTAGACGTTGTAATGATCTGTGTTGTTCTAAAACATGCAAATTTTATATGCAGTGCATATAATAAGTTTTCATTTGTAGACAGAAACCAGACTAGAAATTGTACCCAAATCCACGTGTATAAGCAGTGAACTGTATATACAATGACTTCAAAATGTTTCTGCCTTAAACAAAGCAACGTGCATCCTCTTTCTCTTCCTAAGCATAACAGGAAGCAAATCCCACAGATAATCTTCCTATAATATCTGTAGTCTGTAAACTCTGCACAGCCTCATTCAAAACAACATGTATTGCTACTTTCTTCAAAGTGTGTGTGTGTATGAGAGCCACTCTGTTCAGAGATTAGGTCACACTAGTGCCTTTCCTAAATAGTCAAAGTCATCAGATTACACACTGTGCTCTACGAGGTGCAAATAGCAGTCATAAAATGCTGAAACACTACTTGGGAGGGCACAAACAGCTGGACTCTCTGGAGTCAGACGCATCCAGACAAGCAGCGACAGGAATGGGGGATTGGGGGGTGCGAGAAAAATGGTAGGAAACGGAAATGGGGGTGGGGGGTGTGTGTGTGTGTGTGTGGGGGGGGGCTTTCAGTGCATTACAAGGTGCACCTGACTGTGTGCAATATATGGTTCTCTGTTTCTTTCTGCCTAGCTCTGTTTAACTTGCTCTTCTTGATGGGATTGAGACCAAATAATATTTTGCTGGTTCAAGCATGTGTTTTAATCCAGTCCAGGAATATGAGAATTTCACCAAATCTAAGAGTTTAGAAAATTTAATACAGTACCTTAGCATAATAATCAGATTTACGTTACTATCACTGGTGGTTTTATGTATTGTAACCAACACAAGAATTTAAGGAAAAAACAACAACAACAACGACATATTCTTCAATAAAAGCAATAGAACAAATATCTTAAAATTTTCAAACAGTCTTTCTTTTGACAGACCAAAGCCATAATTCTTTCTTGTCTTTGGTGCATAAATTTCTAGCAGCTGAAGACAAGGATTCAAACTCTGGCTCAGTGTTGACAGATCTTATTGGAAAATTGGGAATGATACCCTGACAGCACACTTCAGCACTAGACATCACTTCTTAATCAATTAGCGATTTCGCTTCAAGCTGTACTTTAGTCATCTGTTGGCTTGTGATCCAGAACGCATTAGGCAAACTGGAGGTATATCCATTTAGACGCTACAAACTGACTTAATTCCAGTCACAGAGACACATGCCCATGACTCAGTGCCAAATCTGCTTTTTTATAGCTGAGGAAACCATGAATGATGTTAGCAAAGGATAAAACTAGTAACAGTCCTTTAAAATCATTTGATGTATCTTATGCTGAAAATTGATTATAAGAACCTGCCAAGACCACACTGCTAGCTTTTCAAAGCTCCATCACATCAATAGACCATCCCTCATATATTCTTGGAAATCCCAGAGGTGGGACGAGTGTGCAGCATTCTATTATTACTACTACTACGAGCCCTGAGGCAAGAAACACACCCGTCCTTTTACAAGAGGAAAACACATGACCCCCAAGTGATTTGTGGTGGGAGGACATGTAGCATTCCCCTTTGGTACAAAAGAAAAGTGTGCGTTGGAAGTCCGGGTAAAATTAGATTAGACAAACAGATAGAGATGTATGTGATGGCCAGAGATAATGATGTACGTTTAGAGGCAAAAAGAGATAGGAACAGAGCTAGGAATGTCCCGGATTAATGTTTACTAGTTTACAGAACCACCTGACCCTTCCCAGTTTGTGGAAGCAGGACAGATGACTGTACTGTGTTAACAAGACTAAGAGTCCTCTGTCATGCTAGGTGTCCTGAGAGGCTGCACTTTGGTACAGCAGTGTTTTGAGCTAAACGCTAATGTCAGCATGCTAACAGCCTCATAATAACAGTGCCAACATACTGAAGCTTAGGGGGTATCATTTTTATCATGTTCACCTTCTTAGTTTATGCTACCTTTTTCTGATTAGCACTAATCACAAAGTACAGCTAAGGCTGATGGGAATGTCTGTAAGTATTTAGTCACACCAAAGTACTGGATAAAGTAAAAGGATTGTCCTAAACGAGAATCTTAAGAGATTGTGAAAGTCTGCAGACTTTATCTTCTCAGGACTATGAATGTCTGTGCAAAATTTTGAGTCCATTCAGGAGATGTTGGGATATTTCAGTTGGGACCAAAGGTGGACCAACAGACCAACATGGCCATCCTTAGAGCCATGTTTCTTGTACGGCTAAAAATTCCACAAGATATAATATATAGGGGGAAAAAATAGTGACTCATGGTATCAGAGTTAAACAATGCCTGCATGTCACTCCACTCACCCCTCAACTCCCTTACCCCCATAAAAGCCAGGCTAAAGCGAATTACGCTACAGCATAAAGTCGACACAGAGGAGGACCTGTTTTATGGTCTCCCCCTCCACATGTGTGTAAGTCCACTGTGCACTGTCTCAAACCATTTGGCAGGTGAACAGTGCAGTCACTGGGACTGGCCTGCTTCTTTTATTCCACCAATTCCTTGCCTGTAAGTCTGAGATTTTTATGGTTGAACTCCCTACTGTCATCAAAGTGGGGCTAGCCACTATATGAGCTGCCAGAAGAGGGGAGTTGAAAAGGCAACTTATACACAGGCTTTACAATGTAACACTCCTTACAAGGAGCACTCCAAAATGCCATGGAGGAAACAATGGCCCTTATGGCCTTTTTTTCTACCTCTCTCTCTCTTTCATTTTGATCTTACTCTTTGCATCTATCAGAAAGCCTGAGAAGACATACAGACATACAGGCTGTGAAAGTCAATCTAAGTGCACATGAATAATACGGAATCCTTTATAACGAGGATGACTTCCAACTTTACACCAAAAAATGTGACAAAGGTGATGGAGACAGTTGAATTGAGACTTATTACAACACAGTGAAGCAGAAAACAATCCACACTGCATGCAGAAGTATACTAGATTCTGCTATATGTGATGTCTAGGTCAGATTCAGTTCTGACCTAAACTGCCTCATCAGGTAAAATTTCTCACACAATGACAGAGCAAATAAGGGTGATGAAATGGTCTCATCTAAGAGGTATGATGCTGCAGCTGGAGGCCAGGTGCTCTTACTGATACAGCTATTGATCTGGGCTCCTCTGGTCAATATTTACCTGTTGCCTGCCAAATAGGAACCTGACCGAAGCACAAGGTCTCTTATGAGTTTTCAAGTGGCCCAGTGAACTTTGTTACCAAGTTTCGACCAGTCATAGGCATATAGCATGTGGAGCACAGAAAGGGTATGTGTACATAAGTGCAACACACACACATACAGAATAGATGATAAAGGAAAAAAAAAAACATTTCAAATGCTGAGTGGCTTTGGTGCTACAGGAAGATGAGTTCAAGTATTGCACTTCATCCAAAGATGAACGGGGAGTGAAAAAATAAATCCAAAGGAAATGAATGTAAAAACTCACTTTATATTAAGCAGCTGACTTGATACTGTACATGATCAGGTTGTAAATATGATAATATTCTTATATTGATAAACATGCAGCTCAGAGTCTGATAAGAGACATTTTGGCATTTTGAAAAATGCCAACTATCTTTAGCTTTCCCTAGACATCTAAATACCTTTGTCTGCTAATATAGCTTTGGAGTTCCCCATTTCACATCAGAAAAAGTCAGATTCCCATTGATTCACTGACCCAGTCCATCTCAGCGTGAGAACCACGTTTACAGTCTCTACAACCCTGGACCTTTTGGCTGAATCTTTTATTGGGATCTGGTCTGAAATGCAGACATGCACACTCACACATGGCCTCTCTCTCTCTGTCTCTCTCCTTCGGTCTCTCTCTCTCTCTCTCTCCTATGCACAGTCACACACATATACACACACACACAGAAGAGGAAGAAGAAGCATCCCTGGAGATGTGCCATTCTCTGTCTGTTGTTTTAGAGGGCTGTTCTCAGGCACGGCAGTGGTCTTCCACAATGATAAATATAAACAGCAAACCAGCAAAGTCAGGCCTGGAATTTATTATAATTAAAAACACCAAAAAATTCAAGTTGAAGTGGTTTTTCAAGGCATTTGTTTTGGTTAAAACTGTGAAAAGCCACTGAATTTCAGTACCCATATTTAATGTTTGCTGTAGCAAGGTCCTTCAGATGCAAAGCTTGTTTGACCACAAGCTTGGATGTATTCGAGACACAATTCGTTTCTTGAAAACCTAAAGATTGCATTAATGCTTCAGTTCAAATAAGTAACATTACACACATTTCTCTGCCTTCTGCCCAGTTGCTGCCTCTGTCTCCAGTTTGTAGAGTTCTAACATAATATGTGTTTATGTGAATTCAAGACTGAGAGGATTAATGTGTATTCATAAAGTCCTTTGTTCTCTAGTCCAGACTACTAAGTGGGCTAGTATAACACTTGAGGTCTTAGGGTGGAGGTACCTCATTTAGGCGTACTTAATGTCTTTCTTACAGTAATGTTTCCTTCATGTTCATGCTGCACAGGAGGACCACCAAGGCAAGAATTGAAATTCGGCCAACTTTCTCCACAGAACAAGGGTAATAATTAGAATTTGTCCATTCAACAATGTTATCCCTCATATTAAAACACCGACTTTTATCCAATATGTCAGTTTTCATGTATGTAATACATAAAACTGACAGAAAGGAACCCAAAAATTAACCCCAAACACCACCAGAGCAAGTGCAGAGCTAGTCTTCGGTTCACACACTTCAGTCCAACCGAACACACTGACCATTTTGACACAGATAAATCTGCTCAGTTTTGGACTGTATATCAGCTTATTAATTGTGTAGCTTTTAGTACGTTGTATATCACACTAATATTAACATTACGTACATTGCAGAGTTAGCCTGCTACCCAGTTGCCATCCATTCCCATGGTAGCACCCCGCCCTTCCTTAAATACAATTCTGTTCAATTAAATTTTCTGTATTTTGTAGTTTGCACACAGTCGGTTCACTGATTATGATGCCAGCTGTGTGAGATCAGTAGAGACTATTGCTCTTGAGTTGAGAACCAGCTAAGATCAATGCAAAAGATGCCACTCATGCTTGAAAAATATGAAATATTAATTTATATCTGTGACCTGTACTTCATGCGTTGGCCATGAAGACTTGTCTAACAGCATACTGTGTGCTCAATAAGAAGATGAAATACCACAAAAACATTGTTTTGGCATATTTGACATGTATGTGTTTTTAAAATGTTCCTGGCTTTTAGACCAAGCATTCTGTGGTGTTTGCAGACTTGACTTTTCCATTCATTAGTTATTCATTAGCTGATTTAGGCAAAAGTGCAATATACATGGAATGAGCAAAAACTAATGATGCAGGACAGACTGAGGGAAGAAACTTGTTTGCATAACTTGCCAACTTAGCCAGTGGGTTTTCAAGTCAACTTAAGTCCAGTAGAAGTTAGTTTTATGACCAGATCAGGCCAGAAGGGCAGCCTCACAGTAACATACTGAAAGAACTGTTTGATGACAGGCTGCTGTAATCTGATTTTCTCCTCCTTTCATCCTCCTTTTCCCTCTCTCTCTTTCCTTTATCTCAGTTTCTGATTGGCATCACGTGTCTCATATTTTCAAACCCCAAATTAAAGTACATATATTTATGCTTTCAGTCATGTCCTTCTATTCTGCATCTTCTACTACTTCTACTTCTACTGCATTTCTGCTCTAATTCAGTGTTTTCTAAATTTTGACTTGAAATTCAAAAGGGGTCATGGACCTCACTCTTTCTCCCTTTCTGGGTTTCAGCATAACAAGAACAATGATGCTGTGTTTATTTTATCGGGGTCCCAGGATGAGCCAAATTTCTTAAATTTGGCTCCCAGGCTCACTATTTCTTCTAGGTCAGTAAGTGCAACTACAGTATTCACTTGGTAGATCAAGCTAAAAGCTGCCAAAACTAAACTAAAATAAAGAGACAAACTTTTAAATTGTCAAACTGACCCTGAAGTCCATTTCACTGATGCAAACACAGAAACCAGCCCAGATTCAGTTCATCTACTCCCTCCTTCTCATCCAAACCCTCCTGCAACCTGACTCCACACGTGCACGTTCAGACTCACCATCCCTGTGCATGTTGACAGTGCCACTGAGGAGTTGACCCTCGACCTCAGCGACCCCTGGTAAAAGCAGAGGTCGTCCTGGTGGTAGGCCCTCAGGCTCTTGGTGCCGTTCTTTCCCAGGACCTGGATGGTAAAGCCAGGTGCAATCAGGCTCTCTGAGGCCTCTCTCAACTCCATGTGGAAGTCCTGCCCCAAGCCACTTAGCCGGAAGTGGACTGTTTCACTGCTGCTATTAGTGCTTGATGAGCCTGCATCTGGGGTCAGGGATCTGCGCCGTCTTCTGCGCTGGTGGTGGGCAACTTCATGAGAGATGTAAACGCCTTGGTGGTTGACCTCATACGGAGATACAATCTCATATTCTGGAGAGAAAGGGAGAAAAATACAGTGAGGGGAGAAGAGAAAAAGGCAGAAAGTTGGGAGATCATTTTAGTGTTTGCAAACTTATGCCAGGTGAAACAGTGAATTTAAATGTAACGACAAAAGATGGAGAGAGAAAGTGAGAGTGAAAATTTCAGTGGTGAAAAGCATCGAGTTTAAAGACAAAATCTACTTTGATAAATAGGAGCTTCATAATGCTGAGAGAAACTTGTGATGCCAAATGAAATGGACTATATTTTCTAGATGCAACTTGGCAAAAATAAAGCACATCGTCCTTGTGGTCATTGTAGTCAGTCCATACTAATTTGATATGTCAACATCATTTACTGTGATACTCTGCATGCTGTGTGAGCTGCTACCTTGGCTGCATCACAGACCGAAGAGAAAACTACAACCTTTTCCCTTCCTTTGTAAATTCTCCTTGACCTCCCTCATATACTTTTGCTGGCAGGGTCAAGAAAGAGTTACAAGAAAAGGAAGGGTTCTAGACAATTCCAACACAGGCTGGTCAGTGAAGAGTGAATCATGTTTGACCTAATGCTTTACTACAGTTTTTACTACAGCTCAGGCTTAGATAACTGCACGTCATAAAGAGGGCCGGTGGCCGGTCACAGGCAGGCCCGGCCTCTTATACCAGTTAAATTTCTAATGTTGCTGTGGCCATAGAACCTAACCTGCTTTCCTCCAAAGGTCAAATAAAAAGAGTAGCTGACTCCTTGAGCTGCACCAAAATTGGTTTTCCAGAGGAAGTCATGACAGTAAATGCAGATCCTTTACATCCTCTCAATAAGAACTAGCTGACCTACTAAAGGAGGACCTCCTGTGTCAGGAATGACGCACTTAACTGTCTTTAAGGCTGTGGATATATTGCAGGGTTTTGGAGATAGTGCACAAGCACACAAAATGTATAAAATGCAACAAAATGTGTTAAAACTGAGAATTGTTTTTCTCTAATTGGTGGTGATGGGTTTCATAGTAATAGAAAGTGCCTAATAGAATAGAAAGTGCCTAATACTAAGTCATCATTATGCTCTTGATACACTTTGGGTTTATGAGTAACCAGTAAGCAAACAACTACATTACACAGTGTTGTATTGGCCAATGCAAATGAGTTCAGTCTTGCCTTGGGAAAATGGACCTGTGGTCATTTTATCAGTTAAAAGTGCACAGAAATAACAGCAACCTTGGACTTATAGTCAACAAGAGCCAGAGTCAGTTACTGTACAGTATGACCTGCTTTAGCAAGTCTGAATAATGAGTAAATATAGCACAGAGACAGACGTGTTTTGGCAGTCAGTGGGAGAAACACTCAGGGTGACAGACAGTGTGTCATCACTGGCAGTGTGAATGCCTGAGGTTTGAACTTGGCTATTTGGTGCATTTTGGGTAGGCTGACTTTAAAGCCCCTATGCTCAGTATTACACATGCTCGTTAGTGGATGCATTTTATTTAAAGCACCGTGCATTACCATGAGTGCATATGTTTTAGCATGAGTGGTCACAGTGGAAAGCAAACCTCAAACCCTTGCAATGTTGCAACCGTGATCTACCCAGGGAGCTACAGGACTGCAAAGAGAAAAACACATACTTCAAGTCTAAAGCCTTTTCTGTGCAGACACCAAAACACTCAGGCAAAACCAGAAAATGGTCTTCTCTATCTTTGTCACTTTGTCCACCTCCCCCAACACACACACATTTACACTTACTCAACGGTGTTTGTATCATCCTAAAAAACAGCTGCAGTGACCCATGTCTGACAGTATACAAACAAAAGAGTCTGCAGGAACAGAGTGCACACACACAAACACACACACACACACAAACACACACACACACACACTTGATGTCTGACGGACTAAGAAACTGAGACAAGATCCTGCAGTGATTAGTTTGTTGGTTTAGTAGCTCCTGAGTGCCATTAGTACTGATATGGGCTCTAACCAATGGGTGCCTTGGCTTAAACGTAACAAAGGTTTGAACATGTGAACCCTTCCCTCACCCACTCTAACACGGCTGTATGAATGTTAAACACATTAACGCTGAGCAGTAGTTGTTAATGCATCGGCTGAATGATGATGATGATGTGAAACAGAGATAAGGGCTTCCCCTCACCTTTGTTTCAGATCATCTCCTCATGTACCCAGAGAAAGGAGTTTTGATATTTGTTTATTTGTTTGTGTCTGCTTTTCATGGTAACTAAAAAAAAAAGAAAAAAGAAAAACAAACCCCAAAAGATCTGAAGAAGAATGCACAGCCAAAGCAGCTGCTGACTCAGCACACCACATGGGGTTAGATCCACAAAACAAAGAACAGATGAAAGTCTCGCACTTCCTCCTTGCACTAATTACTGAGCAGACTGAGCAGCTAAAGCAGGCATGAGTGCATCTTCTTTTAGGACTGCCTTCTCAGTGCCTTATAACAATCTAAGTGTAAAAAATATGAAGGGGCTGCATTTTCGTTGTGTTATTCAGCAATTAAATTAACACACTGGTGCTTTTCTTTTAACTGCTTATTATCCACAAATCAAAAGTGCATTTTACCGTAACTTAAAACAGGTGAACTTATCTATTTCTAAAGTAAACTTTTCCTTGTTTTACCGTGGACCCCAGTTTGAGCTCCTCTGCTGCTACAGCAGATACTGATGGCTCTGTGTCAGGGTGCAAGGTCGCCCCCCAGCGGTGAAGAGAGGCAACACGCAACGCAGGTGAGAGCTGTTTGATGCTGCTGGCCGTTTGAGGGATGCAGTAGATGGCATTATTTTTTTGTCCCTTAACGTACGGTGAACCAGCGGACCAAAATGCACTCTCCCACATAAAAAAAAAACTTTATTGACAGTCGCAGAAGCCTGCAATGTGAGAGATATTTTATTCAACACTTAACATACCTGTATGCTGAGGTAAATTGAGAAATCGCAGCAAAGCCGACTCCTCCTGATGAGATTCTGCACTGTCAGCACCTTTATTCGAAAGCAGGCTCTGTAAGAAAGGAAATGCAAATGAGAATGTGTGTCCTGCAGCCGATCACGGAAAAATGAGCCTAACTCGACACTTTGTCATGTGAAGTGCTGACGACTTTGTGAGCTCTGATTGTATGTGCGTACAGGCGCAGCGGAGATAATGCAACTGACTTACTTCGCCCAGTGTGAAAACACAAAGGAGATGGAAAAAGAGCAGCGTCCAGTTTTTCCACTCTGCACAAATCCGTAAGAAAATCATGTCTGTGGATCACCTTTACCCAAAAAAAAAAAAAAAAAAAAAAAAAAATGGAAACAAAAAAAACAAAGAAAGAAATGAAGCCAATATCACACAGCCACTTTAAATAAAGCAGTCCAGCAGCAGTTCTGTGGGACTTGTGATGAATGAAGCATCAACGACTTTCAGATGCAGGCTTCTTCAACTGTGCCACATTGGTCTCCATTCATTTCCAACCGCAGTATCCCAAGGCGGCAAATCGCATGAACTCAAGCTCTTTCTCCCGGCAAGTCATTTTCCTTTATTCCACTCAGACAGTGCGACCAGTATCTAACGTCTCTCTCTCTCTCTCTCTCTCTCTGTGTGTGTGTCTCACACACGCTCACTCTGCCTCTCCCTCTCTCTCTCTCTCTCTACCCAGTGACCCCCGCGGACCATTTTGACTCCCAGTGGAATCATGTGATCGTCTTAAATAGGCTGCGTCTCGTCTTGGCAATAGCAGACTTCTATGAAAGTCGCACTGAGTCCGAGTTTCCCCCGGGAGCCTGCCGAGGGAGAACTGAACACAAGGCCGATGAGGACCCTGTGGGTGCGTGTGTGTGCAAATGTGTGCGTTTTGAGGAGGGGGGTGGGTGAGTGAGGGTGGTAAGCACAGCCTGTAGCCAATCACATTTGACACCTGTGCTGAGAGACAGGTTTTGTATCTGTGTCGTTGCGGGAGATGTGTGTGAGGGGAACAGAGGGAGTGTGTGAGAGAAAGAAGAGAACAGGTAAAGTGTTCTATTTGCTTGCAGGGTAATTAGATACATGCATTCTTTCCATGCGCTACAAGGAGGCTGCAATATCAGCTGCTTGTTATGTTTGTAATCAGTTCATTTGAAAATGATAATGCATTTCAAAGGATGTATACAGGAATGAAAATGTTTATTTGAATCCAGTAGTCTGGATCTTGTAACCCAAACGTGATCTGCAGACTACACCCTGCAGCAGGTAATCAGTAATTTGTGATGGATTACAGTCTGAAATTTAACCTTTGACCCTGTTTAATCCGCTCGTCATTCTCCCATTTCTCCTGTATTCCGCAGCTGCACTGATAGGCAGCCTGCCAACATTTCTTAACTCCCCACAATCATTCATGGAAGTGCTTAGGAGTGTGGGAGCCAAAGGATTGGGAGCGCTTGTTTCATATTCTGGAGCATTTCATCCTCCCCAAAAGAAAACCAGATGAGCTTTCTGCTGTGTGGCAGAAGAAATAAATGTGTGATGGTTTACGGTGTGATCTTTTTGGCACTAAGTCAGAATATCTGGATGAGAGGAAAAGGAATCTGAAGTGATTATAAATGAGATTGAACATGAAATTCCACCCCCTTTTAAGATCTGCTCCACAAGTGTCAGCCTGCAATGTATTTTTGCATATATATATATATATATATTTTTATTTGAAGAAGCTCAGGCTTTACATCGACATGTCCAGATAAGTCAAATTAAATGCAAGCACCTCATCATAATTATTATGCTCTGACATCTATACTGATTGAATGTGATCAAAAATGTATCTACCCATCACATTAGGTTACCATGAGGTTCAGAAAGAGTAAAGAAAACTCCAGTGTCATGTTTCAGCAATTCGGAAAGAGTGATGAGAGACGCCCTCTATGACAAATTACTCTGAGCATTTGATGTTAGAGGAACAGAGGCTGGACTTCAGCTCTCTGTCCTGAGGGCTTTAGTGCAAAGTGTTTGATGCATCTTCCAAATGGTCGGTGTCATGTTAAATTAGTATATTAGTGCCACACATGAGAGATTTATTTGTTTTCAACATAGGAATGGAATGAATGAGACAATATGGCGATACCAACACAGTGGCCAACTTTTCCCTAAGTGCAGCTCCCCACAGATAAAAAGTTAAATGTTAGAACATTGCCAATATGAGAGTAACATGCTCTAAGCCTATAAAACTGATACATCCACAAAACATATTCCAGATTTCTGCCTATGTTTGCCAATTCTGGATTTAATCAGTGCTACCATATACTGGGAGGCTCAGGTAATCTTTACAGTGTCAGCTGCTGCTGAAGTTATATCACCCCTCCTCCTTTAGCCCCCCTCTCCCCCCTTCACTTGGACACATGTGTGCACATGCTGCAATGCAATACTCACTCTGCACAAATGTGACTGGTATTGTGAATGTATGGGAAACAGGCTGCTCTCTTACATTAGCCAGTTCCTTATATTTCTTCAGCAAATGCAAATGCGCACAGCTGATTGGAGCAGCTGCCAAACCTTTGAACTTTGAAAGAGTCTGACAGCATAGTGTTATGATCTATGTGCTTCATTTTGTCCTGCGGGGGGGTGTGCGGGTAGATCGAAAACAGCAGACTGAGAAATAAAGTGAAGACATTGTATTGTTTGAAGTAACCCCCTGTTGAACATAAAGAAACCCCCTGTAGTCCAAACTGAGCTGGCTGCCATGAGTGATTTGACCTCTGAACCTCTGAGCTCCTGTATGCCTCTCATTCTGCCTGCCTGTCTGACTGCTTGTTTGTCTGCCTGCTTGTCTCTCTATCAGTTTGACTATTAGCCTGACTTCAATCAACCTGGCCTACTTAGCTTAGCACGGAGACCGTAAAGCTAACTAATTAACATGTTATTTCCTGTTTGTTTGATCTGCACAAAAACCTGAGGTGTAAACATCTCAGCTGTTTTTTTGGCAGCTGGTCCCAGCCAAGAAATAGTTTGACACATAACGCCCTGTAAAACAGTGAATTATCTCTTTTTACACTTCAGTTTTTGTACTGATTAAACAAATAAGGTACAGTTTGTTAATTTGTGAACTCTAAAGGTGCTGGTAGGCAGAGTTTGTTACCTTTGACAAAGCCAGGCTAACTGTTTCCAGCCTTAATGCTAAGCTAAGTTAGCTGGCTGCTGGTTGTGGCTTCATATTTGCTGTACAGACTTGAGGAGAAGTATGTTGATCTTCTCATCTATCTCTTAGCAAGAAAGGGAAGAAGTGTATTTCCCAAAGTGTTGAATTATTATTCCTTTGAGTCTCACAATACAGGTCTTAAAATTAGTTTCTGCTTTACTCTCTAGGTAGTTTTCACTCCACGGTCTCACTTAATTAGCTGTCTACAACTGTCATCAAGGCAACATGTGTGTGAGTGCACATGAGAGTGTATGCTTGTGAAAAGCACGCGTGAGTTTGTGTGCAAGCTCTCTTACGTGATTTATGCGCTTGTGTGTTGTTGCGCGTGAGTTTGAGTGTGAGCCTGTGTCTGCATATCTGCGTGTGCTTGTGCGTTTTGCTCCTTTTGTGTATGTGTGCGTGAATAGTAAGCTGACAGCAGCTGTAAAATTCCTCTCTGAGCATCACAGAGGGGAGGCTGATGGGAGCTGACAGAGAGCAAGAGTGAAGGGAGGTGGGAGAGGAAGATGAAGGTGAGAGTGGAGCAGGGGGAGACGCTGGTTGCCAGCTAGCTTGATGATTGAAGGCTTAGTCAGGCTTTGCAGAAATTCTGCACTGCTGTCGAAGAATACTGATGCCTTTACGGCTATTGTCTAACCCATACACCTTGGATGTATCAGCTCAGAGTGAAACAACTGTTTTCTCCTAAATATTTGCAGATGGTGCAGAAGTCTGGCTTTTGTACACTGCTGGAAACATTCCCAGTTATCAACTCATGGATCTTACTTTATATGTTAGAAGACTAACATTTATATTACTTTATACAAGTACAATCAATGTAAACTCTGAAAGCATCATCTAGCATGGAAGAACCTTCACCATTTTGGTATTGGTTAAATAAAAACTACATAAGGTCACTATTAAACAACAGTGTAGCAGGGACATTTCACACACTATTGATTTTGTAATAATACTTAGCAATTATTACAATTACTTTGTGAGTTGGACAAGAGAAGATGAAATAATGTTTTCATTTTTTTTAACACAATAGTACAAGAGAAGATACATTTTTCGTGTGTGTATATATATATGTGTTGTGGAACTTATTCTTCTATGTTTCAGAGTTACATATGCAGGCTGAGTTTTGCATGACTTGCACAGGGTACAAATGTGATGCATATATGATGAATAAGTGAATAGAACAGTGGCAGACTTTCAAACTTTTACTTCTCCTTTGGCAAACCAACAGTGTCTTAATCAATAATCTCTTCAATAGGGAAGAACACAGTGACTGGTCATATAAAGGTACTGTAGAGGCTATAGTGGTAAAAAGAAAAAAATTAAAAACCAACTATTAAAAAAAAATATTTATTAGACTTCAGAAGTAATCGCTATTTATAATAAATCCAACCTATTAATTGTTGTTTTAAGGATACAATCCCCTTATTTTTTTCTGTGCTGAGTATGACCAGCAACCACATAATCATTAGCATGTAACACTCAGTAGTTCAGTGATATACCAGGGTTCAAGAGCAGTACCGGGAGCCTTGCTTGTGATGGTCTCACTATCCTTTAATTTCAATTTGATTCAATTTGAGAGTAAAAAGCTAAGACCTGTCATCAATTTAACTTAGTAGCATTTGATTTCATTCTCTCCAGTAACAATTCTCAAAATCTGAACGTGACGAAAGTTCTGTCTTTACACCACCTACTGTATCAAACACAATCAAGGACACACAGCATGTGCTTACATCTGTATTGTCCAGGAAAGCAGTATGCTATGCAACATATGCTTTGTCTTTAGCACTGTGACTGCATCCAAACTTGATGAGGGGTAGCTACATATGAGCGTTAACACAAAGTCAGATGTGTGAAGAAACACGTGACAGGACAGCTGCTGTCTTCAAATGTTTTTATGCCCAGGATATCTCTGTAAATCATGTACACTACTCTACAACAACATATTGTAATGTATTAAACTGGCTGACAAAAGGCTACCACATTGTCTGCATCTTTTAAGTCTTAAATCATTTTGTTTTTAAGTCTTCAGAAGAAGTATTAGTGCAGATATATGATCCTGAAATCTGAAAAATCACAGAGGCGGGGTAGTTTCACTTATTTAGCACCAAACATCAGATTTTTGGTACAGTGGGTTCACCAGCACTCGGGCGGAAAGTTGCACTTGGAACATGTTACTGTACTGCTTCACCCCTCCTTTTCAAATAGCCGCCACTGAACTAGATAATGTATTGGACATGGCTGAGTGCCTCAAGCATTAGTCTTCATAATAACCACTGATTAGTGAAGTTATTGTGCTGATGTCAGTGCTCTACATCAGTTGGCCTGAGAAGTGTTGCAGCGTGGGAGGTCTTGTTCTGACACTGTTTGATCATGTGAGTACTGATAGTTCACATTGGGACACAATGCTGGACATATTCCTGATTAATCTGATTTATGGTGGCAATCATCATGTTGATCTATTGCTGTCCAAGTTGTGGGATAGGCTATTAATCCAATCAGTTGCGCGTTATTTTCGGCAACAAGTGTCCTATCAAAACAGTGGTCATGCTCCGAGTGCGTGAAATTCTTTAATTGCAAAACTAGTAGAGTTAATAGTTTGGGTCACAGTTTCCTGTTTTAGGTTGTGGGTAATTAAGATAATTACAATATGTTCTATTTACTTTTATTTTAAGAGATAAGGCACTGAAAGCCATAACTGCAACTTATGTACACAGATTCATTGTTTTCACTTCTGTTCTTTGTAAAAGCTCCTCCCTTTCATTAAAGGTGAAGGGACAACATTAGTACAGGACATTACAGTATTAACATGAAAATAGTTGCGGCTAACTTTCCTTGTCTCTAAGCTACATCTCGATATTTCCTCATGGTATTAATGCAACACCCTTTTCTCTGGGTTTTAGAGCCTGAGATGAAAATGAAAGGCTGAAGAATTGCGCTAATTATTGGTAGTGAGCTGTATGTGATCACTGGGGCAGAAAGAGCATCTCTGGAGGGGTGAAACCTAAAAACAAAGTGGCTAGTCTTATGACACTCTGCAGGGGTGAAAGCCTGCAAAAGTTCACCACCTCTGTATTGTGTAAGCAGCGCTGTTATAATAACTACCTTCATCTTGGCCGGGAAAAAGGCTGTAAAACTTTTATCAGAGATGGCAGATGAAAAGTGGCCTGTTTGCAGGTTTTTGAATCAGAGTTGGATAAAATGACGAAAACATTACTTGCAGCATCTTTCCATGAGTAATACATGTGTAAACTGTTCAATAAATGGGCCTTTAACCATTTGCATTAAAAGCCTTTGCAAAGACCTCCTTCTCCAGAAATGTTTCTTGAGTTTTGCACAGATTTAGGCTAAAGGAAATGCAGGCTAATTTCAGCAGCCGTGCCAGTCTTACCTTCTGCACTATACAGTAGCTCTATTTTACAGTGCCAGACCCAAAGGAAAGTGTTTCTCGGCACTCAGACATTTGCATGTCTGCAAACTGGTGGTGGGGTTTCACCCTGTGCAAAGTGATGTCTGGCCAAGAGTCTCTGACCCACACAGCCCAATAGTATCCATAGTGTGGTGTGGAACTGGACCTGCTGGCAGGAAGATGAGGAAAAGAACAAACCTCCTCATTTAGCCCAAAGGCTATGAGTGCAAAGTTCTTGCTGGGTGGAGAAGAATTCACAAACCCGTCAATATACCAGTGTCTATATTATAGATAATGCAGTGAAATGGGTTGATGACATTGAACTCTAGCTTCCATACTTAGATTCACTGATTAATAAACTGACTGGGGCTTTAAGTAAACTTAACTTGACCTTAGTTGTGTGAATAAAGAATTTGCATGTTTAGATCAATAAAGTATTTAATCGGTTTCAGATAACCACCTGGCATTCTTGGTGGACATCTGCTGCACAGTTTAATTAGTTTTTCTCACTGTTGATCTACCTCCAAGAGACAAATCCTGCTACTGTAATGCAGAGATATTGCAGGGTGTTTGGACAGAGACTACTACAGTAACTTCCACAGAACCACAGGAGTTTCCAGGTACCACTGTGGGTCAGCCAAAGTATGAAAAGGGCCAATGACCAAGTTTTAAGTGTTCAGTGAAATAGCTTGGTCAGCATAGCATAGTGAATGATGTTCTTTAATGTGTGAGACAGAGGATTATACACCAAGCTAATTAGGAAGAGTTTGAAAGAAACCACCTACTCAGCTTTAGGATTTTATTCAGTGCAACTACTCAACTCTTGCAGACATTAGTTCCTCACTACTGGTTCTGACGTTAATCAATAAATCACATTTCAGATAAATTAAAGATTTTGATAAAAGCGTTTGTTTCTAACAAATGAGTCGCTGTTCAAAGCCGCATAGAGCAAACTTGCTGAAATGGATTAAAATTTCCGTCATTGGCACATAAATTCTAACAAACCCTAACTCACCACCAGTCACCAGACCAACAACCTGCCCCACCCGCACCAGGATAATCAAAGTATGGAAAGCTTACTGACCACCCAGGAACACAGCATGGTGCAGAAACAGTTTGCCCTACTGAATGTGACGTACTTTTCCACAATCCTGTGAAATTAGCAGAAGCTTAAGACTGAAATATCAGTCAGCTTCATCACATTTTTACATATACACACACATACACGTTTTGCTCAGTGGCACAATGGCCTGATTGACAAAGAAATTATCGTCCACCTGGATGCCAAGCCTGTATCTCTAAACGCTTGAACCGTGGCTCTCATCCATAACAAACTTTCAGCCATGATTGAAGGGAATGCCTTGTGTGGTTGCAGGAGCTCTCCACCTTCTCTTATGAAGGGCCTGCTTTGTTCTTTTAGTAATGCTTAATTTCTTCAAAGTGCAGACATGCTGAACAGCATTATAGTAATGGGCATTCAAGCTGTGGTTTACTCACAGCAATGAATCAGTGTCTATGAGAGAATCTGTAAGAGATACATCAGGTGATGAATAAAGACATGGAGGAGGATCATTAGGAATTTAGAGAAGTTAGAATAAATAAAACATCAAGAGAGGTGATGCAATTCCATGCTATAGAGCTACTGACAGTATTCAGTATGACTTAGATATTATTGTACATAATAGATCCTCAGGGCTCACTGTGTCATCTTTTTGAAGTTAATACATCAATACTAACTTAATTTAGCATTTAAGATGGTGACAATTTACCAAGGCACTTGTGTGTAAATTTAAATGTGAAAGGACACAGGGTGTCTGGTTTTGTAAAAGTTAAAAAATGTGTGTGTGCACATCACATTTAAGTAACATGAAGGAAAGAGGCACAAAGATCGACACACCTTCTTCCAAGTGGCTCATCCAGTCTTTGCCAAACAACCTCCTTTGGGTCACTCATCACGTCACTCACATCACTCACATGTAGAGAAACAACAACAGTACCAACAACATTCTCCATCCAACGGATAATCATTACAGGTCACCACCTCCGTCAGTGTGTGTCCCCATCAGTGACAGAATAGGTGACCATCCGTAGCAGTAGCAAAGCTTTATTTTGGTTGTGAGGTTCAAAGGTCCTGAGATGCTAGTTGACAGAAGCTGTCATGGCTGCCTGAGCGGCTGTGTCAGTGAACCTGAAAATTTCTGTTTGGAAGCATCAAGCACTGAGAGAAACCCAAAGATGAAAACTATGGCTGTAGAATGAAAGCAACTGAAAACATTTCCGCGTGGTCGGCTTGCACCATTTGTTCCTGCCAGTGTATTTGGGTTTTTCTCTAATCTGACAGTTCTGAATTTTACATGAAGTTCACACCTTTCCAAGATCATCTGGTTGCAAATCATAACATACTCACCATATGCCATTAAAATATAGAATTTGCTCTGGTATTTGCACAAACTGTAAACCCTTGGAAAGTCCCTCTTTTGGAATGTTTCATAAGTAGTTGATTTGTTCAGTATAACAATAAGCAATAAAACCATCACCCATAAATTAACTATGAAAATATTTTGGCTGTCACTATTATGACTTTAAAAAGGAGCCTCCTTTGGAATGTGGCGTGCCCTCTGACCCCATAGTGCAGGGAGTTTACATATCCATGTCTCCACTAGTAAAAACCACATTCCTACCTTCGATCTGGGTCAAAGATAAAAGATGTCAGAGATCTGATGCTGACAAGCGAGACACATCTCACATTCAGAGACACAGATGTCAAGAAATTTATTGCACAAACTTTTGATCTGTGCTAACTTGAACTAGACCTTCCTAACTACACTAGCCTTTTGTTGATTTCCAACCATCGCTGCACATCCCTCTGTTGGATTACATTCACCTTACCTGCAACATTTAAATAGATTGATAGTGCAAGCTGTGGTGCTTAGTGTACAATCACACAGAATGTGCATTGTAGGCGTGAACTGGGAGGCCCACAGCTCTGCCTTTATTAAGGGAGGAATGCAAAAGAAGAAATGCTGGAGGCATCTTTCTGCTGTCGCTAGGGAGCCACAAAGTTGAGTGCTGTCAATCACTTATCCAGCACAGCTGATGAAATTATTTAATAGAGATCTGAAGTCCTGCCCTCTTTTTTAGCCAAGGTTCTTTCTTTCTGAAAAGCTAATACTGAGATTATCTGGAGTAACCTCATCATATTTCACCACACATATGGTGACACATAGGCCTACTTGCTTGCATTAAACAACTACAGCTTACATTTCTCATAGATATAGAAGCAGGATCAAACCCCCATGAAAAGCTAAGCTGTTGAACGTGGTGGTATCTTTAGGAGTGAGAGAGAGAGAGAAAAAATTAACTTTTGTCAGTCATTTTTAGAAGCATTAAAATGTTAATTAGAATTCTATATTAAATTTCCTCAATTGTTCTTGTTTTCTTGACATGACAAATGCCTTTTTTTCTGGCTGGACAACGGAGAAAACAATTGGTGATGTAGGGTTGTTTTTCCTCTTGAAGTTGAACATCACAATTCTCATAATCAATCATAATAAGGGTGCTCTTTACAACTGCATCCACTGCACTTAGGCGTTTAAAATGACTTAACGTATTAAATAATATTTCACCAGGCAACTTGTCAAGAACATTTATCCATGGAAATAGACTGTGAGAGTTGCATATAATCACAAACTGACCTTCTACACTTGGTGGATGTTTGGTCGACAAATTTCTAGAGACTGGAGGAGACGGTGGACAGACGGGTCACCAGCTGTGGAAAAATACGCAGACTGTGTAAATCTGAAATAAATGTTGTTGGATGTAAAAATTGCTTACCGTAGCAGAAACATATCAGACTAATTTGTTTGAACAACATGATTGGATTGCATGTGCTCCAATTCTGCTCATGATTGTATTTGAATCAGATGTTCTGAATTCATATTTTTTTGGTTCACAGCTGCATAGCTGTCAGCTAACTAAGCAGCTAAATAGCACTGAAGCTTAACACTCACAACAACTGATTGTTTGGATTTTGTATATCATCATATTGAAATCTTATGAAGTAACTTGCCTTTGTGGTTACTAAAATATCAAAATCCAAGTTGTGAATAATATCACATGTAATTTTAAACCTACAAATATCAGACAACCCTTCAGTTTCTGATGGATAACAAATGACAGGAAGTTTATTGCCAGCATCTTAAATCCCCTAACCATCCAAGTAGGTCATATTCAAAAGTCTGATGAAATGGTGTCTTTACTTCCTTAATGTGAGGTAGTTCCTCTTAAAACAGGATTTTAAGACAAGGCCTGTAAGTACACCAATGGGATAATGGGGATTTTGTTCAAAATGTTTGTGCTGGTTTTATTGGCTGAAGTTTTTGGCCTTGCCCACTTGTGCAGCATTTCACCAATACACAATTTTCCAGGAAGTTAAATGCCACATGCCAAAATGGCGGTCAAATTGTCTCCATAGTTTGGTTCTGAATTAGCTAGATAGCCATGCCCCTCAAAATGATCACACTGAACAGCTGAATGCTAAAGGGAATGAGAGTAAGTTTTGCAAATGGTGAGACTCTCACACCTGATACTTTTCAGTGATTTCAACCAGTAACAGTGTGAGTAAAATTGAACTTCAGAGTTTTATTGATTTTTAATACACGATTGGAATTAACCATCAAGTGTCTGGAAGAAAAGCTGAAGACCAAGGAGGAGGACTTTTACAGGAGAACCAACCAACCGATCAAGAATCTTCATGAAGAAAGGTACATGGAGATTCTTTCAACGGGCGACAAACTGTGAGTACAAACCCTTCTTATTTGCAGTTTGTTTGTTGTGCAGTGTGTTGAGCTGGCTGCCTGTGCTTGCTGTGATGTTGTAACTTCAACTACCAATAGGTAATTTAGTTGTATATTGCTGACTTAGTTTAGTTGTTTATTGTATGTTGCTATCTTACCACGGCTGGACCAGAAGTGTTGTGGCTGCCACGATATGCATGGGCAGGAACTTGTTTTGAGTTCTTATGCCTTTTTTGAGTAAGATGTATTTCACCTGTAGAACCCAAGGATGTTCAGCTTGGTTTGGACTCCCAGTTTCAGTGTTGTCTCTGGACATTTTGGTATGCTAGGACAGATTTTCACTGGTGCTCTTGAAGGGAACGCTCTTTTCATTATAGTAATTTGAGACTAATATAATAATCCTAATGATAAGATTTTTATTTTGCTTTCAATTTTCAGCAATGTCCTTGTTACATATTGTTACATCCTGGTTTTAATTATGTTAAGGCTATGATCTCTGTTGCCCTCCCTGTCTGCTTGGATTGGATTAATATTCGTGCCATAATTTGTTTTTCAGGTAGATTCACAAACTGTAAATGTTGTTTCCATTACCTTTAATTCTGTGGTGTGTCTTGGCTGCTGTGCCTGCCTATGTATCTAGCTATCTTTCAGAGAGAGAGAGCCTGTTGTTTTTTGCATCTTGAATGTGCCTTGTCCTTTATGCCATGCCAAAATGGGGCCAAAGCTTATTGTGACATTTAACTGTCTGTCGTTGTTTTTTTGTTTGTTTTTTTTGCGTCTTGAATGTGCCTTGTCTTTGATTTTGCATGAAAGTGGGGCCAATCTATCTATTCATCAATTTATCCATCAATCACTCCACCTGTCTATCAATCCGTCTGTCTGCACTGATCAATGTCAGTGCAATGACTTGTTTTTCAGGTTGATCTATAAACAGTGTCTGCTTTCATTCAATTCTGTGGTGTGTGTTCTTGGTTGGCTGCCATGCCTGCCTGTCTACCCATCTAGCTATATATCAGACAGAGCTACAGCCTGTTGCTTGTTGTACCTTGAATGTGGCTTGTCCTGGCAGCCGTGCCAAAACATATGGCACATTCCATCTTAAATGTGCCATATGTTTGACTCCAAAATTGATTTTTATCACTCTATCTTTTGAGTTATCACTCTATCGATTTATCGATCTACTGCTCTATTGATTTATTGATCTATCTGTATATGTGCTTTGATCGGTGTGTGCAATAACTTGTTTTTCAAGTAGATTTACAAATAGTGTGATGTTTTCATTGATGTCTATCAGTTTATCGCTTGATCTATCAATTTACTGATGTATCGCTCTATCAATTTCTCGATGAATTGCTCTATTGATGGAGCCATTTTTGATATATCGCTCTATCGATGTATCACCCTATTGCTATATCTCTGTCTGTCGATCTATCGATTTATCAATCAATCACTCTAACTATCTATTGATCTATCTATCTATTTGCACTGATCAGTGTCTGTAGATCAACCTGAAACACAAGTTACTGCACAAACAGTAAGCGTCATCTTTTCATTACCTTAAATTCTGTGTTCTTGGTTGGCTGCTGTGCCACTGATGTAGTGTGTCTTGGCTGCTGAGCCTGTCTGTCTATCTAGCTATCTATCAGACAGAAAGACAGCCTGTTGTTGGTTTTGTCTTGAATGTGCCTTGTCCTGGTTCGTGACAAAATTCATTGTGACATGTATCTGTCTGTCCATCAGTTCTGCTTTGATCAATGTCTGTGCAATAACTTGTTTTACATGTAGATCTACAAACTAAAAGTGTCATGTTTTCATG
>JBBMJY010000025.1:16086275-16129051 GCA_037833715.1 Toxotes lorentzi | reverse complement strand
TGCCTTGATTCCAACTTTGCACTAAAATGGACCGAAGCTTAATGTGATATTTATCTATCAATTTATCACTTAACCTGCCAATCTATTGTTGTATCGCTCTATCGATTTCTCCATGTATCGCTCTATCGATTTTTTTTTTTTTTTTTTTTTAAATATATTCTATTGGTTTATTGACCTATCGATCTATCTATTTGCATTGATCAGTGTCTGTGTCAATAACTTGTTTTACATGTAGATCTACAAACTAAAAGTGCCATGTTTTCATGAACTTTAGTTCTGTGGTGTGTTCTTGGTTGGCTGCTGTGCCTGCCTGTCTGTCTAGCTGTCTATCGGACAGATAGCCTGTTGTTTTTTTTTTTTTTTTTTTTTTGTATCTTGAATGTGCCTTGATTCCAACTTTGCACTAAAATTGACCGACGCTTAATGTGATATTTATCTATCAATTTATCACCTGTCAATCTATTGATGTATCGCTTTATCTGCCAATCAATTGTTGTATCGATTTCTCCATGTATCGCTCTATCGATTTTTTTTTTTTTATATATTGTTCTATTGATTTATTGACCTATCGATCTATTGCTTCACCTATTCATCAATCGATCTATCTTTCGGTTCACCTATCCATCAATCGATCTATCTATTTGCATTGATCAGTGTCTGTTTTTCAGGTTGATCTACAAACAGTAAGTGTCATGTTTTCATTACCTTTAGTTCTGTGGTGCGTTCTTGGTTGGCTGCCAATCAAGTGTGTCTGTCTATCTGTTTA
This sequence comes from Toxotes lorentzi, assembly GCA_037833715.1. Taxonomy (NCBI): domain Eukaryota; kingdom Metazoa; phylum Chordata; class Actinopteri; family Toxotidae; genus Toxotes; species Toxotes lorentzi. The sequence goes on along the minus strand of JBBMJY010000025.1, from coordinate 16,128,285 downwards.
GCTAGTTATCAGACAGAAAGACATCCCGTTTTGTCTTGAATGTGCCTTGTTCTGGCTGCTGTGCTATAATGGTGACAAAGTTTATTGTGACATTATTTTTATTCTGTGGTGTCTTCTTGTTTGGCTGCCATGCTGATGGTGTGTTGTGTCCTGGCTGCTGTGCGTGCTTATCTATCTATCTATCTATAAGACAGATAGACAGCCTTCTTTTTGTTGTGTCTGGAATGTGCCTTGTCTCTGTCATGCCAAAACGGGCCCAAATCTTATTGTGGTATCTATCAATTTGTAATTTATTGCTCTATTGATCTATCTATCTGCTTTGATCAAGTTGGCTGCCGTGCCACTGATGTGACATGTCTCTGCCACCATCCTTGCCTGTCCATTTAGCTATCTAGCGAGCTATCAGATAGATAGACAGCCTTTTGTTTGTGTCTTGAATGTGCCTTTTCTCCGATGTTGTGGGTCAAAGCTTATTGTAATATCTATAAGTTTTATCATTTATTGGTCTATCTTGTTCTTCTCTTCTTGTTCGGTTGAGTCGAGTAAAAGTGTTTGTAGTGATAAAAAATTTCAGCTGCAATCACAAGCAGCTTTGGTAAGCGTTGACTGGAGAACAAGTTTCAGTTAGTCAGCACAAGGTAAACCTTGTCACGCAGTACTTGCTGGCAATTTAGTTGGTAATATATAAAAACAGAGTAAGAGGGAAATGCCAAGAATTTTGTCAGCACTGGACTCAAGTACATACCAAACTTGTCTCAGTAGAAACATTTGTTAATTTATTTTTTTGCTTTCACTAGTCAGAATTCCAAACTACATTGTCAGAACCAGTAATGTCTCAATCAAGAATCCTTCCACAATACATGAGAGAAATAAAAGTTTTTCAGTTTCACTGAACCCTAAAGATGCTGCAAGTCAGGCCTTTGTTGTTTGCTCATACTAATGTGTGTTAACAATGCAAATCCAATAATGTTTTCACTAAAAGTGATAGAACGAAAGCAACCAAACAAAGAGTCAGATCAGACAATTTGCTCTCTCACAAGCCTGTCCTTGTGTGAAAGGAGAAGTATTTCTGTGTGGGCAGTCCCCAAGAAGTGTCACTCTGTCCATATAGCTGAGACGACTGAAAGCCCATTATCTGAAAATGGCAGACCATTAGTCTCTTGGCATGAAGAGCTTTTCACTACGGATCCCACATGAAGGAAGTCTGAAGATTCAGCAATGGAAGAAGGAAGGAAAAATAAGACCTTTAACATGGCTGGAAAAAAGAAGGAAGAGAGGGGGTGGGTGTATGGGGAGACACTGAGAATAAATCTGCCTTGTGTTTTAGGTTTGTGACTTATCACAGAGGAGCTAAAATGCTCCATTACACTTATTGGAACTGTAACGTGTTTAACTGAGATTATCTGCTCTCTGACAACAGCTCAGCAGTGTCCATGTAGGCCCTCATGATCAGTTTTCGCTTTTAATAGTTATTGGGAATCTGTGGCATCTCAGTGATTTCAGACACTACCCTCAGATTGTCCATGGGATTCCCACACACGTATACCACTCACAGTTTATATGGAGAAGTTAGTGCAGCGTTTTACACTGTCTTCATAAAGCTGCTTGTATGTGGTCATGTAAAGTGTAGAGCATGTGTGTGCGTTTGTGTATCAGGGAGACTCTTTTGCTCCCATGGCTCTCATTTATCCACTGACAACTGGTTTTCCCTAATCCCCCTCTTTGGAAACAGCCTCCCTTGGCAGCAGCTGCCATGACTGTGTTGCAGCAGAGGCACATTAGTCCTTGTCCAGTCCAGTTTTGAATCCAATATTAATTTGTCACGAGCATGTAACTATGCAGAACCTAGCTAGTACCAAATAAACAGAGGTCAACAAAGACATGAGGTATATATTTCTGGAGATACTCTGATTACAAAACTATTTTACTTTATTTAATCAATGATTTCCTTCCCCATGCGGACAAAGGCCGGCACTTTTTATTAAAGAGCAGATTCATGGATAGCACAACCTGTTACTATACAAGTACCTCAAGGGACTTTACAGATTTCAAGTCTTCCTCGCCAAGGAATTAGTGTGTGTTTATGTACAGATAATTTTCAGAAGTGGCTCATGTTCACTAGCACCATTTAGTCCCTTCTGCCCTGTAGTTACACTACAGGGCTACAACAAATTGTCTATTTTGCACAATAGTTCTACCAGTGTTTTTATTTTAAATAAATGTCTTTAGAGATGTATTGGTGTACCATTTTTTTTATGTTGAGGCATCCTGTATTACTTTAGTCTTTTTTCAAGAGTGCTGTCATCACCAAAGTGGCGTTTCTTCCATCCTGCATCATGGATTGTAAATTTTGTACGGACATCAGTTTGACTGATATGATGAAGGAGGAATGGCTCTCCTTGTAATGTATTTCACACTTCACTTCCCAAATGACATCAGTTTTCTCACCAGCTGTTTTTTATAGCAAAGGTCTCAGTATTTCCCAGTTACATTTCTTTGCTATCTGACGGAAGAACAGAAGTGAGTGAAAACATGAAAGTGAAAAAGTTACACTTGTCAAAAGGAACCCTTTGTCTTAACAGGTGTTGTCTTAAGTTTTCCTTGTTCCTCAGGATGTTGATTTGTCAGGCATGGAGATTTCTCTTTGAGAAAATCGGATGTCTATTTTACTAGAGACAGAGATGATGATTTCAGATGTTTTTAAAGATGGTTAGAAGCTGTTGAACAGTAGGTGACTTGAACATTAGCCAAACCCTTGTATTTGAACACACATCACTTTAACCTTTAAAAAGTAAGAGAAACCTACTCAGGGCATTGCAGGACAGGCCTTGCAAAGTTCACACAGTTTCAACTTTTTGGCTTGTGACCCATCATTGCACAAGCAGTGAGATGGCCACTGTCTGCAACAAATGTGTTCAACAAAAGGTTTCAGTGCACCCAAACTCCTCTTAATTGAAATCTGTGTTTGTTTGTTTTTTTCTCATAAGGAGGACCATTTCAGTGGTTTATTTTGAGTTTAAGTGAAATACAGCATTGACAAATGGTCTTCTCAGGCCGTGTGGTTTTGATTTTCAAATTTCCACTTGCATTATGCAACCTGCCACACATTGTGGCCAGGCCACACTAGTCTTCTGTACTGTGTACTGTGCCCTGCCTTGTGTTGAGCATGGCTCACACTGTTGATCATGTGCAGGACTCAGACCAAATATTCTAACTTGCTTCAGTGTGTTAAACTGCAATAGGCGTAGATAGAAGCCTTTAGTCCTCCTGTAAACAATATGTAGTCTGAGTGTCGTCTAACTTGCAGTGGTTGACCAGTGACATTTCATAGTGATTGTTCCATTTAAATTTTTAATAATTAATCAGATGGTCCATCCACCCAATTTTTTTCTTTTTTAAAAAAACAAAAAACTTTCATTTTGTTCATGGAAACAATTTGACAACTGTTGGATTTATTGTGTCGTAAATATATACAGGAGAAACCCTGTCCATACTCTGACATTCCCTCATTTTGCAGTCTGTCTCTGTAAGTGGAGTTTTTCTCCTAAACTCTGTTGCCTCACACTACCATGCTTTCCAGTCTAGTCCTATAGGCGCCTGGTGGAAGTGCTCACCTGTGCCAGGTTTAGTGAATACCCCCCAAACCTCATTTATCAGACAAAGGCTAGTATTGTTAGGGCTAAAGACTCCTCTATGACTGGCAGGGACTGTGGGAAGGGGCATTGTGAGAAAGGGGTGATGGGAGAGAAGAGTGTTAGACTTATGTGTGTTGGAGTATGTGTGTGTGCGCACATGTGCTTGAGGTGGCATGCCATTGTGTTGCTGGACAGTACATCGGGAACCCCCATGGAAAGTAATTTAATGACCCCGAGAGAAAAATAAAGAGAGGAGGAGTGTGAAACACAGAAACGGCGAGATACTGAAATGGTATTCCAAACATCTCGTCAATCACTCTTACATTGTTTAGGTACCCACCCTTCATCCCTCACTATAAAAAGCTGCCCACTTAGACACATCAATCAGTGACTTACAGAGCTGTTCCAGCTCATTAGTCATTACATTGAAAACATCATTAGACTAAGCCGATTACAAATCAGGGAAGGGTGTCTGAGGTAGGCTTTTGTTGGGTTAGATTCACTCATTTTCCATTAGTTAAACTTTTGTCCATCACTATTCAAAATACAGTGGCTTAGAAAGCAGTTCTTCAATTCCTGCCAACTGATTACCTACCGAGGATCAGGTGAAAATAAGCCCACTCAAGATCAGTGGTTGTTTGTGGGGATGTTGTCATAAGAGTTCCTTAGTGCTGACAGTTTTTGTTGGATGGTGTGACAGAAGGTACCGTACAAACTCTGCTGAGAAAATAACACAACAGAAGTTCAAGGACCCACGTAGCAGCAGCAGGCTTAGCTGCTGAGTGTTAATTGTAAAAGCCAACAGAAAAATTGGATTTCACTACTTTTACGTGACATATTGTTTTTGCACATTTGGCAGGCAAGTAAAAATACTTGCGCCAGTAATCAGGTTGTCGCGCTCCATTTTCACCTAATAAAGAGCAAGTGTTGTTACTTTATACTTAAATCAATCTATAAAACATCAAATTAATATTCAATCACCTTGGATAATGGGCTGTCACCAGGGGCACCAGGTCTTCAGACACTTTTAAGATTTATGAGCAGAGTATTGGATTACTAGCCGAAATTTCCATGTGGAATGAATGATACTTAGTACTCTGGAAATATGGTACTTGAATGTAGTATTGAAATTTGTGCTGTAAGATAAGAAACAAGTCAGAACCAGAATTTAAAAGTAGATTGTAGGCAGATATGTGGTTATTTATTTTTTGGGGGGGTCAGTATTAGCAACTATGACACTAGCTCACACAGGCAAATTTATGACATTTTATTTTACTTAAATAGAGTTAACTGAAATCTACATTATGCTGTATACTGTGTATGGCTGTTTTCCTTGCCATAATTGCCTCTCTTTAGGAAAAATGGATAAACAAATGAAAGAAGTGTGCAGTTCCTCTCCTGTAGACAGACTGAATGGAAACTAGGATGGAAGAACCACATTTCATGCTCGGCATTCTGCAACAAACAACCTCTGTCTAACGAGTGGAAACCTTTACGTGATAATCCAAGAGTGCATTTCAATCAGCCTAATTAGGATGGTAACAAATCAAGGGCCCTGAGCCAAATATTTGAAGACTGACAGCTTCTCTGTCTGCGCCTGGTTCTACAGTATAAGACACACACACACACACATTCACACACACATTCACACACACACACATACACAAGCACTTAGAGCCCGGGCCGCATTCCATAATGCCTGAAAAAGAGAGAGGGGCTGTAATTTTGTTTTCAAAGGAGAAATTATTATTCTGTGATTGTAGGATAATTAGAGCTGCCGTACTTAAAAAAGACTGACAAGATGAATGACCGGCACCTGCTTAGATGTTATGCATGCGTGCACAGTGTAAGCATATTATTTGCATGTGCAATTTGGAGATTAGTGATAATGCGTAATACATGCCCTTGGTGTAAACTTATCAGTTAAAACATTCCCACTTTGGCATTTAAATGTAATTTTGTTCATATGGTATTGATGAGGTTTTGATATTTGAGCCAAACTCAGGGCAAGTCTGCACCTGCCGCTGGCTGCAGATCATCAGTCACATATTAGCAGTTTGTGTGTACATACCATACTGTATTTTTGCTTGTGTTTATGTGTGATAATAGTTTAGAGTCCATGTAGCTGAGTAGCTGTGCATCCTCTGGCCACCAGAGGGAGTAAACACTTACATGTTGAGAATGGAGTTGAACATTTGTGTTGCATTACAACAGTCGAATCTATGTAATCATCTGTGTGATGTCCACTGACCAGCTAGAGGTTACAAAGCACTCATTCACCTATCCAAATGAAAGTATTAAAAATCACTTAGCTTCAGCTTATTTAAGGCCCATTTCATATTTCTGCAAGAAAAAGTGTCTGGCCAAAATTCCAGGACATTTTCTGCTGTTGTGCAGAACGGGCAAACTATATTCACTATTCACAGGGGGTCTAGAAAGGTAATATGACTTGGAAATATCAAACTCCCCCCAAGGAAGCAGGAGAAATCCAGGAAAGGATATGAGCTGAGGGGAGGGGGGTGGGAGGGGGGTGGGGGGGGTGTCCCAGCACTGTTCTTCCTGTGTGTGACACATGCTTGGTCCGTGAGGCGAAAACTGCAGGGGAAGATGCCTTCCATTTCTGCTATAGATCCTGTGAACAGCTGGTCAGAGGTTGTTCTTACATTGAGAGCCCCCTGGAGTCACATAAGGCTCCCCGTGGATGCAAATAAAGCTGCACCCACAGAAATATAAGCCTTAGAACGGATATCAGTCCAATCTTTCTCAGGTCATTAAAGTTTGAAATGTGTAGACAATTGCACTGCCATCTTTGTGCACCAATCATCACAGGCCAGGATAGCTCCTTCTTTGCAGAGTCACACACATACAAAAGAAATGCACTGAGAGCAAATTCTTTTCTTTTCTTTTCTTTTCTTTTTTTTTTAAATCCTAAAGTATCTAGCTACATATACCTCCTGATTTTGATAAAGTGGTACATATATCAAGCGTGAGATTAAATTGTTCAGACCAATTGGAAAACTCATGATCTAAAAGTGGGAGTTGGACTAGCTGTGCATACAACAGCAGCTTGGTGGAGTTACACACTGCCACATTTCCCACAAAACCTGAGAGGGGATAAGAACTACAATAATGACAGAGACCTTGGATGACTTCAGGGGTCACTTGACACCGTGTGTGAACTGTCACTGAACTCTGCTTGACCCTGAAACCAATGAGAATATGGGTCAATCCAAGAGAAACGTAAGTCGCTTTGTTTCCTGTCCCCTCTCTGTTTCGCCCTTTTCCTCCATTGCTGCGAATTGTGTTTCTCAAATGACAGAACACCCACAGCTGAACAGATCAGTGTCTTCAAATAAACATTGTGTCCCGCAAAAAGTGAGGGGTTTGCTACCTTATTCAACGTGATAGTTCAGAGAATCGCTGTAATTCCGTTTTTCCTGGAACTGTTTATGAATCGTGCCAGACTATGCTCAGGCTAAGTAATCACCCAGCGGGGGACCATATTATAGAGCTCATTCTTTCAATTAACATCGATAACAACAAAGGGGATTAACACTCTGAGGAGAGGCTTCCCTTTTTCTTTTTTCTTCTTTCAAAAGGTATTCCTCTGCTGATTTAGTGAGACTCCCTTTCTCTCTCTCTCTGTGATAGTGTATGTGTATTCACATGTGTGTGGCCTAAACAGCTCAGTGCCCATTTGTGATTGTGCACATGAACAATGTGTCTTTGGTGGAGCTGGTGTATATCTTAGTCTGTGTTCATCCCTGTTGCCTTAGTGTGTGTTTGTGTGCCCTTGAAATATACGGTGTGCATGTACTTGTGTATACATTGACTGACGGTAAACATGTGGTAGTGTGTGTATGTGTGTGTTTGTGCATTTGTCTGTGTGCGTGTGTACACCAGAACAATCTGGGCCAGGTGGGTGCCATCTTTGATCAAGACAAGTGTTGCCTGGATGTGACACTTTGACAGAAGTTCACTTTCCCCCTTGGAGGGAACAACGCCAAAACTAACACAAAACACGAATCTAACCTGTCACACTACAGTGAGTTTACAGTACTTGCTGTCAGAGGTGGGCAGAAAGATTTTTTTTTTCCTTTTTTAACTTACTTGATACCTTGAGGTGCTCTTAGAGTGAACAATTTATCTGCCTTTGTTAAGGAAAAGTAATAGGATCACAATATAAAAAACAAAAACCATTAGAAAATAAGGAAAAATACCTTATTTCATAAAACATGCCTGTTCACTATCATGTGCATTACATTGTCTTAGATAACAACATAGAACCGGGTGTGTATTTGGTGCAGTTTGACCTCTGGCCCTTTTTATTCAATACATTTTGTGGACATTTTCTATTAAAATACTTGTTTTTGCATTGGTAATGCTGTGTGACAGTGATCATCAGGAATCTTTGAGACACGGAGGGTTTGTTTTGTTTTTTTTTTCCCCTTTGGTAAAGTTTCACTCATCAATCTTTGGTTCACAATGCACCTCATCAGAACAACAGTGTAAGTCAGACAAAAATTTGTTTAAAAAAAAAAAAACATTGCACATAAAAAGCAGGTGCACATAGCTGTTGTAATATTACACTAACTGCTCTTGTGATGGTTTTACATGTACATATATTATATTCAGATATAGATCCTTTAATGACTGGTAGTTCTAAAAGGAATGTCAAACCTTATCTCTCATCTCATTGCTGTGGCTCAGTGAAACATTATGCTATGTACATCCAAATCCAAGTTGTACTAAAACCACCACATGAAATCTTGGGAAAAGCCTGTCTGGCATATTTAACTTAAGTAAACAGAAGGCAAAATCCCCTTACTGTTTGATGCAGTCAGTGGAAATAGTTTAGCAGCATCTTTTAGATCAGGTTTCATAACTAGTTCTGGATCTGGAATCTGCACAAAGAATGTAAATGTGAGTTGTTGGATTTATTTTTGGAATAAACAGTCCAGTCTCTCCCTCTAGTGGACATTTTCTGTTAATGTCTCCAGAAGCATATTAAACACATGAGTAAGACTCATCTGTCAAGGCTAAATGATAGTCATCATTTTTTCAATATGATTTGGAAGAAATGTAATCATGAAGAAAACTAGATTTTTTTATTTTATACTTACTTACTGAACACAGGGTCATTATTTACTGACAGGAAATCTAGAACATAAATGATGTGGATGTATTTTGAATCATCTTTCTTACACTGTGATGGCGTGTACGCTGGCTTATTTCCTCCATCAACTTAAAAAGAGATAATATACAAGCAAAAGATATTCTTTCAAAAAACAAAAACTTTAATTTCTTTGGATAAAGTCAACACGGTTCACTCACAAATGACTACATCTGTGCCCCGCTTCCCCTCAGAAAAAGGGAAAAAGAGAGCATCTGTATGTCTACAATATAATGTTTGACAGCGGTGGTGAGATGGTAAGTGGCTCCTGATGGAGAGAGATCCATATGAAGTATACAACACCAGTCAGAAGGTCTAGTGGGAGTCCTTCCTCTTTGACCATGCTAGAGTTTCTCAATCAATTTCCTCCTGCTCCCTTTGACCCAGATCAATAGTCATCATTGGAGAAGAAGAGATAAAGGAGAAGAGTGAGATCATCTCGCATAAACTCACTGGGGGAAATAGAGAAATTGTGTCTTTCTGGCAGTCAGCCCTTTCGCGTTAGGTAGTCAACTTACATGAAACCTGAAAAATATTAAGGAAGTAGCTTTTAAGAACTGAATTCTCCACATGAAGGGGTTCTTTAATCCAACGTTTACAAATACACACATATACAGTACGAACATGCATGGACACACAGACGAGGACACACTTTCCTCCCCTGTTCAATGCTCCGTCTCTCTCCAGACCAGAACAAATCTATCTCATCTGTGTTCTGATAAATGTGGCTCTTTCAATAACAAACAGATGATCATTACTTTACCTCGAGATGAATATTTAATGACACACACACACCCTCAAAAAATATGAAAAATGAAAACTGCTAGACAGGCAGAGACAGAGCAGGGTAAAAGGGAGGATACAAAGCGGTTAAGCCTCCTCATCATTACGATGGCCCCTGGTACTCAGGGCCACCAAGGAATCTCTTAATTCCTCCAGCATTATGCGCTTCAGACTCTTTCATGTCCTCCGTATGGGAGACGGCAAATGGAGATGGGGGGTCGCCGGAAAAATTCTAATATGTCTCTTGCTATGAAAAAATATGCACATACATTTAGCATTTAGATTCTCCAAGGGCAGAACAGTGGAGATGGGCACATGTCAGCTACCACATTGTGTGACTGTGTGTGTGTGTTTTTGTGTCTGTATATGGATGCACGTCCTTGTGTATATGCACATGTTTGTGTGAGGAGGCCACCCTTAAATGGTTCAGTCTTTATTTATCCCCCAGTTTGTGTCTCTGCCCTGCAGTTGCCATATATATTAATGACTTGGCTCCTCCACACTGGAAGTGAGAAAGGTCATGTGTGCTACCCAGCCCTACTTAATATGTGCCGCACTAAACTGACAGATAGGCTATTGGTTAAAATGACGGAGTGGTTGACTCATTGGCAGAGGTTAACTGGTTTCCTGTCTGGCTGACTGAGTAACTGACTGGTTATTTGAAGTTTAGACTGGCTGCAGGTTCGACGGCTGTGAGAGGAGCAAATTAAATGACTGGTAGACATGTTGGCATGTTGACTGGCTAACCCGCTGAGTGGCAGGCTGGCTGGATAGCTGGCCGGCTTGTTGACTGACTAAAGGATTAGCTGAGTGTCTGATTGACTTGTTGGTGGAATGACTGTCACTCTGACTGACTGCTGAGATGCCGGTCTGGGTGGCTTGCTGGCCAACTGTCTGACTGAGTGGATTGGTGGTTGTTTGTCTCACAGACTATAACACGGATCTGGTTGTTGGTTTGTTTTTTGGCTTATTGTTGAGCCAGTTTGCAGACACTAATACACCATCAAAACGAGGAAGACCTCACTCATCTAAATAAAAAAAAATATATATTGTATATAATATTTGCTTAAATACTTTTAATGATCTGTAATCAACATTTCTTATAATGACACATACACAAATTAGGTTAGCCATAACAAGACAATGTGGGTAGCCTCTTCTTAATTGTGTTTCTGTTCATTCATCAATCCTCAAAGGATATTTTCTATTTTATTTTTTATTTATTTATATATTTGCCTTACATTTTCTGTATTAAATATTCTTTGTAGTAAGAATAATTGTGTGCTGGAAGTTCAAGAATACAAATTACAAATACAAACATGAATACAAAACAAATATGTTTTTATCGATAAAACACCCATCACAATCTTTATTTATTTGTTTACCATCCTTTATTTGTCTCTTTAAAAACTTGTTTGTCATTGCACAGTGACTGTTAGACTTCATTTATGCAGCCCATCGTCATCCAATGCATTTCTTTTAAAAGGACCATAATCCTTTTCATCCCACCTTTTCACAGCGGTTTTAATTATTATTAAAACCGCTCTGATTGATATAACTCCATGATGCACTCCTATCACATGATAATAAAATTACACAGTGAAGTGGGACGGACGATATTTCACTGCTGTGGCCACAGGAGGGCACAGCAGGCTCATCTCTCACACTGCTGCTTTATTAAGACGGAAACAACTCAAAAGGATCTTTATATCTCTCCCTTTCTCCTTCTCTGCCTCTCATTCTGCTTGTATCTCAAGCCTTTATTGAAATCTCCTTTCTATTCAGATTTGTTCATAATTAATTACACAATTTGGGATCATTATTCACAGACGTACACACACAGTTGTGTACCTCACCACAGCTGAAGACTTCATTATCTGTGGAACCTGCCTCTCAGATTTTCCACAGGCTCACTGGGCTCGCCTCATCAGAAGTCTTTAAACACTCACCATTTATTCAATAATTGCGTCTGCTCTTTTCTCGCCAACCGATCACTAATTATTAGAGCATCCACTTTAATTGACTGCGTCGTGCTGAAGCTGCTTTTAACAGGGTATGAAGAGATGCACGCGGTCTTGATGCTGTCAGATGAAAACATTTTGTCTCCAAATTTTAAAGTTTGATAGAATCAAAGAAAACCGATGCATTTTAAGATCAATGACTGTTTTACTAAGTGCATTCCAGTATTTATCAAATATGTCAACATCATAATAAGTTTGATGACATGGTATAATGGAGTGGAACACTGAAGGCATCTTTTCATTTTATGTAACTCAAAATGTCAATAACTCAAAACAGTTGCACAATATTTGAACATTTAAATTTATGATAACCTTTGTGTGACTTTTTAGTTTTGTGCTCAGCTTTTGTAGGAAATAACATATCCATTTTCATAGGAAAAATATACTGACGTATAGTGTGCCTTGAAAAAAGAAATGAGTGGCTTTATTTACTTTTTTTCCCCCCCTCTGGCTCAGCCTGTTTCCCTGAAATATTTTTGTTTTCTTTGTTGGATATGTTTTGCAAATGTAGCCCAAATACCTATCATAGAGTGGCAGAGTAAGGTGAGGTGGGAAAGCACACCTGTATATGGTGAAACCTAAATCACAAAAGATGTTTGTTCTATTACATCAGATGCATAGTGGTTAAATGTTCTTATTATAGACTCAGATCTCACACTGATCCTGTTGTGTAGCGGCTAACTTTTAAACTATACATTAAAAACAGTCTTGAGGAACAGTAACCTGGTTTTAAGGACCAATCAATAACCAGGTGTCTTCACAACAGTATATTCTATCTGAACTGTCCATGGCAGGGAGGCTGGACTACATTTATCACAGTGTTGGCTCTGCACCATGGACAAACTTGCTCCTGCTTCGAAAGAAATGTTTATTTTATAAAGTTGTACTGTACAAAAGAGATTCCTGTTAGTTTTTGTTGTAACATCCTTAAATCTGTAACTGATGATGAAATGCAACTTAAAAGAAAAAAGTTAGACTAATAACTTAAAGAAAAGTGTTCCATGTTTAACCCACTTCCACAACTCTCGTCTTCTCTCGCAACTTAATTATAATGCGATTAATTTTGTCAACAATAATTACATTTTTCATGACAGAATTTTAAGTAAGGGAAGATGCAAAACATTATCATAACACTCCCCATTAAGTTGTTTGTGTCTGTTTGTTTATTCAATTAAATATTAACAGCCTGCGACTAAAACTGATTAGCAGTTAATTCTCTCTCACAAGTGGTCTCACAAATCTGGAGGATACAACAAACCAAACGTGTCAGTGGAGCAAAAAACAACCGCATGGTGAAGCACGTCTGGGGGTACGTGTGGGTGAGTTTATTACAGTGGGGATAGTGTTTGCAAAGACTTAACTGTTTGATAAATTAATACATTTAGATTTAATTAGGTTTTTAACGTCACACAACTCAGATATGGCCCTCCAGAGTGCTTTGTACACATTGTAAACACTATATATTTGAATCTGGATCTCAACACTCTCTTACTTTCTGCTCTCTCCGCTGTCTTCTATCACACCTTAACTGTTAAAGTGCGTGTATGCTGCATTAGGAAGCTCAAACTACTAATATCAGCCATGCAAGAAAGGGGACATGTGTAGAGATTATTCTTACTATACAGTCCTCAGAAAAATGTGAAGACCTTACATCATACACGATCATGATGCAATGACTTTCCAAACGCTTAGAGCTGCTTTGCATGAAACTGCTGCAAGACTAACACGAAAGCCAGTGTAACTGAAGTCACGTGGTTGTGTCATGAAACTGGCAATGTATTGGTTTGACAGGTCTAACAAACTGGCCTTCACCATACATTTACTGCACATGCTGAAGTATGCAAGGGGGGTATTGGAAATAGCGCCTTAAGGGTCTAGAAAGTTGTGTTCTGTAAAATGAGAATATATCTGATGGCCATACTTTTAGCGGCGAGCACATGGTTGTGACAGCCGTCTTCCTCAGACTGTGGCCTGCACTTCATGTGCAGGTACAACTGAACATCTAAAACCTTTGCATACATACATTATTAGCCTGTCCTCATAAACCGTCATGGTAAGGGTTTTTAGCCCTAATCTAGGTAAGCAGGTTTTATTTATGTGTATGAATAATTGAGTATCTATTAGAATATCCCTCACTCGTGCATTGATGGAGGTACGCATTAATATTTCAAAATATTAGTGAGACCTGGCTTTACGAGTCTTCTGTCTATATCATTTTAAAGTCCATTTTTCCTGACAGGTCAGCCTTATGTCAATTTAAGACATGCATTTGAGTGGTCATGGCGACAAGAACATTAGTGAAATCTTTCTTTACATGACATCCATTTTATTTCCAAAGGACCAACCTCATGTCACTGAAATCACTCATTCCAGTGTCCATGTCCAGTTTCATGCAGCAACTCAGATGTGTAGCTGAGTTGCTGCACCCTGTTTCAAAAACAGGGTGGTTTCTTTAAACTCCGGAGTAAAAGAAATTCAGATTAAACTTCTTCTCTTTTGCCAAATGGAACATCTACCTTTTACATGAACTAATTTTATGGTCTGGTGTTGTAGTTATTAACGGGGGGTGACAACTGTCCAAAGACTGCATAATGACATACTGAAATTGTGTATTTCTAGACTCTAACAGCAGAAAAAATTGAAAAAAAGGTGAAGCCATGATACTGCTATAACATACAATTATGTTGATCACAGCAACAGGTCTGATGCAAAAAAATTGTGCTACTTAAGGCAAGAGGGAGATTGATGACAAGGTCAACTTTCTGTGGAAGTTTATAGATGTAGAAAAGAGGAATAACTTTTGAAATCCTTAAGATTTGTCATGGAAATGTCCATGAGGTTCCAAAGACATCAAGACAAACCATGTAGTTCAAATCAGCATCAGGCAGTTGCTACTAAATGTATTGTGATCAAAAACATGGAGGTTATGCCTCAGAGTTAAAAAAGTTAAACATTTGACACATAATTTATTACATTTCCTAACCATGTGTGTGCTGTATGCTTTTTGGGGGCCTGTTGAAAGCATTTCTAGAAATTTCTGAATGCGCGCAAGTAAAAAAACAAACAAATAAAAAACAACAAAAAAACAAAAATCAAGTCAGAAGGACCAGAAATGATTTCTTTCTTTTATTTTCTTTTTGTTTTTATTTTGAAGTGCCCTTCCTGTATTCCGATAATGAAAAACAATATACAGTTCTGTTTTTTAGATACAGTGCAGACATACATTTAAATATACTGACTATTAAAAAAAAAATCTTTCAAATGTCGTGTGAATGGCAGTGTGCATTTCACTGCTGTTTTGATGTGTGCATGCTGTGTCTGTTCTGAATCCACGTGTTTGAATGTCCCTTTATATGCACATACCTGCATGTGCGTAATTACACGTAGGAAGCAGGGAATGTGCGATTGCAAACCTTTTGTGTGTGTGAATGCGTATGTTTGTGAGCATGTGTGTACATGCGTGTATGCCTGCCTTTATCTCTGTGTGTGTGTGTGTGTGAGAGATGGCAGCTGCTGTCACCCAGTGGGGCTGACAGTAGTTAAAGACAGTAAAGCTGTGTGTGTAACAGGCCTGCTGTCACTTCCTTCCCTGTGTTATTTTACTTCTCTCTAATGGGCTTTATTTCATTGTCAGCTGGCAGTCTATCTCGTCCTCCTTTCCTCTTTCTTTTCCTCCTTTTATTCCCTCCTTCCTCATTTTCTCTATCTTGACACATTACAGGCTGCCTTTGGAGAACAGCAGAGGGCCAGAGACCCCCTGCCAGCCATAATAATGTGGTAAAACAAGCCGACAGGTAGAGTGTGTGTGGGAACGTGCATGGATGTGTGTGAGTTCACAGGCATCTATGTGTGTGTGTGTGTGTGTCCGTTCTTGTCTTCCTGCTCATGCCATGCATATGTCTTCCTCTGTGTGGCTTTTTCTGTGTCCTGGAAAACCTATCAAAGTCCTCCCCATTAAAAAGCCTTCTGTGGCACATTATTAGCCCCCGTTACAAGGGCAATCTATCTAAGCTCAAACTAAAGGGGTAGGAGAGGGGAGGAGGGTTGGGCATTGGAGTGGTGAGGGAGATTCCTGTCAGCTCAGTGAACATTAGCTGTCCCAGAGTGCTTGTAGCCACAGCAGGTGTGCTGACCCACCAAGACCCATCAACCCCCTGCTTCTCTCTCATACACACACCTACACACACCCACACGTGCAGACTCAGTTGATGAAACACATAGACTTTCTGACTGCATGCACACACACATATGCACGAATGGCAGTACACATGCACACACACAAAACAGTCACTGAGACAATAGCTCTTTAAATCATCTGAAGGGAGATGAAGTTGTTGCGTTAATAAGAGTGCAGTCTTGTATCACTAACTTGGGAGATGAAAAAACATCAAGGTGTAATGCCTTATTAGTGGCTGCGGACAACACCCGATGTCTGTGGACAAAGGGGTTTTGAATATGGATGTGTGATTCCAGAAAGTAAATAATGCAGGTTGGTCGTGTGAGGAGAGAAATCAGCTCAGAGAACATAACCTGAATGGATTCTGAATGTAAATTTTCAAGGACAAAAAAGACGTTTGCGGAAAAACAGATGAAAATCCAATATGAAATTTAAAGATGAGTCTGTTCTGGCCAAATTATTTCAGAGCAGCACAAAACTGGCACTTTGTTTACGATTGCAGAATCTGCTTGATGTGAGCATCAACATAGAACTGTAATTGGTCCAGGGCTCCAGATCAGTCTCTAGGTGTGCATTAGTCTACAGTGAATGTGTCTTTACTGTTACATGCTGTTTCTGATCTAAACTGACTCTCTACCAAGCGACCCTCATTATACGACTCTCTCTAAAAGTTTGATAATAAATCTTGCAAATCGTCTGAGTGGATTTCTAGATCATAAGGTCCGTCTGTAATGTACAGCTACAGCACAAGCGTTTGTCACAACCTGAGATTTAAAAAAAAAAAAAAGAACAACACACAAAGACACAAATTGAAATTTCCTTTGTCAATGAATTATTTGATACTGCTCATATTCACCTTGACTGCACTCTGCACTGCTCATATTTACCACGTCCCTTTGTATTTACCAGCTTTCCCTCTGACTGCCTCATTTGCTTTGGAAAAGGCCTAAGCTGGAAAGGTACAGAATAAGAAAGGTTGGTCTCTTTATTGAGGGTTTCTTTTGTATTGCTATATGACTGATTTTTCCATGGCACTTTATTAGCCTGACTTTTACTGTCTGCAACCACTAGCACATTCTAAAGGAAAGAGAGAGAGAGGTGGGGTGGGTTAGGGTGGATGGAAACAGACGAGGGGGGGTGTGGCGGGTGGGGGTGAGAGATGGATGTAAATGTGGAATAATGTAGCAGGAGTGAATTTGCATGGTCAAATGTCAAAAAAATGAAGCCTTCCCCTGAGCCTTGTCAGGGAAAATAACATAAGTGGCGCGCTCCAGCACTGGCATGCCATTAGCGGTTAGTTCTGCCTGTCATCAGTCACTGAGAAGAAGAAATGGCCGTCATTATCTCCAAAAAATGGACTGGGAAAGATGGATACACCCCCCTTCTCTGACAAAGAGCCATGTGCACATGCAGTATGTGAATGTGCACCCTCAAACACATATAAGCACACAAAGGCACAGACAAAAAACGTGTGTGGTACTTTATGACTTTGCACATCAAGTGCAGATTTAAAAATAAAAAAATAAAAAATCATATCAGTCAGTATATATCACATTTTACATGTGATATATGCTGTAATATCACATGTAAAATGAGAGCAAAACATTTGACCAGAAAACAAACAAACAAAATCTCTTAAGAGTACTATTGTCAGCCAGAGGAGGTGGTGAAGCATATTTGTCGGTGATTGCACAATATGCGTGCAATGTGTGAAACTTTGAGTTAGAGTTGGAGCTAATCGTTGTTTGCCACCCATCTAACATTACTTGTCCCCCAGGCTGTTGGCAGCTGATGATATTAATGCTCATTCTGGAATAATAGCTTCATTTCCAGTCGTGTAATGTCCATAAACATGCCACATACTGCATCCCAACAGCTGGCCATCAACAGACAGGCCACATAATTAAATATGCTGCAAGTGGAGAAAGAGGAAAGGATAGTGAATGAGGACTGAGTACAAATGTGTACAAGGAGGATCATGCATTTCGTTTGATATGCACACACACATACAGCTCACTGCAGGAAGTAGGATCTGGCAAGCAATTATATAATAAGCTTAAAGACCATAAAATCTGCAGTAGCAAGGACAATTAGCCATTACATTCCATGGTACTGATAGCCACACACTGGTTTTTGAAGATAAAAAAAATCCTCTCACTGTTACATTGTCTGGACACCATGTTGAATTGTCTTAACAAGCGTCGACAATTCAATTATTCTTATTTATTTATTTATTTTTTCTCAAGAAAAAAGGGGCATAGCTCCGCATTTGCATATTGTTACAATCACTGGCGTACATTCAAATAAATCTGAGACAAGTTTACTTTGTTATGCAGCAGCTTTGTGCCATCACTTTAATTTGTCCTTGAAAATATTGCTCTTGACATTCAAGAATGCAATTTCCATGTGGCGATGAGACAGGCAGGGTAACAATAGCAGAAAACTGAATATAGGTATGTATTGAGGAGAAGTCCATGAATTTTAAGACAGGGAATATATTGAGAAGCCTGGCACCAGACAATGAACGAGAGATAGAAAAAGAGAGAGAGAGAGAGAGAACAACTGAGCAAGAGATCAGCATGGCAGCTAATGTAATGAATAATATCTCAAGTGTAAATCCAGCCAATTGAACCCAGGGCTGCCTTCTCCCTCTAGCTAGGCTAAATGAGTTTCCATGGGAATGTGGATGAAAGGAGCGCAGACGTCTAGGTCAGGCATATTGGAGAGGAAGAGGCAGAAAGGCACTGGGAGTATGAAATAGAGTCCTCAGGGTCTGGTTTGCAGAGATTTGCACTTGTGCTAAGCCACTTCAGATGTGAGTGGAGGGTCTAACAGCCTTAGACTTGAGCATCAAGGTATGTGTGTAGGTCTGTTGTTGAGCTGTGTAAGCACTGAGGGCAGAATATGCCCTAGAAGGGGTGAGAGAATTTCATACAAGTTATGCCTTCTGTGTTCAATTCAACATATTGTTGGGGGGGGGTGCGCTGAGCATAGAATATGGTTGCTGTCAAATCAAGAAAAGAGAGACAAGCCTCTGTATATCTACAATGCACCACCACAGATGTTGTGCTGCACAGTAAAAGGCTTTTGGCTCTTACCTCTTGCATGTCTTCCCTCTCAATATTGTCCCCCCACGCTTGATTTAATTGAAAGTCTGCACCGTCTCCCCTGGTAGGAACCTGTCTGCAGTACTTTAGAAGCTGTAGTGACCAAGTTCAAAGTGACACATCTAGGACATGTGAGCTGCACATTACCTTGACACAGTTGGGCTGTAGAAATTAGCTGCTGTCTGAATTATTAAAATAACAAGGGACATTTCATGTGATTGTTGGGGGTGGGGGGTGGGGTAGATGTGCCCCCACCTCCCGCAATTCTAATTGTCCACTTTAACTAGTTTCTCTGAGCCTTCAGCATCAGTCAGTGTAAAGTACTGGTTTGCAGATTTCTTCCCTCCCATTAGGGAAGAGGAACAAGCCATGGCTGTCCACTGAGCCCACCTCATTTATTATAATGACCTGCCAGGCCCAGACATGAACATGTTAAAGTTATAGGAGAGTGGGACATGACAGGTGCACACAACCTTGTCAGATCTGTGTTGGTCTAGTTAGAGCATACAGATCCTCCTCTCTGAAAAGACCGACAGGCAGATCGGGTGCCAGGATGTGTCTCACTGCAAAAAGAGGGAAATGGCTGACTAATTGTCAGATTCCTAACAATGTAAATATTATTGTGTATGTATAGGTATGAAAAATATTCTTATAGTTGATGTGAAGAAAGTAGCTATAAGTAACTTGACTAAAAGTAACTATTTTATTATTAATAGAAGTTAGAGTAGCACTCTTTAGTGGGAATTTAAATGTCCAGCAAGAAGAACAAAAATATGTCTTATGAGCTATGTTCTAATGAACTGAAAACATTTTCAAATTCTTTCAATAAAGCTTGATGAATAATTATTTTTTGGCTTCTGCTTATTAATTGAGAGCTTTAACATGTTGAGTAATTTTTGATTTAGCAAAAAAAGTGTCTATCACTCACTTTCTTTACTTTCTTTCTTCTTATTTAGTATGTTTCTCTGAGTGTGTTATGGGACTTGTCAGTCCAAGTTGTCTGTTTGCATCAACAACAAATTCCTTGTATGTGTAACATACCTGGCAATAAAGTGTTTCTGATTGCTGACTAACTACATATTGTATATAATGGGAAAGCCAACACGTGTGTTAGTGTGATTCTAACTTGTAATTCTATTAGATCATCATGTGTTTAACATCATAACAAACTGAATCAGACAGTGGGAAAACATAAGAATGTTCATGTGAATCCAATAATCTCAAATCACTGTTGTTGCCTTTTTGATGAAATTAGGATTTTGTTAGAATATAAATAAATACATAAAGGCAACTCTCTTTCAAATAAATAACATCAACACGTTGTGACTGAAACTATTCAAGGTCCAAAGCATACTGGTATCATGATCCACTTATCAGAGGCGCTGGTCAAACAGTTATTATGTTGAGACAGTAGTTCAGTAAAGACAAACATACTTTAACTATCATCAACCCTCATACTAGAACAAAAGGCTTTGGTGTTTAATGGAGTCACAGCAAACAGTTCTGTAATCCCCGTAAGATCTAAGTAAACAAATGTAGGTCTTCTAAGTCTGCATAATGAAGCGTTACCTTTACATTCACCCTTGGTCCCAGACTACTCTTATCTGTAAGGGCCTTAATGCCATGTAAAACACACACACAAATACAGGAGCACTTTGAGTTCCTTCTTCTTTTTTTTTTTTTTTCCTCCTAGAACTAACGTCCAAACTGGACTCTATAATCCTCTGCCATTCTTTTAATCATCTGACACCCAGAGAGGGCAATATCTATTTTCATCTGGTCCTGATAGGATCTCTTTAGGATTTAAAGAGGGGCCTCAGCATGCTGCGCCCAGCAGCTCAGCTGTGATCTGGGGCTTTGGGGAGTTCTCATTAGGCGTTAGCGGCCCCCAGATCGAAGAAACCCAGTTCTGGCAAGTGGATTTTTAATCCTCCTATGGCCTGTGTTGGGAGATGGAGTTATTTAGGGCCTTTGATTAGCCTCGCAGCTGCACTTTGATTAAGAGAACTTCTAAAGATCAAGCTGTTGGGCTGTGATTTGGAGGTGGTGGAGGACGTGTGTGGAGGTGGCGATGTGTTTATTTATGGTGTGTGTGAGTGTGAAGATGGCTAAGTGTGAGCTTTTTTGTAAAGGTGCATACTGTGTTATATGTAAGGGTATGTATAGTATGAGAGTATGTATCGACAACATAATGTGTCTGAGTGAGTCTCTGTATTCAGTACATGTGTACATGTAGTCACAGGATATATTTAAGTTTGAGAAGGAGGGGGAATATAAGAGATGTGTTAGCAAATTAAAGAAGAATTGTTCACTTTACTACCTCTGCAGTGTCCTTCCTGAAGCTGAAATCCATGTCAGCCAAAGACGGAGATAGGGAGACAGAATGGCAAAGAGACAGAAGATGAGACGGAGTTCGGGTGTGGACAAGGCCAAAAAGTTTTAATGCCTGTGGCAAACTGATATTTGGAGTCTCCTCTGTTCTGCTCAGTTTCAAACCATCAGGTAATAAAGCCAGGCCGACCTATCAGTGTCGGGTTGAGTGTGGTATCATCCAGAGCCAAGGCTGTCCTTCAGATGTAAAGTGGGGATTAGACCCTGCTTTGCACTCCTATGGTTCTCTGGGCCCTTTGAGGTGACTGTACTAAGATCAATGGAAAAATAGAAAGCTGGATAAAGGAAAACCCATGTTTGATATACTGGCACATCTTCGTCTGAAGCCTCCCAAAAAATATAAAAATA
The DNA here is from genome assembly GCA_037833715.1 of Toxotes lorentzi. Taxonomy (NCBI): domain Eukaryota; kingdom Metazoa; phylum Chordata; class Actinopteri; family Toxotidae; genus Toxotes; species Toxotes lorentzi. The sequence continues at coordinate 16,106,650 of JBBMJY010000025.1, read as the reverse complement.
TACGTGTACACACAGGTATGCGCACCCATTCTTACACACCTACATACATGCACATGTCTCTACATAACCTGGAAGTAGCACAGTGGTAAATCATGGAGATGGGTATGCTATTCCATTGGTATTTCTATTTCTATTTCTTAAAACTAGGAAAGGACTTGCTTTGTGAAAATATTATGGTGGTGGGTAAAAGGACACTGAGTCATAAGAAAAGAAAGACCCGTGGGGACCTCCAATAGCTTGGAATACCTGTTTTGTTATTCTGTAGTGAGCAGATTTTAGCTGCTTGAGAAATTTGCATGGATCTCTCTACAACGAGCGAGAGAGACGGCAAATCTCATGAAAACCTTATGAAGCCTAATGACTCGTAATGAAGGCTCTGGTTTGCTTTGGGGAAAATTCATGGGAGTTAAATACCGCTAAAGCTCATGGGAGAAGATGCATGTTTCTAATATATACAGTCTCTTTTTATACCAGGAGAGCACCCTAGTGGCTCAGCACAAGGAAATTAAACAGTTGGGCAGACTGAGTTCATAGATGCAACAGATGTGACTATATATAATGGTTATACGTTATGCTGATAAAGCAGCATTAAGGCAATGACACTGCCAAAGTTACAAGTGATTCATGTTAACAGTGACTGATAATATTAAAGAAGGTAGTTGTAGTTAGTACTATATGGTGTGTAGATGAAAATGTCAATCATATCTAAGAGAAAGGAAGAAAAGGAATAATGTTGAAAAATGCACAAATAGTCCACTATTCAGTATTTGCACTGTGTGAATTCTCTAGTGAGAGTTACTGCATCCTAATGATATAAGGCTGACATGCTTCAAATGTGTTTTAAACTTATATCTATGTAAACACTGAACAGTTAAAAGACTAAGTAAAGGCACATCTCTTGAATTGTTTTCATGCCATAATGCCTGATTTAAAGTTTATATATACTCACCTCTACCACACAGTTCAGATTGTGCAGCACATAAAGTTAAATCTATATACACCACTATATAGATTATTGGACATTTGCGGTAGCTTATTCTAGCAGCAGCAGTATATTGGTCAACAGTTTTATTAGAAACCATTTTAGATATGTTTTTTCTTAATCCACTCCCTTTGGGGAAGACTGTAAAATTGTCAAACACAAGTTAAAGCATGATCTTGATCTAGCTGGTAAATAGGGCAAAAATAATATGAAAAAAAAAACAACAACAGTATTTATAAAAAAAAAAGAAAGGAAAAAAAATGTCTGTATAAATAAAAAGAAAATATGATTTGTAAAAAATGGGCACTGGTACAGTCATTTAAAGAGAGGGATTATGGAAGAAGCATGCTGGATTGGATTTCTCCCAGTGCACAATCCTTTTTGTCTTTGTTAAATGTTCCCTTTATTCTGTAAGTGGATATAAAGTTCAAGGTTTTTCCTGATCTCTTCCCTTGTGAGGCACTTCACTGAGCAAACTATGCATAATTAAACAACTAATTATGCAAAGTATTTATGTTTCTTTCAAGCTCACTGTGAGTATAAAACATCCTGTTTTTTGTGTCACTAGATTTTGGCCATAACAAAAGCCAAACAGAATAACAAGGTCACAGAGAAAGAAAAGAACATCAGGACAAAATCACTCTGGCCACAGCATTTGAATGTGAATATAAGAGAAAAAAAAAAGCAATGATGAATTTTTTGTGGGGAAACAAAACCTTTGTCTTGGTCACATTTTCTTAATTAATGTGAATCCATTGTGTTTCAGAAACCACACAGTTGTGTAGATGGTTCTCTCTGCCTTCCCAGGGTTCAAAGTCAAGAGTCACTTTGGTTTGTAGCGCAGGGATGTCACTGTTGTGGAGATATGAGGCTAAGCAGTGAGCAGGGCCTGCCACCTTAGCTTTGATTCCAGGGCTAAGTATGTACAGATATCTAAGGTGTTGACACTTCGCCCTCTAAGCCCTATTTCTTTTCCCTGGGATCAGAGAGGCTCACTGATAGCAGATTATCTCTGCGGCATTTTGTGGCCCATTTGGCACCTTCATTTGTTATCTGCTCACAGATACACTGAGGTACAGTCTGTGTAGGTAGAGAGAAATGTCAGAATAAAACATCTTAGACATATTCACTTCTTCACTTTGTTATTCGTCGTATTGTGTGGATGTCCATGGAGCAATAAAGTCCAACAAAACCATCATCTGTACATCAAGTGGTAGCCTGTTCACTGATAGAATAGATTTGTTAAATTATGTGCAATCTTCATTGTTTAAAGTGGCTATGCCATCAGACTGTGATGTCACATGGGTTTTCAGTTTGGGTACTTTAACAAAAACCTTTATATTGCCAACAAAAATATTTTGAAAAGTATTCAGATTGTAGATCTAGATGTATATCTAAGTATCTAATCCCTGTGAGAAATGCCAAGCTGCCATGCCATCCTTGTTTTGTTTTTGTCGAATAAGTTGTCTCAGATAAGACAGCTAATCTAGTGAACCAGCTATTATTTATGCTAACATGCATCTAATGTGGCCACTAATCCTTGTTAATACTATGACTGAGTGGTTACCAAACTCACTCCGTGCATCAAACTGTTGTGTTGTGCATGATTTGAGGCGGTGTGCCATGACTCTGTAACACGTTTGTAATTTTTTTTTATGTTCTTTGTTTAACACTAAAACAGCTGCCACTTAAGGATTTGACTAATGTTTTTCCATCCATCCATCCATCCATCCATGCATTCATCCATCTTTATTAACTTAGCCAGATTAGCGTCAGTGTTGCAGCAGAGTAACCAGAGCAGCTCAAATGTAATTTACCAGCTTCCTAAGGTATTTCTGTGGGTGTTGAAGAGCTCTGAGGCAAGCTGGGTAATTGAATCTCTACAGTGTTTCCTGGATCTGCTCTGTGAAGTCACATTTCTTTTGGGACACCTCCAATGGGAGGCACAAAGGGGAACATCCTTACCGGGTGCCTGACTCACCTCAACTGACACCTTTGAATTCAAAGAGACATTGGGTCTGATTCCTGTGTTACTTTGGGATGACTGAACTCCTCACTCTATTCCTGAGATGTCTTCCTAATATCACTGAAATGGCAATTTGGCTGACCTCAGTTGCACCCTAGCGAAATTCTACTGCCCACCTTAAACATAGATGACTTAATGTCATTCATGTGAACATACACCATGCAACACCAGCCTCTGTGCCCAAATCACCAAAACATCCTCCACAGAACAGCTCATGGGTCATCATTATAAACCTTTTTTTGATTTATAAAACACTTGTAGACTGAATCACCGTATCCTACAGGTCTCAATGAGAGGCTGAAAATGGAATCCTCTGTTTCCTGCGATGGAGGAAATCCCTGCACTGTAGTACATTTCCAAAGGATTTATAGTGTTATGACTTTTTGTTAAATGCACCTGCACTCGGGAGGTAGCTCTCCAGTACAAGCGCACTTTATCAAATGCACCCAAATGCATTTTGTACATTTTGTAACCTTTGATTCATCCACTCTCTGGAGTTTGTACTCTATATTTTTCACAACTTCCTCTGTGAAGGGTGAACAGCATGTTTGTACATCGGTAAAGTTAGTCTAAGATGAGAAACATGTCAGATTCAATTAAAAAAGAGCCCGGGTGTCGCCTGACACAAAGTGACAGAATTCAGATTCAGTAAACAAAAATAAGAGCATCCAAACATCCCAAAGTAGTTCATGCTAAATGTGTTATTTATTTATTTATCTTTTTTTTTTCCACTCACTCTCTCTTCAGTGTGTCGTCTTGCTCCTGTGTTACTTTGATATATGTGGTTGACTCTCTGGAGTGCTGACGAGGCTTTGATACTAGAAGGGCACAAAATAATATCTTCCCTTTGAAAAACAATTTCACTGAGAGGGGATCAGTATAAATAGGCCTTTTCATGTGCACCAGGGGCCGATGTGAATCTGATGGGGAACTTGTGATAGGCTTTTTTAAATGGCAATGCAAAATTGATGAGTGGAGGGGTCTGGGCTGTTGTCGCGTGGATGGAGATGTGACTGCATAAGGACATCAAGGCCTCACACACACACACGCACACACACTCACTCACAAAACTGTGCAGATGCATGCAAATATGGACAGTACAGGAAAAACACACACAGAAATCCACATGTGCATGCACAAATACACAGCCACACACGCACATGCACGAAGACAAACACACACTCTCTATTGGCTTTACACTTACACTCCAGTCAGGGTTGAAGGCTTAATCAAGATATAGAGCGAACGCTCTAGAGGAGAGGAGGAGATGGTCTGACCAGTCGTCTCCCTTTCTCTCCCCACTTCATCCCTCCATCCCTCCTTCTACAAGAGCCCGCTATCACCGCTATCTGTTATCTCCACACAGCTGCAGACTGCGCCGCTCTCCACCTTGTCCCCTCCCCACCCACCACCATCACCTCCTCCACCACCACCTCCTCCTCTTCCAATCTTGATGGGTATTGGGGAATGTAAGAGAAGAGTTTCCTGATAAAGCTGTCTAATGAACATACAGGAACTTTAGTAAGTTAAGCATCAAAACATCGAAGGCTGTTTGAACTTTGACTCCCCCTGCATTAGTGCAGAGTCCTTATCAGGCCTCTCAAGTGGAGAGATTAGCCACTTCCTAATGAAGTGGTGAAATCGTAAAGGTCTTACTCCAAGGCAGAGTGGATTGCTTCCAACATTTTTCACTCCGTTATCTCCCATACCCAGATTGCCATTGCAAAAAAAAAAAAAAAAAAAAAAAAAAAAGGTAAAGGTTCTCCATCCTTCTCCCACTTCTTGAGTTTCTGGTCACACACACCAAAATATGACATCAGGTCATTTTGATTGTGCTCATACGAACCACAAGTAAACAATTATATCAGACATTGAAGCAGAGGAAAAAATTACTTTTGTTGTGCACTTTTGGGGATACTTTATCTACCTTGCCTCATCAACGCAGACTTCTTTTACTTTTTGACCCGAAGCAGTTGTTAGGAGTGAGGATGCATTATCTAAACGATCCCCTGTGTTTTAGTCAATCAGGGGTCTGCAGACGACTTATAAATCTTACATGCCTCCTCTTCCGTACCCAGTGAGGTCAGACACGCATTGCATATTCAAAACCTGCATTAAGACACACACCCTTTTCTCCCATTCCCTGTTCTTTTTGCAGACCCAATCAAAACATACACACTTTTAGACCAACCATCAACCATCGGATTATCATACAAATAGATGAGATTGTGATATATGCAAATGAACAGAATGTGGAGCGATGATCTGTCTGCATAATGAATGTGGTCTTTGTTTAACGGTCATCAGGTTTACCACTGCTTACATCGGTACCATTGTTGATGGACATGAGGATGCGATGATGATATTCTTGACTGACTTGCATGCCTTATTAATATTCTTGGGGGGCCATCCAGTTCTAACCTTAATCAGGGGATGTAGTTGAATACATTATGTTTGAGTACTGAACTGATGTAATTGAAGAATTTAAAACCATAATGTGTACAATGCTTAACCTCTAACCTTGAGCAGTTTATGTTGTTTACTCTTCAGAATCGTGTTTATATCATGTGTGGGGGTTTTAATCATCGTGACGGGCAGAACTTTGAACTCCTATCACTTAAATAACAGAATAATTGCTGTCCATATCTATCAAATCTAATTATATTCCAGCAAATGATAGCAAAAAGCAAGCATGTAGAGTGAGAAACCTTTCTAATGTACCATTCCACTTACTCCTACTTTTTAGTATAATGCATATTCTGGCCGATGCATTATTCACAAATTAAGAGCCATAAATTTCAGTTTCCACCTAAAAATCAAGCTTTTCAAACAGACAGGAGAGCGAGAGTACAAGAAGTGTTGTCAGTTCTGGCCAGTGTACAACATGCATCTCAATCCCTGTAATAGCACTCCTTATTCTGACACATGTTAATAATTGATTGTTAAGTGATAAGCCTCGCTCAAGCATGAGAAATAGCCGGGGCCCAGAAATAAATATGAAAACCCATCACGGTATAATTCATAAGGTTGTGTTCGATCAGTGTAGGCGTCTCTCAAGGTTCTCCATTATTCATAATATAGCCTAATATGCTTCGTACTTCCTCTTTCTGACTCGAATCATTAATGGTCTCCTCTCCTGTGGTTAGATTCAGAGACAGTGATTGACCATATGGTTTAAAAATGTGAAGTTTAAGGCAACATCATGACTGTCAAACTGTTAACTTGTTCATTTGCTTTTTTCATGGGAAAAGAAGCCTAATTTGTTTGTAGTGGCCCAAACCACCACTTCATCCCTTCATTTAGCAGACCATTTACCGAACTTCCACTGATCCCTTCCCTCTCATCGTGTCACCAGTGTGTCTGTCCTCATTCGCTTGTTGTTACTTTTATGTAGCAGGGGGGATTCTTTGTTTTACTGTGCTTTTAACATAACATGAACCAAACATCCTGCCAGCACATGTCTTGAAATGGCAGGGTTTTTCCAAAGACGTACTACTTATCACTAGTCATTACACCAATCCTCAGGAGGGCTTCTAAGTTTGATTTGTATCCAATATCAGGAGGTGAACCCCTAATGAGATTTTTATGGACTTTTCCTTCTAACTTCATTAGATTTTTATGAGTGACAGGCGGGTGGTGGTGGTGCGGGGGGGCTCCTCATGAAATCCCCATATGCATCGAAGAGCAGAGGAAGAAAGGTTAGGATGGAGGTAGGGAGGGATAGATGGCGTAAGAGAGAAAACAGGAATCTTTCGTGGCAGGAGAGAAGTCTCTCTAGAGACTCACAGATAGCCCTGCGAGAGGCTCCCATCAGGCAGAAGCCGAGGAGCCTTAAGTGTTTTATACGAATTCAATACGGCGGTTAAAAATACCAGAGGGAATATCACATTCATATCTCTGTCGCTCGCCTCACTTAATACTGGGATGGTTGGCTGGGTGGATGGAAAGGAGAGGAGAGCAGAGGCCCTCTTTCAGCCTCTGCTGAGGACGTGACAGTTGATTCTTGATGTAGCAGCTGCTGGGGAACTCCTTTCTACACGGGCTCTTTATATAATGAAAGCATCCCTCCAATGCAATTACATTAGAACTAGTTTGAGTCGGTAACTGAGACGATATAGCTATTTTCCACAGTAGTTAGCTTAATTATCACATCCATCATCGTTCACACAAGTGAAATTCTTTTTGTCTACTGTTACTTCAGTGTTTGCTTTTGCCCTTTGAGTTGAGATTGCTTGTGTAAGGGCCACAAAATATATTCTTCAGGGAATACAGCAACAGTCTTGCAGACAGTGGAGAAAGAAAATGAAATTCACTGGGGGATCACTGCTGAAACAAAAAAAAAATAGAGAGAAGAAGAGCTATTTAAATTTGAAGTGCAATCTGTGCTATGTTTCTTTTGTGCAATAAACACCAGCAATGCATATAATATCTGTGGGAGTTTGATTGGATTGTTGGTCAATAACTGTGACTCAGCAGTTATTTTATCTGGTGCTGAGATTTGCAGCATTTGGCTTGTATACCCCAGTTGTTTCTTGTGCCCTGGAACAGATCCTTCCTGCTCATCACCTTTCTGCATTTTTCAACTGTTCATTAATGGAGCACAGGGCCTCGAGTAAGTGATCAGCTTTAGTAGGATTACTGTGTCGTGCACTGCATTGCATGAACTTCTGTGACCATTTTTTTCTTTATTTCCTCCAGATCTTTAGCTCTGATTAGCTCGCTTGTTCATTTGTGTTGTGAAAATGTAATTTTCTGACAATAAACCTGCCTAAACCTGAATTGGCAGTATGGTTTGATTTACAGATACATATCTGATGACACATTCCCTTTATAACAATTAGATGCAGGCTAAACAGTACCTTTAAAAAGTGATCTTAATTTATTTTTTATTAGCAAATTTAAAGATAACATATTTTTCTTTTGCTTTTAAACTAAACTGTCACTAAAAGTGCTTATGAGTGCTGAGTTTTCAGTTTTAAATTGTGACACAGAAGTCATAAAACACCTCTGCTGTTGTTGTAAATAAACATGGCTGTATGGTTTGACAGAGGAGATGGGAGATTTCTCCTGCTATTACTGATGCACTAAGTGGTCACGTTGTTCTAAGTGTGTGTGTGTGTGTGTGTTTACTTATGAGTGAGAGTGATACTGTGCATTCAGGATCATTGCAGATTGCATGGAAGCCTCACTTTGCTTTATTTAACTCCCTCTACGGTGATTACACAAAAAGAAATGTAATCGGTCTCCAAGCATTGTGCCATTGTTTGGCTTTATCAATTAAATTAACCACCATTCCAAATCCTCCCATTGTGCACGCAGAGCGACTCTTATCAGCAACTGTATCATTGGCAGTCAGGAGAAAATGAGCATTCTCTTTCTGTTCACCAACAATCTAATCATGACCCAAAACAAAAGACACTCTGCATTTCTCTCTTTCCTCTACTCACTCTCTTCTCTTTCTTCCAGCCCATGCACACAGCCATGTCTTCTTCTTCTCCTCCCTCTTCTCCTCTTTAGCTGCTCTTGGTTGCTCTCCAGTCTCACTTAAACCCATTAGCTCTATTACTGAAATTATTTTCCTCCCCGGCCATGCCTTTGTGCAGAGGGAGTGAATTTCACAGTTATCAGAAGCTGTGGAGAATAGAAGGGAATGGCTGTGAGTCACTGCAGTGTGTGTGTGTGTGTGTGTAAGTGTGTTTCGTCTGTGTGCATTATGCTCCTTGGCTGCTCATGGTTGCTTCTTAATTAATGCTTCTTTGTCCTGGAGGAGCTATAAGGAGAGAGGCAGGGACGGGATGAAAGAGGCGTATGCATTGACCTCATTGTGCCATTTGAGGGCAGTGCAGTCTCAGGGTTTTGGGTAAACATGCAGGCCCTGTGCATTCATTGCTCAGTTTGAACAAAGGGGGACAATGTAAAAGTTTTTCCTCACCTTTCCCTTAGAATCTACAGTTTAAAGAGGGATGTGTTTTGTGTTTCAGTTAAAGAGGACAGTTCTTATTAACCTAGAGGCTGCTGTACTGTTTCTGTGCCAAAGTATCTTGACACCAGGTTTGTATTAAAAGTGTTAATCGATTAATTGTTCTGTCTTTCATACTAGTCAAAAAGACTTTGATAAATAAATTATATAAGAATAGGGGATGGCAGTGGGTGAAGAAGTGACAGTTGTCTTCTTATTCAGTAATTTTACAAAGTGATTTAAAATGAACAAAATGAAAGACTGCAGGTTTTAATACAAAAAATATCCTTACTGGTTTGGTACTGAGACAGTGTGGGTGCAGTAGAAATAAAGTATTGCATGAATTACTATCAATAACTGAATAGTCAACATGTGCTGCTGATTTTCGAATGCAGGAGTAACATGAAAATAAAGTTTGTACTTTCAAATCTAGAAATGTTGTGAGAAGGGTTGATAATTGAACACGTGAATCATTGAAATATATTTTAAGCAGTCATTTTTATTGTTTTAGTGTTTGATGGTGTTCACCCATCAATACCATGTTTTATTAGCATGCCTGGAATGAATCCTATGCAGGCTATCATGCACAATAAATGTCATCCCTGGCTTGAGCATCTGCTATATTTAATGACTGTGTTTCTGGTTTTCTCAGAGAGATTTCAAAGGATCTAATTTCTTGTGCGCACATGTGGACGTTGGGTACATGCTCACTTGACGAGGTGGTCTTTCTTTTAAATTTGAAACACTCAGTTATACAGAAATGTGGCCAAACGTGTCGACTTTGTAAACCAGGACACATAAACACTTTCTACATCTCTTCATATCCATACTGCTTCGGCCTTAGCACTGACTCGCTCACAGTTTCCTCTGAGTAAAACAAATCAAATAAGATTGTCGAGGGGTGAAAGAGGAGAGGAGCATGACCACGCACTGACATCAAACATAATGACAGGCCGCTCTTCAAAATAACTAGGTGCATGACATTTTAAAGAACTTTTATAACTGCGCTCACATATGTATGTGTCAGCTTATAGTCTCACAAAGGACCATTTTTTGCTGTGGCAGCCTGCACATGCGGAAGTTTCTTGATAATAGTTATTTTCATTTCACGGAACCGCGCTTAGGCTCTTTTACGAATAAAGAGATGACAGTGTCGCCACTCTAAGTAGTGTTTTGGTACGCACTAAGACAATCAGTGGTTCTGTGGATTTAGCCATTGCACCAAGTTTAAGGTTTTTTACATGGTGACTGCCCTGTTGTTGCACTGTTGTACCACAGCGCAAGTGTTTGAAATACTCTTAGGAGGCTACTGCAGCGTCTTTTATTAAATTTACAGAGAAGAAAACAAGATTTTATGCTATTTTCACAGCAGTTGTATTTTCATAATTATAAATGAAATATACTTAACAATATTAACACACAAAGTATACCCTGCAATTGCTTTACTAGGAAGCCTCATGCTGTGTACATGGGTCTACTCAGGGGTTCATTGGAAGATACACTGTAACACAAACACATCTTAAGACAAGAGAAAAAGAGGAGAACCAACTGCAACACACACACACACACACACACACACACACACACACACACACACAGTATATACTGCATGTGTGATTGTACAGCTCTGTATGATTGATAATGTGATCTAGTGATCCCTCCTGAGTAGCGGCGCTGGGCTCAAGAGCAGCAGTGGCTCCATGCTTACTCAACCATAACATACCCTGCTCTCACTGGGGCCCGCCTATATGTGTGTGTTTTTCCAAGGGAGGTGGTTGTGTATATTATTGTGTTTTGTGGAAATATGACTACACCTTATACAGGCTGTATACTGGAAAAAAAAATTTTTAAGACCCTAAACCTGAATTGTGAACGCCTTTTTAACCACTTTCCTGTCACTGTTATTATCCACCTTAAACCACTACCCTACTGAGAGTGTGTGTGCCTGTGCGTGTTCGTGTGTGTGTGTGTGTGTGTGTAAGAGGCCGAAAGAGAGCGCTAATTTCAGGCACCTCCTTGTCATTGTTGTGTTTTGAATATCACCTCCCTCCCTCTTCTCCACCTCTCCCTCCCTCCCCTCCACTCTTTCTCCTTTCGCCTTCCTGCTGCTTGTTTCCTGTGACAGGGGAAGTGGCAGCTCCTGGTGACCCTTGACCCCCTGGCAGGTCACTTAGGCAGATATGTGGGACATTGAAGACTTTGTCGGAGGGCGACAAGGACTCTGAGAAAGGAAGGCCAGTCCTAATCAGACGAAGGAGGAAAGACAGGGGAGGAAGAAGTTATTGTTTGTTATTGTGACTTCGGCTGGTGCAGAAAAAGGGCTCAGATAATTCCAGGCATTTTCATATTCAGCAGTCAGGATGATTATTAATGCAAATCAAGAGCTGAATGCTGTTTGCAGTTGCAGACTAAAATCCACTGTTTAGAGCAATCATCAAGTTTCACTTTTTTTTTTTTTACTTAAATACGGTTGTTTTAAATTAATAATGTTTTCAATATTTAAGATTATCATACTAAGATCATGGTAAACAAATATAGAAATAAGACAGCTAAAATCATGTGGAGAAAAGATACTATAAAATGTAATAAGGCCATTGTAGTATATTATAGATGTACTTTGGCCCTGGGTCAGGGTCCATGATTTTCCAAGCTTGTGAACATTGAAATTAGTAGAGAAAAAAATGTGTGAGTTTTTAGCAATTATGATAACTCAATTAAAATGATTAATACAATAAATATATATTTGTGGGGCATGAATTCATCAGGCCATGTATTTGTTGAGCTGGACAATTATTCATTCACATTTAAATTGTGCCACAATTTACAGTTCTGCTTTAACATTGTGTTTGTCATGTCAGATTACTACAGTGAAAATGTTTCTGCAGAGCTCTGTCACTCACAGATTTTTATTCACAAGGACAGTCCCAGAGTACCCACTCGTCATTTGCTGGATCCGCTCAAACATTGCCAACAGGATGCAAAACAACAGCTCACAATATACACAACACACCCCACAACATCATCAAATACCCTCCTTTGCCTTTTTCTCTCCTATTGTTGTGTTGTTTTTCATGGGACCACGTTGTCTCAAAGGCTCGGTTAATGAATTCCAGACAATTAGTGGAATTGAAATTTATTGACAGAACAGCAACGAGCCAGCCTGCCTTCCTGCCCGGCTGCGTGGCTCTCATTGTCCAGAGTGTTCGGAGCATATGCTATTGAGCTGCGCTGCTTGCTTGACAGCAAAGGGCTGGTTCAATTACATCAATTGCTTGATGACTGAGGAGAGAGCAGCGGGGCCATGCATGCTAGTTTGTGATAAGAGGGGAACTCTGCAGCGCTGTGGCCCTCATTATGCAAGTCTGACAGTAACCTAGAAAACCTAGGAAACTGTACACAATACAAAGCACATGTTTCTTGTTTCTTTCTTCTTGTTTCAGAAAATTGATTTCAAGAAAGTAAAGACATAGACAATGTGGGGCTGACCAAAGCACTCTGACACAAACTACTGTAGTGTTTTGGGGTGGGTGGTGTATTCATGCCAATGGTTATTTCTTTTCAAGTCAGCCACACATTCATATTCTGTCCTGGGTGGATAAAGAATGGAAGCATATGCAGCAAGTCACCCGCATAATGACTACTGTGGGGTTTTACTGTTTTCAGTCATAGATGATTTTAGATAAACTTGTTGACATAATGTCACAACCCACCACTAAGCTGTCCACAGACTTTCTCTCTGCTGTTTTCAGATATGGCTGCTGACCAAATAATCTTAAAACACCCAGCTTTCCCAAATATGGGACTGAATAGGAAATTATCACAATACTTTATGCAGTATGAGTGAAATCAGAGAGCCACACTTTCTCTTTCTGCCTTTGTGTATATGCATATTTTGTGGATTCTATATGTTATACAAGCTTGTACATATTGTATATTTTATGGATTATTTTTACTCAGCCTGTCTTGGCCTTCTATCCTTTGATCCCAGACAAAGACACAACACTGTGACATTCAGTATTATTTATGGCAGGCTATGAATTGACTCCTCAGCACAACGTACTGCAGTTAGCTAGTTAGCTAGGAGCATTCTGTTTGTGTCAACAGCCTCCTTTGTGTGTTTCGAGTGATTTATTATGTAAAAGAGGGTTGGTTGGGGGGGAGCAGGGAGGGTGACACTGACCTTCCTTTAATTAACACTGATGGAGACCAAGGTGAGAGGCAAGATGATGAAGATGGATCTTCCCACATAAATCATCCTTCCTCCACGCTGGCGTGTGTGTCTAAGTGTGTGTGTGTGTGCGCGCGTGCGTAAGTGTGTGTTAACGTCATTTCTAACAGAAATAACCTTGTGGTTCACAGGTTAAATGAACGTTTGCGTAGGTGCAGAACCTCCATTATTTACCCCCGATGGGCTCCCCTTTGTGGTTATTTACTCAAAGGTTTAATTGATTAATCCACTCCACTCCATTCAATATATTTTTGTAATATTTCTAATGTGCTTTTTTTTCTGTGTGCCTTTGGGATAAAAAAAAAAAAAAAAATAGTCAGGCATTTTAAATGATGATCAAACAGCTCCTAGCAGCATGGGTTTGTATGGCACTAAGACAGTAATATGTCTTGTACAGCAGGAATAAGGCCTCCTTTTGCACCACCCAAGGTCTACACACTGTAGCATCATATTTTGTCTGATTTTAATTTGTTTTCAAGATGCATACATATAAAAAGGAGTAACACAAAAGTCAGAAAGGAAAGTGTTTGTTGTTTAAAAAGACTCTCATTACACTTCCATATGCAGCTGGAAGACTCTGATATATAATTTGGTTAATACTGAAAAAAAAATAAAAATAAAAACCTAATAACTTTTGTATGTGGTGTAGTGCGTCAGTCTTGACAGAACATCTGCTCAGGTATAACTCGGAGTCTAATAATGACCCATCTTTTGTGGAAAGGCATGCCTGACAGTCTGATTTAGTTAAGCCAATGTGTAATTATTCAAAGAATCTGGCTCAACTTACCACTGAATCCTGCAGCGCTCCAAAGGAAAACGTAGGCCTTGTATAGCCATGCCTTCTGTGTGCCATGCTAAACCCTTATTCTTTTCTCAGACAGGTTAGTAATGCATCCTGACTGGATGTCCCGCCCCCAGTCCCACCTCAACCCTCGATCTGCTGCTACGTTAACACTCACCCCTGACACTTCCTAAAGGTCCATATCTTAACACACTTGGTGCTTTTGCTGTGGCACTGCTGCTTCTCTGCCACAAGGAATTGTTCAGAAAAACACACCAAGATGTACGCGCGCAGTTACCAACCTTCTTCCAAGGCTTACTCTGCAACTACCATCTTATTTTTGCACATTTACAAATTCAATTCATGTTAAAAGATATTAAATTATGTGAGAATATTATTATGACAATGTGTCAACAAACAGAAATGTGAGAACTGGTGCTGCAGTTGGTCAACATGTTGGTTTGTTTTTATTTATTTGCCATTTCCATAAATTTCCTGAGGGCAATTAGTCACCATGCTGCATGCTGGTTGTTGAGGTTGTCACACTGTCAGTGTAATTGTTAGAAATTAAATAATTGAGACGTTTCCATCTTCATCATTCCCATCAACATATTTCTAGACTTTTATGACATACGTCGAGTGTGGTGTATTATTCTGATTGAGACTTTGTGTAAGCAAATGAGCACAACATATGCTCCAATGTGCATATGCTAATCAGTTTGTTTATCAGTAAGGCACTTGGTCGGCACGCGCCACTCTGTGTGTCATTTTGCGTCTCTTGACATTTCCACAGCGTAAAATGTTTTATGCATTTTTATCGTTGTTTTCATTTTTCCCTGTTCTTCTTCGTCTTCTTCTTGGTCTTCTTCTACCACCACTACCCCACAATTCATAAATAATGTATTTATTTATCATGAAAATCTGTTTTGGAATTAGAGACTACCCACACTTCAAAGACAGGAAACCTTTGATATGTTTGATTCTCGCAGAGTATCCGTTGGATTTATTCAATTTATGCAAAGCACCTCCAGGGTAATAAAGGTGGCATTTGAATACATTTGGCTGGACTAAATCATATAATGAGGACAGTTTCTGCCCTATATCAAAACAGAAAAGAGACCCTAATCCTTCAATATTAATAGATCATTTGGCCAAAGAAAAATGTTTCGCCTGGTGAACTGACAACAGCAGACAGCAGTGATTAGCTTACGTCTACATGGGTAATGATCTATTGCTTAAATTGACTGGGAAGGAAAAGAGTACAGTCGGTGTGACCCTTTTGTTCTGGTAGCAAAGTACAGAAATGGGGTGTCTTGGGGGAATAAAATAATTCTTTTCAACTTCTTTCTTCAAAACAGCTCATGATAAATTAGACATGACCACATAGCACATATGGTGCCTGAGTGGCTGAGCTTTGGAGGTGTGTGTTTCTGCACGTGCACCCGTGTGTCTGTGTGAATGGGGAAGAAAGTATTTGCATTTATACGTATGTTCGTATGGAGCTGGTTCCTGATGATCACTAATTAGCAAACCTAGAAAGTTGAAAATAGGACTGAAGCCATTAATAATTAATTAAGTGTCATATTTACTGCCTTAGATTTCTGTCATGTGCCACCATTAAAATAATGTGGTCACACTCACGCACACACTCAGAGCTCACCTGAATCAGGATAGGTTCCCTCTTTGGTGCTGCTTTTTGTTATTGTCATTGTCAGAAAACTCAGATCTCGGAGTAAAATGTACTTGTTATTTTATTTATTTATTTTTTAATTTGCATTCAGGTGTATTTGTTTAAATCATATGTCAGGATCATATGCTGGTTTATACCTAAACTTAACACTTGTAAGACAATCAAGTAAATTAAATAAATAAAATAAAGGGACACTTTTCCACAGTGCTGGGGGATTTTAAACATAATTTGGAATTAAAGCCGCCGATTTTACAAAAAGACTTATGCAAAAGAAAAATTCTACAAAAAGTCTAGATTTAAACTAATATTTTTGTCCACTTCCTCCACTGCTCCCTGTCTAGCCACTCTGTAAGGGTGAAGTTTCTACTGGACAGCTAATTATATGGTCAACTTTACACCTCGGATGGTTTACATAAACGCATCAAGTTTACATGACATACTGTCATCTTTCCGTATAATTAAGACAGTGAGTGTTATGTCCGGCCTCAGTGTCCAGTCCCTGTCAACCTAAAACGTAAAGCATCAGCACAGTGTAGTATTTAGCCTAGTCAGGACAAAAGAATCTAATGTCGATTACCTGACACATTCTGGACTTTCTTTGGGATTCACAGCATTAAGGCCACCTTTCAGGGTCCCCCTCCTGTCCACTCCCTGTGGAAGAGTGATGTTTCCTCTGTGGACAACTAATTATCCAGGTCTGACCCTCAGCTGTCTCCAAGCAGGATCCTATTAGGCAGCCAGCAGGTTGAAATCACCACCACCGGCCCCCTCCAATCCCCTTCCATCGTATATATTTATTTCCCTTCACTTCCTGCTTCTGAATATTAAGAATAGATTTTTACATGTATATGTGTGCACTGGGGATGGGATTGATGGTGGTGGTGGCGAAAGGAGGAGGGCGCGTGGGGGGGGATACACCGCTGATGGGTGAATGGCGGGCCTGGAAATGACGAGCGGGCTGACTGAATGCTTGTCCATCACTCCCCATTCTCTTGGTTACAGGTGGTCTCTCATTTTCCCGACTGGCGCATATCTGCCTGCCTTTATATGACAGCCTGGGCTTGCCAATTTGCATGTTCGACAGACAACAAACGGGCCTGTGCATGTCAAAATAGGTGGCGGTGCGTGACAGTTTCTACACAATGCTGTCTCCTTTTGGCTTGACCCTCGACCTCGCGCCATGTCTCCTTTCATAATCAGGGAAAGGGGAAGACGGGGCGAAGAAATCATCCAGCCTTCCTTCCTCCCTCCTTCTGCTGCTGCCTCTTTGGAATAAATCTGATACCAATGCCATTAGCTATGCTTTCCCCCTCTCACTTTCTCTTATTCTTAGTCTGTTTTGTTCTGTCTTGCTGACTGTCTGTCTGTCTCTTCCCCCTGCCTCGTCTCTCCACCCTGTTTGTGTTTTGGCATAAAAGCACTCAAATTTATAAAGTCTCTGTTTGTCTGTTGTTTCAAGATAACATTTCAGGTTTTTTTTCCCCACACAGAGATAATGAGATCTGTCTTCTCTTGTTGTGACCAAATCAGTGCCAAAAAGTGAGATTATTATTTTTGGATGCGGGCTTGTTTATTTTCATAATTTGAACTAACTGACTTGAAAAAGCTGTAAAAAAAAAAAAAAAAAAAAAAAGTTTATCCAGCAATTAAAACTCACCACTTTAAAGCAGACCTGTTGGAACATATCATTGGTTTCATCTTATCAAAAATCATCAAATGTTGAACAAAATTGCTCTGCAGCAAGGCAGTCACAGGTTTTCTCATTATTCATCTTGTGTCTCATCTTTCATGAAAGCAATATCTACTATTGAATACATGATAATGAGCGTCATATCTTCATTTTCATCACTCTGATTAACACTGTGATAGCACAGGAAGACTAATTGCCTTTTAACACCTGCGACATTTCCCTCTTTCACCTTTATTTTAATGAGTGTGTGGTATCTCAACATAAAAATTGAGAAACTGCGAGCGGGAGCACTCTTTTATTGGAAAACTTCCACTGCACTGACTTCAGTAATTTACACATGAACTTTCCTCCCCTTGTTCTAGTGGATAAGAGGCTGATTTAAAATGGATCACCATGTAGAACTGCATATCCAGGAGTGGGGTTTTAGACTTAAGACATAATCACACTGCTGGGTTTTATTAAGTCTTATACTTTACATATTTAAGGAGACCGTTACATCATTAGCTGGTGTTGAACGGGCCAGTGTTAAAAGTCAGCGTGGTATCAGGGAGAGGTTAACAGAGAAGGGGGCAATGGGTACTGAAGAGAGCGTTCCGTCATCAGCATACAGTAAAATAATCCTGAATTATATGCTAATCAGCAGAACTGAAATGCCATATCTCAGGCTAGGAACTTGTGTTAAAGTACTTTCCTTGATCAGAGCATGCTGGTACTTGGTGTAGGCCTTTGTTAAGTTACTTGCAGTTCTTTTCTTGCTGTACACGGCTTTGGTGCCCCAAATGGTTGGGTTTCTGTAATGTATTTCAGTCTTCACATGTAATGGTTATCACTGTCCTTGTGTGTACCTTACCATTGTTTGATTGGGAGACTTTAGTATGTTAGCAAAATGCCCCAGTTTTATGTATAAAATTTAATTTCCTTTCCATTATTTACAGCTTAGGAATCATGAGCTACACTATATGTGTGCACATTTTATCATAATATCATTTTATCATCATGTTTTTGATAAAATAAACACATATTCATGAGGAGACTGGTCCCATAGGTAGTATCTTACCTTCAACATGCTGATGAACTAGGACTGACCTCTTGACAAAAAGAAAAAAAAGAAAAGAAAAAAGCCATTATTGCTGACATTTTTGAAGGGGCTGTTTCTTATTTGAAGTGTTGAACAAAAAGACAAGGCTATAGTTGCAAGGGCACATAACCATGAAACAGGCAGTAATCTTTAGCTTAATCTCTTATTCAGTTTTGAGGTGGCTGGCAGTCATGCGTGTAATGATAATTATTACTCTTGTCATCACTAGTGTCAACCTATTTAATATCAGCAGTGTAAACATTTCATACAGGAAGACGTTCCTGTTCCCAATCTGCATGGGAACTATCAGCCCTCCGATAAAGACACCCAGGGCAGTTGTCTCTTTGTTTCCTTCTTTTGGTTTAGAAGCAGTGTCTGACTCCGGGGATTACTTTTAATGTTGTGTTAATCCATCCTATGGAGTCTTGCGTGTTCTGCCATTGCAGGGATCATTCTTTGATATCAAATGCTGAAGAGAGAAACTCTAAAACCACTTTAGATCCCTCTTGTGAAATGTGTTGTCAAAACACAGGTGGAATGTGAATGTTAAAACCGCAGTGGGTTTCAACCAGTCTCCGTCTCCGCCTCTACAGAATCAGGGAGTGGATTCACAAAGCAGTGAGCCTCAGAGAGACGCAGGGGGACGTAGACAGGTACAAAGAGATGATAAGAGAAAAGACACGCACAGAAATAGAAAGACATGTATATTGAGAGAAGGAGTTTTATTTTTCCAGGCCTCAAAATTTTGCAGAAACCCAACCAATGCAAACCGAAATGTGTGCTTTTAATTTAACAGTCAGGAAAAAGGACAGACAACCACCACTGATTGAAAGTGTCATGAAAACCAGATTTACTTGCAAAAAATAGAAGCTATGCCCTCGAGTGCCGTGCTATACTGTACACTTACACTGTGATGGCCTGAGTGTTAAAAGCAGAGTCACAGAAAGCTCTGGTTACATGGTGCTTTCAAGAAAATTCAATATTGTCACATAGGGAAGATAGTTGTTGTGTAGAGGCACTGAAATGTCACTTTTGCTCATCACATACTTGTGAAAGTGACATTTGCTCCTCTAGCCCAGAGGACACAACAGGCAATAATGCAGACAGGGACAACATAGCTACTTTTACCTCACTCACCTCAAAGGAAAGTAAAAGAAATGAAAGTTACACAGTTGTACTTGCACATTTACACACTGTCATAACTCTATTGTATCCTGTTATATTTTCAATCTAAAGCTGGGTAAATTTAATCTAATGTGACGCAAATGTTCTTATATTATGCATAACAAATCACTGCATTGGACCAGGAAAAAAAAAAGAAAAGATGGAAAGGTTTTGTTGTTTTTAGCATATTAATCGCTGTGCTGAAGCAAAGAAAAAAAAGGAAGAAACAGAAGCAAACAATGAACAATGAGAGAGAAGATAATGTCTGTCTGAATCTCCATCAGCAAGCTCCTGTCCTTACATCACAGACACACTGTCTCATTAGCAATGACAGCTAAACATCACTGGGTGTGTGTGTCTGTATATCTGCTGTATTTGCCTGTGCTTATGACCATCATTCAAATTTAACTTTACTCCGTTTGTTCTCTCCCACATCCATTCTCCCTCTACCCCCGCCCCCGTTTTTATGAGCCTGTTATTTATTTCCCTCATTAGTGATTGTTTCTTTCCATTAGAGAGCGCCTCTTCATGCCAGCACTTTCCTCGGGGAGAGCGGAGAGACCTGTGCTCTTCTTGGCAAGAGCAGCTCCCTTTCTAACCCTCTTAAACAGAGTTGAAACAATCTCCTCTACGAAACCCCTTCCCATTGCCATCCCCACCCTTTTTAGGATCCAAAGAAAGGTGTTGGCTGGTGTGTGTGTATGTGTGTATGTGTGTGTGTGTGTGTGTGTGTGTGTGTGTGTGTGTGTGTGTGTGTGTGTGTGTGTGTGTGTGTGT
>JBBMJY010000025.1:16056533-16076604 GCA_037833715.1 Toxotes lorentzi | reverse complement strand
TCTATCTATCTATCTATCTATCTATCTATCTATCTATCTATCTATCTATCTATCTATCTATCTATCTATCTATCGATAGTAATTATATAATTACTTTTAATGGAAGCATTGGCTCTTCCGTTCAACCACTTATAAAGGAAAGGAAAGACTGGATATAAAAATATCTGGAAAAAAATATCTGGAAAAAAATATTTAACATATTTTAACATCCTGAAGATTTAACTGAAAAGGTGCACCTTTCAAAGAAAGCACCAGTGAAATACCAATGACAGGCCCATGCTGTAATTGCTCTTACCCAAAATGCATCATGGTTTATTGTCATTCATTTCTCATAAATGCAAATGGCTTGAAAGTGTCTCAGCCCTGTTGCTGCATATCTCAACAATTCACCGGGAAATGTCTTGGGTGCCATAGTCTGTCAGCTCTGCTGAATAAATACAAGTCCAAATGTCTCAAGGCTGTACATTGTCATTCATATAGAAATAATGTGATTCTTTACTGGTAGTGACCCCACATCTAGCAGAACTGTTAACCTTTTGGTTATGTGGCTTTGAGGTGAGTGTAGCTCAGGTCCCCCCCCCTCACACCCATGGCTTCCACCTCTCTGGAGCTGGAGCAGTGTTAGGGTGCAGAGTGGGAGCCCTCATATTGCTGAAAGGTGTGTGTGTATGTGTGTGCATCAAGCAGGGGGTGTTTGAGGCTGTCCATCTGGGAACAGACCCTGGGTGTTAACCACTGAGAAGCTGGAGGAGAGGACTCTGTCAGCTTGGAGGACACAGCACAGCCCGCGCAGAGGTCACTGGAGCACATGCACACACATTCACATGGTGTATATACACACACACAGCCACAAAAGCAGTCATGCATCCATGCATACACACCGGCACTGCCTCTCTGTCCTCCTTACACACACACTCACCATCTTTCTGTTTCTTCTTTCGCGCCCTCTCTGTTTCACTCACACCAATAGACAAACATACACACAGTGAGCACTTCAACAGCATTGCTTTGCTCGTCTCCCCTCTCCTCCCTTATCCTGTCAAAACGCCACCATGGGGTCAGAAAAGCAGTGGTCAGGAGGATAATAGGAAAACAGCTCATACAGGGAACTGTTGACACATTATCAGGTGGTAAAGGATAGACACAGGAACAGAGTGAAGGTCTGTTAACTATCTACAGCCTTCTTCAAATGAGCATTTTCATTAAATTCTCAGAATAAATACATACATAGAAATACTTGTCAAATGGCAACTTTTCACTGTTGTATTTATTTAGAAATAAAAATTGCACTGAAATCCCTGAGAGTTTTCTCATCAACAAATTACTCTTCACCAGTATAAAAACCATTTTTCCTTCTTTGTCAAACAATTAAAAAAAAAAAAAAATCTAACAAATATTGCAGGACAAGGTCAAAAATTCCTTGTTCTCGGTGTAAACCAGTTTGTTCCACTCCGATACTGCCAAAAGACACTCATTAACTATTTTTAACTATTCCGATTTGCATCGTGTGAACTAGTCAATCAGTATAGCACATAAAATGTACAATGTAACACCACTAAATTTCAGCAGTAAAAGTGTATCTGTGCTGGAGGCAAAGAGTAATGATTGTGCTAAAACAAAACTACTCTAGTCCAGTGCGTTTTTTTGCAAATGAACACACACAGACACACACACTGGTACGCACGCACTTCCTCTTCGTATAGATGCAAGTTGACTTGTCATCTTGAGATGGCTTCATCTACCATCCATTACCTTTATGCCCTGCCTTTCACATAAATGGCCTCGGCATATTCACCATGGGACCTACTACTGCATCCTAGGGGAGAGCACGCACATGCACACGCAGGAACACACACACGCACCGTCAGAGGTTGGCCAAGTTAGATTTACAGCCTGAGACCATCACCTGTGACTTAGCGCCTCTGAAATTAGTCACAAATAGCATATTAGGGCAGCTAATCAGGCACGCCTGAGCACTTGGCTTTCTTTATGTGGTCATAAAGGGGAGAGTATATGGGCGCCCTCAGGCCTTGGGGTGAATGATCGTCCTGACCTCCAGTGAACCAAAAGCCGCACATGGTTGGGGAGGAATGGGATGTGTAGGCAGGGGTACTCCCACGAAAACAGTCTTTGATACACAGAGGAAGATGACTATGCTGCATCAGGAAGTGATTACTTTTGGTTTTACTGCCGCTCTGTTTAACTCTGAGAAACCACATGACAAAAGCACACAAAGAGAGAGGACGGCAATTACAGAATTAAGGACACATACTGCATTGTATGCCTCTCCATTTAGGGTAAGATTTAGGTATACTA
Source organism: Toxotes lorentzi (assembly GCA_037833715.1). Lineage (NCBI taxonomy): Eukaryota > Metazoa > Chordata > Actinopteri > Toxotidae > Toxotes > Toxotes lorentzi. The sequence goes on along the minus strand of JBBMJY010000025.1, from coordinate 16,074,288 downwards.
CGTCCAAACCCACTGTACAGTTCTGTAATATATCAGAGGATATTATATTATGTGTGTGTGTGTGTGTGTGTGTGAGAGAGAGTATTTTGAAAAAGAAGTCACAGGTCATTGAGCTATACAACCACATGCAAATAAGTGCTTGTCATTGTAGATGAACTCGAAAATTAAACAAACTATTTTCGTATCATTACACCTGATACAATATTTCTTTCTCAAGTTTAGATTTCAAAAATCTAAATGCTACTTGCATAAATATTATGAGGATTTTAGAGGTAAGTATTTCTGGCCTCAGATTTGAATTACACAAGTAGGTTCTATTTTGAAGGTGTGACTTGAGTCTCACGGTACCTTCTCACAAGCAAGTGGACTTTGTCGGACACGGAAAACTGGCACCACCAAGAAACCTCACACCTTCATAAAATAGTAAAGCTATCTCTTGCTCTCTGACTCAGGTCTGTCGAATGAACAGGAGAGGGCACGGGGGTTGAGAAATGCATAAAAGAAAAGTAGATGGCAGGAATCAAGGAAGTGGAGCAGAGGGATGGAGGGAGGGTGAGGAATGAGGACAAGAATTGTAGAGAGATGAAAGAAGGAAATCACTCTTGTATCTCACACACTCTTCGGTCCCCACCGGTGGAATAGTATGTGTTCATATCAGAGTGATTGTTAGACAGTCAGATCCAATATGGTGATTCAGTAACTACTTAAACAGAGCTCAGATATTCTGCCCCTAATTGACTTGGTGTGGCCTCACTAAATCACAGTCTTTATTTAAAATAGCTCTCTGATAAAAAATGAGTCGCTCTCATTCTCTGCCTCTGTCCTCTCTCTCCGCGTTTTCCCCTCGCTCCCATCTCCCTCTCCTTTGTGATTTACCATTGAGGAGATGAATTTGAAATTTCAATCATAGAGTTGTTAAATATTGATGGGTCTTCTAAGTCGTTAACGAGGTCTGGGCAAGGACAGGGGAATCAGCCCCTGCGTTCATCGGCCCAAGCTTCGCCGCAGCTCAGCCATCTAGAGGGATCCAGCCAGGTCAGGAGGTCAATGTACCCAACCATAATCTTCTAACTTCTATGAGATCTTTTAATGTTCCACTAAAGCTATTCTCTCTAACATCAGCTGTTATCACACATTACCATATGCAAAAAAAAAAAAAAAAAAAAAATGTCAAAAAACTTTCTAATTATGCATTATGTAGAGCAGCCTTTATTCACTGTTCAAGATGTGTCAATTCTAATGAGAGCACTGGTGTGTGATTTGATATGATAATAGAAATCTTTAACTGGGTCTCAGCAGGCCTCTTGTGTGTCAGGACTGATCACTGCTGAAAAGAATAAGCGCCTCCAGGCCACCGTAGAGCAAGGCAGCACTCAGATGGTTCAATATTCTACACCATAAAACCAAGATGAGACTTCTTTTATTATTGCTGCCGCCAGAACAAACTCCTGCCAGCCAATCAAATGTTATGTACTTTGAGATGTGATCATTACATCTTACAAACGATGTCCCACCAAATAAGATTTGTCTGTGCAGCGGGGTCACATTAATGGCTTGTTTTCTTGTTGGGCCTGACTTCAGACATCTTAACACTGACTGATAGCAAAAGTAGTAGGTACAGTTGCATTGATCAGAATCCCTCACTGCAGTCTTTGTGTTTTGTCTTTGAATATTATATATATTTCATATCCACTTGGTCTTAAACTGCTGAGTATGAATGTTAAACTAATATGATATTAAACCGTACACATTAAAATCATATGTACCATGAGCCACGAGAAATTTAAAATAACTGCACACTTCTTGTTGACTAAAACAACAACAAACTAATTGCAGGTGAATGTTTTTTTTTTTTAGAGGTGACTGGCATTTGTGTTGTTTCCTGTGCGTTGGATTACATCTTGAAAAAATTATATATTTATATCCACTACTAAAGCTGTGAACTGGGAGTACCGTAGATGTCAATGATGATAATGCAATAAAAAGCATTTTGGGGGTATCTCCACTTCTGCACTTAGCCTCTTGGCAGTGATTTGATCAAGACGGAATAAGCTTGTGACTTTTCAATTCCAGCCATAATTTGTTTCGATATTACATCTCCTGGATAGAGCAAGTGATGGAATTTTTCCTATCTGAGGCTGAGGCAGTGGGGAAGCTGACGATGTCCCATAATAGGTTATCACCGACCATATCTTTTGCAAAATAGAAACCCAACACATGTACATCTGTGGCCTAGTGTCAGAGCCTTAAATATACATCAGAAATGCATTAAATTTGCTGATTGCCATTCTTTTCCAACAGCGTGTCAAGCCCCAAATTTATTTTTGTTACGTGGCTTCCCGATTACTTTGAATTGCCAGTGGTTTCTCTTGACACTGACGGCTTTGAGGGTAGTGACAACATTAAATTTATTTTCTGTGTGCATACATATGTGTGTGTGTGTGTGTGTGTGTGTATGCGACTGGACGATGTACCAGTGTTTTCTCTTAGATTGTTTGAGGTCCATCAGCGAGAGCCAAGCCCTTTCATATTGTATGTAATTTACTGGAACCAGGTATGGCGACGCCGGTACTGTTGAAACACTGATCGGATCTCTGGAGCAGCGTTACTTCTCACAGGAAATGTAGCTGACACAAAGTAAAAGCTCTATTTGATTATGTTTCCAAAGGAATATCCGTGTTGAATCCAGCACCCCGCTGACCCAAAATCCTACCTCTCAATCACCTGCTGTAGTGTGTGTCTTTTCCAAATTTTAGACAAGTGGGATTTCCACACAGAGCTGAACCAAGATTCTTTCAAGTGTAGCAAATGAGTCCCATGGTTTTTAGCTCGGTTTTCACACAGCACAGTCCAAACACTATGATGATATCTGACATGATCCCCAAAAGATATATGGTAAGGTATAATGCAGATGGTACAATGCAGACAGCACAGTTCAAAGGAAAGCTGCGAGAAAAAAGACAGATAGAAAGAAAAAGAAAGAAAAAGGAGCAGGAAACAAAGTGTTTCAAGGCATGCATGTCAATTTCTATTAGACATAAAGCTTTTGTTAAAGGGGGGGTAACTTGGTTTGAAACAACAACCAACCAGTTATCCTTGTATTCTTTGAATGAACTGACTTAATGAGAACCCCATTTGGACAGAGGCATCAGGCCATTGACCTCTCTCGGGGCTGTGAGGAGTGAGCACTTTCACATGTTACTGTCTATAAATTGCAGCCGTCGACATGGTGCCCTATTTCATCAGGGGCCAGGCTGACGTGCCCTTCGGATTGATGTCCCTCCTGCCCATTTGTCTGTTTTACACTCCTTAGTGTCTTTGTGCTCCGCTAGACCTGCACCTCTTCGCCTTGATTGGGTATTGACAACAAATCAAAGGGGATAATATATGGTGATGTTTGCCAGTATCCCAACAAGACAAGATAGTCGTATGGCCCGGCCGGCTGGTTTACATGTGTTCTCTGTGAATGTCAGAAAGAGTGCATATCGATCCCCCAGCGGACAAAGAGCCATTCTTCTTCTAGTGGCCAATACCTAGTTTAGCTAAAAGTGTGACAATGAAGAGGACTGGGGGCAGTGAGTTTAGAATTAAGCCATACTTGACATGCAATGAAAGACCCCCGTCTGTGGAAGGGGCTCTTCATGACTTAAGTAATAGACTGGGAATGCAGTTATTGCTTAGCCCTCAGAATTCCTTTGCTTGCGAGGTAATGTGTATATCAGAAAAGTTTGTTTTCTGCCCCTCAGGCCTACTCAATAAATGAACATAACAGCAGGTCCTTTTCTCTCCCTCTCTGTCTCACACACACAGTCTCACGCACACACGCCTGCCGAGCATCTTTGAAATGGGTTTTGTATTGATTTTTGTAACTACCCTGTTAGATGACGTTGTGCCTTAGCGTGTCATTTCTAGATGGCCCTGCCCCGAGCAGGTCATTGAGGTGCTAACTGTCATTTGGAGGGACAGAAAAGCAATCATAGCTTTTTCATTACTTACTGTTTTCCCTCCCTCCCCCTCCCCGTTTTCACTCTCTTTTTACCCCCAGTCGTGGGATCGCCTGACATATTATGGCTTCTGTGATTTAACTGCACTCTTAAATTAAGTGCTGGAATATCAAGCTGTAGCTTTAGAAAAATAAACTCTGTGTCATGGGATCAAACACCCTGGAGGTCAAAGTCATGAACTTGTAGTGGCGCACTCATCAATTTCAAACTTGTATGGGCTTGTTCTGTTTTAGGTGTACACAGGAGGAGGAGGCTGTGGCTTGATTATGGCCGTGTGTATGGCGTTTTCATTTCATTTTGCAATACCTATATATAATCAAGTGCAATATAGATGCATGGCACTCTGGGAAATCAGCGTGGGCTCTTACACTGATTGGGTTTCTTCACTTTGGATTCGGATAATGTGACAACACTAATGTTTTCACCAATCTGTCGCATGATAAAGGTTTGAAACGGTTATGTTTATTGAACTACGGTGACACATCTTTAACTGTAGAGCTGCGGCTTTGGCTGCGGTTTTGATTATGGTTATAGCTGTGGGTCAAATTGTGTATAACTTTAGTTAAGGTTAGGCAACTTAACTGAAACAATGTGTTGAGGTTTATTTTATATTTAGATAATAGTTAAATTAGCAAAACCCTAACTACCAGTGGAAACTTCAAAGCAGGAGGCTCAGAGTGAACCGAGGTCAGAGCCACCCCACCCAACTGCATAATTAACTCATCATGTGTTTGCTTTTCATGACATTGTGCTTGTTTTACTACATCCTGGGATTGATCCAGTGGTATGTGACATACAGAGAGCACTACATCTTCTCGAAGGCTACGTAGGTGGTCAAGCTATTTATTTCAGATTTTTTTGTCTGAAATTTCTCTTGGACTATTTAGAAATAACAGACCCTCACAGGGAACAATTTTAAAGTTCTAGACCACCTATATCATCATCTCTCCATGAGGTTGCTTCAGAACTGTAGACCACGTGTGTAGCTAGCATATTTGATTTATAAAAAAAAAAAAAAAATTTGTAAATCTGGGTTGACTGATTGTTAGTGTGAATCAAATTGAACACACTAAATGACCTACAGTATACTTTGTGTATTGTACCACGATCTAAAGATGTAGCAGGACATCAGAGAATTGATACAAGCCGACAGTCTTACCTTATGAGATTACCAGATTCATGCTGAGGAGTCATGATACTTTAGCTTTTTTTTTTTTTTTTGGTCATTGTTGCTGAGGAGTGCTGCATTTGGTCACCAGCTGCCACACAGAAGCGGGCTGATGGAGACAATAGTCAAAGAAGGACAAGATCAAAGACGAATGATGTGTACCAGTTACTGTGAGTAGTGCTGCTGCCGCTGCTGCAGTGTGCTGAGGGCTCTCGTTTGGTTTTAATCAATGAGCCCGCTCAATGCCGCGGCCTTGCACTGACTCCCATCTCTTTATAGGGAACTTAATCACCTGGGCCATTTTGAATTCATTGGAAGAAGGAATGAGGGTGATGTCACTGCTTCCTTGGGTTACAGTAAGAGCTTGGGAAGCAGGCCAGGGGGAAATAGTCACAAACGACTAGTATGAGCCTCATTCATTTACTTCAGCAAGAAAGTTCATTTACTTTGAGTATAAACTAAAAAGGACATTCACATTATTTATAAGATGCAGTTTTATGAGAATTTATTGCAAATACATGCACTTCTGGTTATGAATAAATATGTAAGTTATGCACTTTGACACATTCATCAATTCTTTTTGATTTACTAACTGAAACGAGGAGTCTATAAAAAAGAAAAACTAACCCTCAACTTCTTACTGACTTCACTCACTTGCCTCTTGCATGGGTCACCTTCAGCTCAGCATTGCACTAATAATGACTACAGAGAACGACAGAGTGTTAGGGATGACGAACAAAGAGATTAGACAAGTATGCATCTCTCCCCGACCATCCTCCACCCACCCCCAGTCAAAATATTGTTCTTGTTATACGTTAAGTGGGAAAGAGGAATTGCTCTGCCAGATTCATAATGTCATTAACGGTTAGGCATAAGGTTAGCCTTTACTTCATATGCTCAATGTGACCCCATTACTCTCCATCAACTCATCCATCCAGACGTCCTGGGGACCTGGGCTGTGGCCCTGCACACCCACTGTAAGCCTTCCAGAAGCTGGCAAAGCCTGCCTGCATGCCCACCCGCCCCACCTCGCCACAGGTCCCTCAAGCATGCACAAACACAGACACAAAGCCAAAAGCACGCGCAAAACTCGTGTACATACACCGCATATGTATTTCATGAGCAGTGATGCACATATTCATACACAAAAACCAGTGTATGCATGCATGCGCACTCTTGTAAGTTTTCAGAAGGTGTTTGTGCACACTTACTTGGGAAATACAAGCTTACATGCACACACATATATACACAGATATACAGTCTGTAGACATGCACGCACCCGCTCGCCACCCCGCTCGTCCATCGTGTCACTGGAAGATTGTGCTCCATTCCACTGAAGGTGTTATGGGCTGTTATCAGCAAGACCATTCCATGGATGGCTGCCCTAATTGAGAATAATGAGGGTCACATTGAACATATGGTCGCTGTTGTGTCCCCTTTCCCCCCTTCTTCTCTCCTTTTCTCTCTGTCTCACTTTGTGTGTCTCTCTCCCTCTCTCCCCAACTCCCCCAGACAAAAGGTTCAGTCAAACTTTGCCAAAGATCTGCGTGGCGAGTGGAAAAAGAAAGGACATTGTCAAAGTTGTTCTCTTTTTCTTCTGACAAGTTAATGTCCACACAGTCAGTGAGAAGGGCAGTGACCGGCCAATCAGTCGGAGGCAAAATGCTAACCCCGCTGAGACGAGTGGCGGTGGAAATACCGGCCTAAGCATTGTGCTGATATCGGGCTCCTTTGTTCTATATGCGAATACGAACATTTGCTCTTCGCTACCAAGGTCCCTTCTGTCATTGCGATTTGAAGAATAGAAGCGCCAGCATATTTTAACATCACACACCTCACAGACGGATGGTCACCAGTGTGCTGATAGTGATTAAGCTGGCATGTGTATAATAATTTAAAATAAATATATATTGAATGTTATTTGACCTGGTGTCAAAATGCATTCATTGCATTTTTGTAGTGTATAGGAGACAGAGCTGCAGGAAGGACATGATTCAGTGGAGGATTAAAAGTGAACGTCAGTTGGAGTCAGGAACCAAGTTTACAGTTCTCAAAGCAGTTATGTGATATGGTTGGATTTCAGAATAAATCTTAGTAGCCTGCCACTATCATGTCATGTCTTTCGTCATTCAATATGTCTGCAGAGGAGATATCTAATGTACACAGTTAAAATCTGCCCAACTTGTGTTGCGCGGGTAGATTCATGTCCCGAGCTCTGAGCACTTTATCAACGCAGTCTCATTGTGAAATAGAAATCCTGGAGCTCTTCCCGGTAATAACACCATTGCGACTACGACGAATTAATCCACTGAGACATCTCTCTCGCTTTCTTTCCACTGGTAAAATTGTCTGCCCTTTCTTCGCTCAAGGAAGAACTCTTCAAGCGGTTCATTAATTGCACTGACACAGTGAAGTTTTATGTTTTCCAAGAAGTTGTCGGGTCTCCGCTGCTCCCCCAGATCTGCCAGTGTTTGGTCAAAATAAAGTTTGCAACTGTCAAAACAGCAGACTTGCAAACCGGTGTTACAGAACACAATGAAAAGATTAGATTAACATTTCCTAAAGTTAAACAATTGCCTACTTGTTTACGAGACACACCCCTGTTGCAATGTCATCTCCAGGAAGTCCCTTTCCATGAAATACTGTATGTCTTTGTTTACATAGGAATCATGCTGATTGGATTTAGATGAGCTAGTAAAGACGCTTTACGAGCCCTCTACCAAACTGTGAATTGATTTGCTGGCATCTCAGTTTCTTGTGTAATATCCTTAGGAGGTTGGATTTATGACTATCTGTGACCCAGTTGCATTGTCACTGCACTGCGTAGCCCCTGGATGCAGACGCGGGTCTCCAGTTTCATGTAGAGACAGGTGTAGTCTCGACGTCTGATGATATGTGTAACATATGTGTGTACAATGTAGACATATGCCTTAATGTACTGACATAGTAGAATGTTAACGCATATGTCCCATGCACTGACATACACGATATGTGCAACATGTGTGTATGACATGGAAATATACTTTCATGCTCGGTGATGGAGGATATATCACTTACTATATGGTCACACATGATATGTGCAGCATATGTGTTCGATGTATAGAAAATCCCAACTCGTGAGGTGGTGTAAATTTGTAGAATGTAAATTGTATACATGGAAATCCATCAGTTGTTGAATGTTCGGTTCTTGTTTTTGCAGATGTGAATGTACTCAGGTGGATGGTATGTTGAAGTTTGTATTTTGCTGGATTTTACACTACAATATTATTAGCAAATATGTCTAAATATTACTGTAATCTAGTTGTTTCATTTGAAACACAGAACACACTGGTGTAATTAACCTCGAGTTCATTTTTGGCTGCTATGGTGTTTTTTTATTCGTAAAGGAGAATATATTTAAAAAAAACGGAGGACTCTCTATCACACAGATAAACACTAACAGAGCCATAAAGCCTCTGTGTCATAAGATAAATGCAGCCACTCAATCCATAAAATATTGCCACTGTACATTAGGGCTGTATTGAGAAAATTCTGTCTTCATTTGTTTGACCGTTGAAATATAAATGTCCATACAGGCCCCCCGACCACTGCAAGAGCCAGCCGTTGACATTTCTCCACTTTGAAAACACAATGAAATCTGAATATTGCCTCGACTGAGCCAGTGCCCGTAGGGAAATAATCTGGGGTCTCTGAATAGTCCCTAATTGAATTGTCTTTTACTAAATAGAGTTTGCTCTAATGCATACTCTCATCGGAGAATATGACAGCCGGTGATGCTTCTCATATCTGCCTAAAAGAGCCCCCAGATCCAAGGACCTATTAACTGTATTACCCAAACCAATATCCCTGACTAAACCCATTACCCTCAACCCATTGTGTATTTTTGTCACTACATCTTTGCTCAAAATCCGAATCAGCCTGTGATGGATGCTTAACAAGACTACACTTTTATCACATATTCTGCTGACCTTCAACAAATTGCTTTGCAAGTTTGCTTCCAAGATTAATGTGACAGAGCTGCTTTCTTTAAAGCAGGATTCAGGGTGCAGAGGGGGGCCGTGTAGGCCCACTGTTTTAGTTTCTCCACGCTCATAGGCCCTAACCTTCATTTGAACCCACGCCATCCGTCAGATACTGTTTTCTGTGAGGTAGAATGTTCATTTCAGTCATGTACTTATGGTGCTGCAACGGGAAAATTGTGAAGATAGTTTGGTCAATTAGCCAAAGTTGAAAATAAACAAATGTCACCTACTCCCTGTAGAAGAAGGGAGGTTTTCCAGGCAGTGCTTGACAAGGAACAGGTTAAATACCTGTGTTGTTGTTTCTGGATAAGGCATGACGCTTGTAAAAAGTTCATAGAAATGATAAATCTTTACACCCAACAACCCCTCCTCCCATAGCTCTACTCCACCCTCGCATGAGCCAAACTCTCTCCAAAGGTGTAAATCACTTTGACCTGCAAAGCCCTCCAACAATATGTTGCAAAACTTAACATATTGCAATTTCTTACCAAAGTAAACGCCACTGTTTCAGCAGACAGGGGGCTCATCTCTGCCTAATAAGTTTGAATCATGATGTCTGAGTTGTCTGTGATACTGAAGTTACGCAGCTGAGTTGGAAAGCAAGCCAAATATTCTCTTTCACTGCTTAATATTGGCTTTGCAACAGATCTGTGAGGATGTTTTACTTAAGGACATGATGTACTATATGGAACTGGCTGCAGACCAGGCACATACTGTATCTTTTTTTTGTGTGTGTGTGTGTGTATGGGGGGGGTATGAACTCGGCACCAACACACTGATTATTTTCTTGAATGAAAACTGGCTAACTATTAGTTTACTGCCTCCTTTGAAGGGAAAGAGACAATAGCTTTTCATCTAAATCCAGCAGGTTTCTTGCAGAAACTGCATTCCATAAGTATCTCCTCCTTAGTTAGCTTTGGAGAGCTTTTCCTTTGCTTTATCAGTGAGGACCTGTGTCTTATCATGACTAATACTGGAAATTCCTCCCTCAGATAAGTAAAGGAGCTTAGGATTACCCTCTTGACTGAACATTGGAAAAGAGAGAGAGAGAGACGGAGTATGCACTACATGTTTGTCTGTATGAGTATGTGTGTTCGAGGGAGAGAAAGAGTGTGTGTCTGAAGACGAGAGAGGAAGAGAACTGAGGAGGGGGTTCAGCTGGCTCCTCTGTATATTTTCTGAGGCAACCTCACCATTAGTGTCAGGCACTCAGATTATCCAACCAACGGAACAGGGATAAGTGGATTGATGAGGTGCTTCCATAGTCCCCGGCTGCTACAATGGAAACAGGCCCTATACTCCTGAAGCAGCTATTTTCCTCAAGGAAGGGCAAAAATAATGAGCTACTTAACCAGACCATTCACTGCATTTCTGTCATATTACAGCTGGCTTGTTTGTTTATCCTAGACAGATCTATATTTCACTTTTTTTTAATTGAATTACTTTGATACAGACTAAAAGCCCTCAGCCTAATAACATGCCAATTACAATGAAGACCTACTTAGAATAAATATGAATATAATTCAGCAATTTATTGCTTTAAATACAGGGAGGGCCTGGCTCCCTTGACACCCATTGATTAATAATTGGTGTTGTTGTCTTAAAGGGCAATTAAGAAGAGCAATTTCAGATCTTCACTTGAAGGTTAAAATGCCATTTGTCAGAGAAAGCGGGTACTCCTTACCTCTCTAGCTCTAGACCAACATCTAAATCAACTAGATATTGCCTGACATAATATATGCCCGCATTTAAGACACTGAACATTATGATTTTTGAATTGATAGACCCACATAGTCCAGTGGAAACATTTGTGGTGGGCCCTGTGATTACCTTGTGGCAATCTATTTTGAGCACTCTGCTTGATGATGCCCGTGCATTTGCATTTCTTTGTCATTTGCATGGATATGCTCTCGAAATCCATACTGTAATGAATCCTCACATTCTCAATTTATTAATGGAGGTTGGGCTTTGCAGCTTGTCCAGATCTAGTAACATATGTTCTCTAAATATGCATTGATTTATTTTGGTCTTAGATAAATTATTTTCAAAAAGCAAGTGTGCTTAAGTAATGACCTGTCTACAGCAAAGTATTCATTCACTGGCTACTCATAAACATAACACATAGGTAACCATATGGACAGATTGCTTTAACTCTGTTAGATAAATTGGAATTGTTTTGCTTGTTCCAGCAATACAGACATTTTATTTAACATAATATTTTGTGGAAATGCATAATATCAGCTAATCCATTATTAGCATGATTACAATTAGTATGGACTCATATATCTATATTAGTATATTAATCAGCCAAAGATTTTAGGATCAGAGACTAATTTACACCTGTGATTGCAAGTGAAGGCAACCAACTGCAGCTAGGTGTTTGGTAGTCGGTTGAGATCCTCTGCATCAATTCACAACAGTATGTCTTCAAGGCTCTATTTTGTTAATAAATAAAACGATTTAGTATTTCATTCTACTTGAGGATAAAGTAATGTTTCATATAAAATCAGTTATTCTGGAAAAGCAAAGAACACATTTAAACATCTCATCATGTGGTTGACGGTAAATTTATTGGCAAGGATTTAGGAAATGCATGTCTTATAAATAAAATTCAACCATTTGGAAAAATATAGTTGGCTGCCGTACACAGTAAGCATTATAAATACAAGAGTTAATCATTCTTCCGCTGCAGTCTGTAGTTTGTTTAAGGCTCGCCTCATTCACAGCATGTTAAAGATGGCAGCAATAACAATTTTATTGGCTCTCAACTGTTAACAGCTCCTTTGTCCTCGAGTCATGGAGGATGAAGGAGACAAACTGTGCAAAAACTACCAAAGTGTATATAAAAGTTAACCACTTACCTTCTATAAATAGTAAACTTCTCCTGCTTTTTTTCACACCGGTAGTGAACTTGGAAACCTCTAAAGTGGGTAATTTATTCTTCATGAGTTAACGGCAAAGTAAACAGCACTGCGAGCTCCATTTTGTCTTGAAAAAATATCCCATATGAGAGAGGTTGGCCTTCATTATGTGACTCAAGTGCAGAGTTCATGACCAAATGATTGATCTAATCAAAGGAAGAGGATTTACGGTAAACACTGCACATTTTACGTGAAGGTTTTTATATCAGCAGTGAAAATTGCCTTTATAAATAAATGACATGGAGATATGCCTTCACATTTTGAAATGCAAAATCACAGAGAACCCATGAGTAGACCTCACACTTGTAATCATAAATTACTCACAGTGTGTAAGAAGAGCTATACGTAAGGTCATATATCTACAATATGCTGTGCCACTAAAGGATTTTTCCTTCAAACGTTAGTGTTTTATTGTAAAAACTGACAGTATTTTCTAGTTCATTAACTGCGACGTGGCAGAAGAATGGAGAGTAAAACCCAATAGGAGCCGCTGTAAATGTTCTGCAAGACCTCTTTTTATGAAGCAAAGAAATTACAACTTCAGTCAGACGTAATTTTTTTTTTTTTTTTTTTTTTTTTTTTTTTAATTTTCCATTCTGTACTGTTCAAAGAAGTGTCTGTAATTTGATGTTTAGATTTCAACGACCAAGGAACCCGATGAATGTGTCAGTTTATAGTTCATTTCAGCGGTTTGGGCTCATCTTATGTTTGGACACAGCCATGAAATTGACCAAGATCTAACCACTTCCTTTGCACCAACACCAGTAGCAGTAGATAGATCTCTCTACTTGTTCCTCTGACCTTGTGTTTTGACCCAGCAGGCTCAGCTGTTAAATCCAACACCTATTGGATATCGCACGAGTCCTTAACAACCTTCCCAAGGCCGTGATAGGAGAATTATCATGCACATAACCATAATTCTGATTCCATCGTTTGGAGCAGTGTTGTGGTTTAGCAGGTGGAAGTGAGATGTTTGACCTTGTTTAAACCCATAAATCTAATCTCATCATCCATCATCCAGTCAATTATTTGTCATTTGTGTTGTGATCAACTGCTTCAGGGGATGAGTTGTGTCCCAGGTTTCCCAACAGTCAATCTCAGTTTTTTCTTTGGGGACTTAGTTGTCGCCCTCAGCTCTGTCAGCTTACTGTCATGAGATACACTCTTTGTCCTACTACAAAAGTGGACAGGGCAGTGCAGCCATAATCCAGTGATAACAGAAAATAGTACATTATTTACTTTTTGGTCAATGTCATCTAAAGTGCCTATCCATGAGTAGAATCTTTAGTGTTTAATCCAAGACCCACATCTGATTGTTTCATACGAAACCACCAAATCTTACCACTTGTACAGAAAAAGAGATCAAAATTTCAGATTCAACTTAACACAACAACACTGGCTTCTATATTTTCTTTTTTTTGTGGGTCTCCAAATCCCTGAACCTTCTTCCCAGCTTTTTCTCAGGTGTACAATCAGTCAAAAATGATTTTAGTATTTAATTTCTTTACGCATTTAGCTTAACTGCACCACATCATCTTCTCAAAATTCATCCAAAAATGATTACATTTATGATTTATTTAATAATGGAGGAATTATACCAAGGTGTCTGAATCAGTCTTCAAAGTGATTATGCCAATGAAGAATTGTTCAGTTCTCTAGTTTTATAAAAACTTTTTTTTTTGTCAATCCCAGAATGATTTGCTGACATTTTAGTGAAGGGCTTTAGCCCAATAGTTTGAAGGGCGATGGGAAACAAGGCATTAGGGAGGGAATACAAACTGAATTGTCCTAATGCTCAGGTGTAAGATAGGGTAAGTTATACAAATGCTGAAGTTGAGTTCGGTTTTTCTCTTTAATTCCTCCTTTATCTGTGTTCTGCCCTGAACTGCCTCTCAGCTTCCAGTCTGTCACAGTGAAGGGGCATAATGGGCCTGAGAAGATCAACCCATCTAAAGAGGGATTTGGAACCTTTCACCTCAGAGAAATCCAGGCTGGGGGAAGCTCCGGGGTTCATAAATGTGCAGAAGTGCACATTTTCAAGAGGTGTTAATACCCCTGGCTGCTCTTGTCTTGAAAATCTCATGAAAATGTAAAGGAAAGAACAGATTCAGTTTCCTTTTTGGAATTTAAAACTGTGTCTGATTCAAATAAAATTAAGTCCAACAGCAAATGATATACAATATGCAGACTCAACAATGAGCCTAGTTTGGATCCTTGGCTAACATTGCATGGCTTCTTATTAGATTACTTTTAACAAGCGTTTTATTGAATATTTTGTCAATCTAATCAGATGGACTATGATAAACTCCCTTAGAACTAAACTGGTCTCCTATTCTTTTTCACTGCAGCAAAATCCATAAAGCTGATAGAAAAGCTAACGGCATGAGAGCCTTAAAAACATTACCAGAATCAGATTGTAGCTGAGAACCTACATGGAGAATGATGTTATGTTATGAAGGATTGATCAGTGTGTTGCTTGAAATAATTAGCAATGATTTTTGAACCATGCATTGTGTGTGTTTGCGAGTGTGTTTGTGCCATTCTGTTTGGCCTGCATGGATCTGTTTACCTCTTCTTATTTGCCTCGTGGTGATTGAAAGCCTTTGAAAATATGTCTAAACTACTAAGGCACCACTAGGCAGAAGAAATTGTTAATAATAATTTTATGTGAAAAATAAATTTTCACCCTGTACATTCTGTATCATAGCGGTCTACCGTAAGAATTTTTATTTTATTTGATTGTTATTCTCATTGATACAGTTTGACCAAAACCAGCATTTCTTTTTTTATCATTCCAACTCTAGCCCACTTACATGTGGGTGGGACAGCATGTGGCTTCACTAGTACACCTCCCTGCTTTAGATACAGGGTAAATATGCACCATGTACTCATTAATTTAGCAAAACCTTGTTGTGCTCTAGGATTCCGTCCACATACAAATTTCAGAATCTACAAAACCTTGCCCAAGTGGGAACAGCACTCTGGAAGTATGCAGGCTGTATTTTTCTCTGTGTGTTTATTTGATTAAAGCAGAAGAAGCTATGATACTGACAATCATTAATCACTATACTAATTACCAGAGGGCTCTTTCATGTTCAGCTCAAAGATGTTAGAAAATGAACTCCCTTGTCATTTGCTGGGATTTTCAAAGCAAGGGACAAACAAACGCTAATAAGATGTGTCCGTTTCAAAGAAGGGGAGCCATGTAAACACACCCCACTGCTCCCAACTAGGTGTAAGGGCCATTAGGTGATATTGCACTATATATATTAAGAGGAAGTATGCCTAGTTATTAGCTTGCCTTGCCTCAGTCAACATACTTTCATTAGTATCAACATGGTTTAAAACCGAAAGGAAGAAATGTGCACAGTTCTGGGACAAAATCATGTGCTGTGACAAGTAGTGTATGTCAGTGATAATATAACTGATATTGTGTGACTGCCTGTAGTGGGTGAGTGGTACACATACACCTGAATAAATCTGATCTTCCTCTGTCCGATGCAATAGGCTGGGCAAATGCATTTATGAAATAAGCCAAGATTTGTTGGCTGTATTTGGCAGATAGCCAAAGGCAACAAAGCAACATAAGCAAAGGTCATAATGTTGTTTACTGAGACTCAATCAAATAAGAAATGACAAACCACGGTGTCTGATTCTAAAAATTACACTGAACATTACTGTTAAATTGTCTTTATTGTTTGTTGGAGTTTCTTCTTTGTGGTTGGGACATTTTTTTTTTTTTTTTTTTGCACCATGGATAAGTGTGGGGCAGTAAAGTGGTTGTCGATGGCCCAGAGCATCTTTGTTTTTGTTGATAAGTGGAAGCAGATGAAGAGCGTGTTACTGGGTGAGAGGTTAATCGTGGTAGAAATGCAGTAGTATAAAAATTGTTGTGTATTTATAAAGGATGATTCACAAGTTATGTCAATTTGATAATTCGAGCATTTTTACTTGTCAAAATTGAAACATGAGTAATTTCCCTCTGAGCAATCTGAAAACATCTTGTGTTTTTGAAAAGCTAACAGAGTTATGAGATACAATGTGAAGAACATGAGATTTAGACCCAGCGCTAACACAGTATCAGCCAGGCTTTGGTACGAACAACAATAGCGAGGCCTCCACAATATCAAATTTTAGAATCAGGAGTTTATGAGCAAAGCTTTCGATGGACAAGAGGACCTCAGGGCCTCATAGCCTGAAGAAAGGCAATTACTTGTATAGGTATTATTGTGTGATGAATCCTGTTTGTTGGTGACCTGAGAAACATGTAGTACAATACACAATGTCCATGGAAGCTAGTGCACATACTGGTGGAACGGTGCTTTTTTGAGTGCAGTTTAGGGGGAAAAGAATAAAGAAGCAATAGGCAAAAAAAAAAAAAAAAGATATGAAATCAGAAGCAATGATCTGTAATATGAAGTGAGCAGAAAAAGTGGGTATTTTCATTTGATGCAAAATTCCCTGCACTTAATATTCAAATAACACATGATTCTGTTCTCAAACTGCATCAGTACAAATAATATTTGTAGTTATTTACAATGAGGAATACTTAAATCCGTACACAGTCTGCTGTGTCACACTACCACTATTGATAAGGAATAAAAGTCAAAGAAGTTACACCAGTGGGAACATTTCAGCCTCTCCTTAGTTAATTTGAAACATGGCCCAGCCTTTACTGCAGAATGCTGAATTATGGCTCGCAGATATTCATGACATAGGTGATTCAGTTTTAGTGGACCTTTACCACCTTTAATTAAAAGTAGCATTTTGGGCAATTAAATAATCAGAAGGATGAACGCTAACACACACACACGCAGGAGGTCATTTATGATGCGTGATACGGTGATATGAAATGACCCAGGAAATCAATAGCCACATTTGTTTAATAATATTGCAGGAAGTTTAACGTGGAGACACGGAGCATATGGAGGAAATAAGAAAGCTGAGCAACAGCTGAAACAAACGAGAGCCATCTTGCCAGAGAGCTGCCGTCACTTTTCAACACATTGGATCAGGCAAGACAAGGGCAGCCCCACAGGGGGGGCCTAATGCTCACTCCTCTCTTGAACCTTTCATTTCTCTTCATCACAAAGCAGGGAGCACTGGTTTCTGTCATGCAGATGACTGTTTATTCTACCGCAGCATGCTCCGCAGCAGTTAGCAGCTAAATGCAGAGAATCCACTTCAATAGTGAGAATTTCTGTTTGTAATAGAACTGAATAAGTGAATATGGCATCTTTATTTAGACTGATGAGCTACCAGAAGAACTATTAAGCACATATTTGTTTTAAATATTTGAGGTAAAACTGATAAAACCTTCTACATTAACCACCATAGCCTTCTATATACATAACTACACCTAACTATTATCGGTGTTTACTATACTCTCTGTGGTTGTCAAATGTAAGATGAACACATTCAGTCCAAACTTCACAGTAATATCCATTCTAACACAATAATTTATTATCTGCAAGCTGTCTGGAGATTTCTGCTAGAGCAGACAAGTACATCCTTCACACTGTCACATGTTTTACACCACCTTTCCCCCGACCAGTGCATTAGGTGTTGGGGGGGGGGGGGGGGGGGGGGGGGGGGGGGGGGGGGGGGGGGGGGGGGGGGGGGGGGGGGGGGGGTGGGGGG
>JBBMJY010000025.1:15992808-16056393 GCA_037833715.1 Toxotes lorentzi | reverse complement strand
GGGTAAAGGTTTGAAACCAACTTTCCCCCGACAAGGCCATATAGTTTCAGTCCCCCCCCCCCCCCCCCTCTCTCTCTCTCTCTCTCTCTCTCTCTCTCTCTCTCTCTCCCTCCCTGTACCATCCCTCTGCAACATGGTCGTGTCACTGCCAATCAGGCCTTCCTGTCACTGCACTGTGGTGCGCGTGTATGTAAGGCAATTGCACTGCCTCACCCCTGGAGTGGACACGGAGAGGCAGAGAGTGATGGAGGCTGCCACCTAACAGCCTCTAATAGCACCTGACACAGCGTTACACACAGCTACGATCTCTGTGCCGCCCAGCTGAGTTTGGGTTAGGACAGGACAGGCGAGGTGGGGGTAGGGGGTGAAGAAGACGGGGGTTTGGGTGGGGTGTATGTGCCTGAGGAAAGACAGCACTGGATATGAGGCCGGTAGATGTCAGAGACTGTGCTTATTCTTGAGATTAATGCTGCTTTGTTCCTCGCCGTCGGTTTTGTTTCATAAAACAGTGGCATAAAAAAGGAAATAAAATAAAAAATGTAGTAATCTGTAACATGACAGGATTTTCCCACATTTGGGCCTTCTTTATGCTGTTCTGTGGTGATAGTGTTTGTGCGGCTTCAATGATACCCAGTTCTTTCTTTAATTTCACTGAATGTTGTGTGTCCTTCACTCTTGCTACAAATCCACATTAGAGGATTAACCCTAATCCAACCCTAAACCCTAACCCTAACCCAAATAATTCAGCTCATCCTGTATGACTTTTTCTACCATATTCAAACTTTCTCTTTTTTACTTGGTCCTCAGAATGAAACCATTCGTCCTGTACACTTCAAACGGGGGAGGGTGCAGGGCTTAAGTGAAGATGATCCACGCTGCCTGTCTTTCTGTGCCAACTGACACTGCTGGTGACCCCCGAGCAGATGTTCCTTGTAATAATCTGCAGTTGAGAGAGGCATGCACGCCAGGTGGAGATCCCGGGGTCCACTCCCAAACAATTTTCCCCTTATAAAACAAAAGGAGCTTTGAGGTATCGGCTTTCGGAGACACAAAGATCGGGGTGTAAGGGTCTGCAGAGGAGAGTACTTTTAATACAATTAGAGGTCTTTAGAGACAGGCAGCAGGGCCAGGCAGGCAAACAGGGCACTGGCTGCCTGACCGACTGCCTGGCTGACTTGGCAAGACAAAGACAAGGATGTTTAGACGGGCGCAAACAGGCTTTTAAAATGACACAAGGTGCACTGTTGCGGCGGGTGTTGAGGTAAGAGGAAATAAAGAGGCGGAAATGAGAGAGCTGTTGGAAGATATGCCATAATATCTGTAAAACTATCTGGATCTGGTTTTAATTTGGGAGGGTGGGGAGAGACACGCCGGGGGAGAGAGTCAGTATGTCAAAGACAGGAGAGAGAGAGAGAGAGACTAGGGGACTGGAGCCAAAGTCCCCTAAGCAAGGGCACAGCTCCTGTTACCGCCTGCTAATGGAGTGGGGCTATTTCAGTAGCATTGATTGACTGCTTTCTTCCTCTGAGCGAGCAACTTTCTCATATCTGGGGGAAAATGGATCATAAGCACCCCGGCAGACGAGAGCATGCTGGTGGAGAGGAGAGGATGATGTTGGTGGCACGAACACCCCTCTGTCTTCTCTCCCTCTCTCTGTGACTGTCTGGTAGCTTGGTGGTGGAGCTGGGGTGGACGGGGCGGAGGGGGTGTTGGAGGTGAAGCGAAACTGGTGTGAAATTCCTCCTACGACCTTTAGGGGGTGCAGTCATTCCACTTTGAAACTGAACAAGCCCCCCTCTGCTTTGTCATAACTGTCAAAAGCAAATCCTTCCTGCTTGATTGTTTTCATTGTGGGGAGAAGGGGGTAAGGCTGAGCTAACTTTAACAGATTTCCTGAATAAGAAATGGGACAGGATATGAGAATTTATCTGACAGGTATACACGGCTGATTTGATACCAAAGTGGGGCTGGATTAGC
The DNA here is from genome assembly GCA_037833715.1 of Toxotes lorentzi. Classification (NCBI taxonomy): domain Eukaryota; kingdom Metazoa; phylum Chordata; class Actinopteri; family Toxotidae; genus Toxotes; species Toxotes lorentzi. Next base: position 16,054,416 of record JBBMJY010000025.1, on the reverse strand, counting down.
AGGTCACAGCCAGTTTTGGTACCAAATTAATGATGGGTACTAATTAATTTGACAGGGTGGGATGAGCAAGGGCAACATCACGCACTCTTTTGCTGCTGATGAAAGGATGGCCTCTGACTTGATTAGTTTCCCTCAAAATGAACAAGTAGCTGACATTCATAATTTGTGGTTTATCTTCAACTTGCTTTGAAGCCCAGCAGCCAAATTCATGCCCTTCATGTTTTTTTTTCCTGTTGAAAAATTGTATCCAAATAAAACATTTTACATCCCATTAAAAAAAAAAAAAAAATTAAAATAAATCCCACCTCTTAAAAAAAAAAAAAAAAAAAGAAAAAAATCTTAATCAAACCTTAAATTGGTCATTACACAAAAATAAACACACAAGCCCCAGCGCTCACTACTGTCTTTAAACATCTGCTAATCTGCTTTCATTGGCTTTCCCAGCCTGAGGCATGCAACTGAATGTGTGTGTATGTGTGTGTGCTTGTGTGTATGTGTGTGTGTGCGGAGATCTGTGGTGAATGCCTAATTATCTGATTATATATGTTTATTCTAATTCATCCCTCTGGAGGACTGTGCGAGGCACGGCGAAACCAAGCACCAGACACACCAGCTATAAGTGGCATGAGGAACTCCCCTCACCTCTTCAATTGCTGTTTAGTTCCCCACATAACATCCGCTCGCCCATTCATAATCTGTCATTTAAGTCATAATACATGTATCTATTTCATCCGCGCACCGCTTCACAATCTTTACTCACTGTTTGACCCTTGACGAAGCTCGATATGGAAGTTCAAGATGCTTTTTTATTGCAGTAAGTAAATACTATACATTTACCAGAATACACATGCAAAAATATAGTTTGTGTTGGACAAGGGATGTGTTTGTCACACATTTAAGGTGTAAGGTTCTCTTTATCAGCAAAGAGTCAGAATATAATTAACTTATTTACGAAGTTCAGTTATTTAGTCTGTATTTTCACACACCATCATGTAAGTTTTTATATTTAGACAAAATTAATTCAGGTTGTTTTTTTTTTAACAGAGGAAAAAAACATGAAAATGTGATTAAGTTTCAACAATATGAAGTGGAGACCAGGAAAAATAAACTCTCAAAAGAAAGCAGCCTGCATCTGGTGGACTATATAAAAATGTGCCTGAAAAGCCATCAAAAACATTTCCCTGAAGTTGAAATTGTATTTTTATAAGCTCAGACAACCACAGCAAATAGCTGTGGTGATTTTGATAAACCAGTTAGCAAGTGTGGATCAAGCCGTTCAAGATTTCAAAGGTGTGGTTTTGAATTCAGCCCTTTACCCTTTCAGAAAACTTCTTCTTCTTCATTTTGCCTTCACTTTTTTTTTTTTTTTTTTTTACCATTAGGCATTAATGTTTTCAAAAAAAGTATACATTTCAGTTCCGTTGGCTGTGGCTGTGGTCCCTTCTCAATATGTGTTGTTCTTATTCTGCACTTTTGAGAGGGACGTGCTTTAATAGGCTTCAACTACTATTGCCTTTGATCAAGTTTAAAGAGGAGCAAAAAGGGCTCTGTAGCTAATGCTGATCCCCATGGCTTTCTTCACACCCCGTGTGCTCTTTCTCCTGTACATGCACGCACACAGACGCATACACACATACACACACATTTGCAACCCACCCCATCCCTTGCACAGGAGCACTCTCTCCCACACACATATAACCCCACCAACCGTGAGGCTACAAATAGCCAACCAAGGTGACTATCGATCTCCAAACAACAGCGAGAGAGAGACACAGAAAGAGGGAGACTGTGAAAGAGGGAGAGAAGTATGTTTCTAAATGTACACACGATCGGTGGGTTAAGGTTTTTTTTTTATTTTCTGTTCATCACGGATGTTAAAAGCAGCCCTTTTTTTCACATCCACTACTGCAATCACTGACGTAGACATGTTGTCAAGCTGATACAAGGATTTAGTATACCCCTATGCAACATTTCACACATGAACTAAAATTTGTAAATTTCTGCATTTTGTGATATTGTAGTAAAACACACGATAAAGAGAAGTTTACACTCAATGTACATCCAGCAAATTGAACCATTTGTCAAAAAAGGACAGAGCCTTAATTTTGTTTTCATGTTATTTCTACAGCAGTTCCATTTCACATACTTGACATAAATATTCTTAAATTCTTATAGACAGTGAATGCTGCCGGTCTTGTGCTCACTGTTTACTTTACCTTTTCATTCATGTTTCATTGAGTTTAATGCACAATCAACATAAGAAAGAAAGCACTGTCCTCCCTGACAAAATGGCCATTTTGTCAATTTGAGTCCACATTATACACAACCCATAGAGAAAAATACAAGACATCGTGCTCATTTAGGAGTAAATCAATAGTAACCTGCTCTTCCCTGGACATACTTTAGTTTAGGTCAGCACTTGATTCTTCAAACATGTAAATTGATTGTCTGCTGGACATTGAAAATTGCTTTAATGGTCCTCTTTACAAACGTTGTTTGTATTGATTGCATTAGATTTTGAATTGCAACCAAGCAAAATACTTTTTTTTTTTTTTTTTTTTTTTTTTTAGAAGCCACAGATGATTGCTGGGAATATGTTGACCAATTGTGGAGTGTAGGCACTTTTATTTTGACACTGCATATTTATTCATGAAGATAAACAGACATTTGTTTGTTTGTTTTTTAAAAAAGTTGTAACTATAAGCTATTGCTACAACTGAATTTACAAAAATCTACTACATGTCTGACAGTTTCCTGAGTTACATTTTCAAATTCATTTTCCTTATAATGTAATATATGTTCAGTTTGGACCTCCTGTCTTTGTATCTCTCTCTTTTTAAAAATGTACCTCCCAACACAAATTATTTAGCTTTACTCATGCATCCAGTAAAAGTATCTCTTTCTCTCTGTACTCAAATCATTGGGGCGACAGTAGTATTTAGTCTTCTCATTTGAATAACTGTGTTTTTTCTTTACATTTGTCATAAGTATTGTATCCTTATAAAAACAAATAGTCCATCTCAGTAGAAGGTGTTCCAGGTAAGGAGCATTTTTTTTTCTTTTGCATATCTGAAGGTTTAAAAAAATTAACATTCCTTTCATAAATGAAGAGAAAATAAAAGGACAGAGTTTTACCGCACTAGAATTTTATGGTCTATTTCATGGCTTTGCTCTCCTCACAGTCTGTTCTCCTCCATCCTTCACTGTTCTATTTAAAGTGCTTTGGTCTACTGTACTGGCTTCTACTGATCTTTGCTGCCGAGTTGTGTGCTGCTCTATTCCGAATCATTCTATGAGATGGAAGCAGAGAAGGAGAGACACAGAGCAAAAGAAAGAGAGAGCGAGTGACGGGGTGAGAGGGAGAGGCAGAGACAGGGGAAAAGAGAGTCTCCAGGGGAAGTGAATGGTTGGAATGCGCGTTGAGGCTCAGTGAATGAGCTGCACACTGGGCTGTGGGGTACTGGAGGTATTGTGTTGAGGCAGCAGGGGTCACAGTGGCTGTGACTGACACCAAAACAACATTTCATGGCAGACGACACTAGTTAAAGGCCGTGGCCAGGCCTCTACCCACCCACCACACCTTGAGTATCAACAACCATTTCTTTTTATGGTGAATTCTGTGTGATTGGCCTTGGTATTCTTTTTTTTTGGAGGGGGGGGGGGGGTTTCTTGGGAAAAAACTCATCTGAAAATGCATGTTCTTTTTTAAAAGGAGATTTTTTTTTTCCTCCAAGACTTGGTCAACAAGAGGGGGGATCGGATGTTAGCCTTTCTACCCAAGTTGTTACAAAAATAACTTGTATTAACTGCAAAGAGCTACTATCATGCATCTGTGCTGCATTCAAGGACAAAACCAAAAAGAGGAAAACTCAGCTGGTTGAAAAAGTATTTTCACAGTATTGAAACTGGTCAGTACATGTTTTGTATGCACATTTGGGGTGTGCTTATACTGTATCTGGCAACATGCATGTGCAGTTTGCCTGCATTTTCTTGTTTTCGTGCAACTCTCCATCCAAGAACTATCACTCAGTTGATCCTGCTGCCTCTTTTCTGTAAAAAGATACTATGGTTGTACTTTTTTTTTTCTTTTTTTGGTCACAGGAGTACTGTAATCCTGTGTTGCCCATGAGCTGACACTCACCCAGAATTATAAATGTATTATACCCCCAATAAAACACGGTGGTGGCATTCCTGTCATTAAAAAAAAAAAAACAGCTGTAAATGAGCTGTATTATCCTAAGCAGCAGCCACAGGGCAGGGCTGTGAAATAGACAAGGATGTCCCTGAAAATTACAGCCCTGCTCTGCTCAGGCTCTGTCAGCCTTAAGTTTTCATTGCTTCCTATCCACTTATCAATTCCCTTTAATAGTGAGCTAGCTGGCTGATAGCATAATTAGGCAGCTAACATCTCTTTTAGGAGTCTATTGAGCATTCTAATTAGCAGCAGATTAATGGGCAGTGAAGGCTCAGCTCCACACCACCAACACCAGCGACCCACTGTTACCTTCAGCTGTGCACTGCCCAGGGGCGAGGAAGACGGGTGAAGTGGGGGTTGCAGTTAGGGAGTGTGGTGTGTGTGTGTGTGTGTGTACATGGGTTTAGGCAATGACTGTGTGCGTGTGCATTGAAGGTGAATGTGGTGTGTGAGGGTTTTTGATATTGTTTTAATAGTTGGCACTGAGAAAGAAAGGTTTGAGGGCCTGCGTATGCAGTACTGAGAGTGGGGTTAGGTCAAGGATTTTATGTGCGTGCATGTGTGAGTGTGTGTTTTTGCGGGAGTGTACCTCCAGGTCCTTCACAGACATTGTGAGGCATTGAGGGTCTCGCCCTGGGGGTGTCCGAGCACTAATTCTAATTATCACCAGATTACAGAGATAATGGGAGACCCCGCTGTCAAGAATCTAACACCTCACACTCAGACTCTTTCTCCCTAGCTCTTTCTCCCTCATATGGCCATTTTACAGCCCAGCAATCACTAGGGTTGGCTGGTAAATGCTAGAGAGAGTGCTCAGGGAGAGAATGAGGTGCAGAGAGAGTAGTTTTCAGAGTATTAGAGAGGGAGAACGGGTGAGGAGATTGAAAGAGGACCAGAATTGACAGGAGGGTGAGCGTGAGTGAAAAGGAGTTAAAGAGAGAGTTAGAAAGAGATAGAGAACGATTTAGTGATAAAGAGAGACTGCAAGGTGAGAGGGATAGGTAAGCACAGTGGAGACAGGAGGGGAGAAATCTCTCTCCTCTACCTTTCTAACTTACTGCAGACACACCAGAATGCCAGCCAGTCTGTCTATTTGGTGCCATCCAGCAATTCAATTACTCAACCACCAGTAAGTCCTCCTGCTCTCCCCTTTCAGGCTCTCTTTAGCTGGTTTTTGTACTTTAAATGACAACTTTTAGGCATTTTTCTGCACCATTGGATGTGTAGGCAATGAGGAAGAGGCAATAAAGATGAGAAAAGAGAGAAAAGTTAGAGAAATTAATTTAAACCTGCAAAGTGCACGACATGACCTTCATATGTCTACCACCTGTATTCCTCTTAGCTGTTCTTTGCTGATGACATCAATTTGTCACCCCCAAAAACCTTTTTTTACACTAGCCAGCCAAAGCTTTGGTGTATATGTTAAGATTAAAATAAAAAATGCCTTAAGACCACTCAAACACCCAAGGGCCAAAGAGTGAACAGAAACTGTCATCCTGATCCCTGCAACCAGATTTTAGCATAATAATGAACTGATGAATTTGATTCAAATTAGCCAAGCCATCATGATGTAGTAGTGCATTTTAGACAGTGATAATTAAAGCCTTAGTGCATATGTGACAGGGTGAAAGTGAAATATATACAGTAAGACAAAGAGGGAGCTGTGTGTAATCAGCAGGGGGACTTCCTATAATGGTATAAGACCTTTATCTGCCAACGCCTTGTGGTACTGACCACCTCTTGTTTATAGTGACCCTCTCTTTTATTTGCCGATGTATGAATGTAGCTAATTTTAAAAAATATACGTAATTTGTCCTTCTTAGAGCAGTGCACTTTTGTTTATGAGAACATCCCAGCCTCTGTCCAACATGGTCCTTCCACAAGTGCAAGTCACGGAGTATCAAGGCCAAAAGCAATATTCTGCCACAAACTTCTGTTTTGTCTCCAAACACCCGCTGCCTATGTCCTTTGAACGATGGTGCAGAGAGAACTGTGGCTCCTTTGTGGCCACCTATGGCAGAAAAAAAGAGGAAAATATCCTTAGAAAGTTTTGTAATCAGTTCTCCGCTGTCCATCTTTATTCACTGTGTTCAAAGCAAAACAAACTGAAATAACGTGACCAAGAAATAACTTCTATTTAAAGATGTGAAGCGTTCAGAGGAAGAATAGGGGAGATGTAAGTGTTTTGCAATATATATGTGGAGAGAGAGTGTGAGGGATAAGGTCAGGGAGTCTCTCCCTATGGAGTAGCAAGTGAACTGTAGTCTGTGCCAAATGGCCTACACCATACTGTTCTGCCAATCTGTTGGAGCTTGGCTCTAAAATGCACCTGCGGACACCCTGAGGCCTGTGGTGGGGTGGTTTATCATTGCTAAGTACTGCACATCAGTGGGTTTCAAACTTGTCCTAGGGGAGCCACATTTTCATCATCCTCATTTGTATGACCCAGAGCTGATTTTCTAACCTTCTCTGTATCCGCATATAAGTCTAAAATTACATTGGTGACAATTTGCGTCTTTTTTGACTGTGAACATTTCAAGTTTTACTCTGTCTGACATCATGGAATGAACTGGTGTGTCCAGTGGTCTGCACACATTAGCAATAGGTCTTACAGTGAGAGCCATCTAAAATAGAATTACTGAACACATAAAGTCAAATGTCAAGAGTTGTGCACTCACTTTAAATGACTTTTCATCACCCTGATGGATTTACTGGGAGGGGGAATCTTGCTTTTATTCTCAAATGAATCTGTTCAGGACTCTGACGGGGGCCGTAAAGAATGACATATTTATCTTCAGGCTAGGTGGTTTGACAAGGACAGCCACAGTGAGTTATTACAACACACAGTATGGGGGCTTCAATGGAGACTTGGCTTCACTGTATATTGTAGCACTGCCCTGCTGCTCTACATCCAAATGACCAGTACTTTAACAGGGCAATGATGTCTGTTTTGGTTTTATATTCCGATTGTAATACAAAAACCACAGACATCATGAAATTATTAATGCAATAAAAGCAGACCAAAAATATTTTGCTTAAATGTTCAGTCATGCATTGCTTCTTTTAAGTTTGCTTTCTTGTAACCAACACTGACATCATTATCAAACTGTACACACTGCACCCTGCATGCTCAGTGCCTTATTAATAAGCACCATTAAAATTTATCAACCACCATTTTATTGCAACCTATATCGTAAATCCTATCCAGGAGGATGATATATAACTATTTTTAGTTTTTTTTTTTTTTTTTTTTTATTAATTTATTTTTTTTATGAATCTTATATCATCATTTTCCTCACTGGGCACAGTTCTGTTGTCTGACCTACTATAAATCAGGTCTCCTTAATTAACTGAACTGCTACCAGTTGCATTTGGAGAATTAAATATTGACTATCTAAGCATTTTATTGGAATTCTAGGTCCATTCAGTGTCCAGGAAATACATTCTACTTGCCTGTCTAAAGGTAGAGCAACACAATGCTGAGTGAGATATATACAGATATACAGCTAAATGAATCAGGCCTTGAGGAATTTTACTGGTTCTAGAGGTATTATTAATAGATGTGTCTATTTAAAGCATAAATATAGTGCGAGACACACTTATGTGGTATCACTTTAGTCAAATGATTGTCACTCATTATGATAAAATGAATCTGACAGATCACAGTATTATTCAAACCTGCAATGGGAAATCTGAACAAATCAATATTCTTATCCTTTAAGAGTCAATGAAAATAACCTGTCACAATTTAAAATGCAAGATTATAGTGAGCTTGCATACAGTTCCCTGGATACAATACAGTATCTGTGCTGTATTGCAATCAGCATGCCTTCATTAACCATTGTACGGTCACTTGTTCTGCTATATTCCCTGTACAGTACATAAACCTATAATTGCTGCCACATACCTACTCCCGTGACAAGGAGAAGGAGATGGGGAAATGGACTTTCCCAATCTGCCTCATGCTTCGGAAGAATGGTACGTTTGTCATTTATGTATATATTTCAAAGGGCTACTCCTGTAAAGCAATCCACTAGCATTCTTTTCCCCCTCAGTCTCTTCTGTGGGACCGCTGTGTTGTCTGCTGTGGCATGTGGAGATGGAGCTGGGGAGTTAAATGGATTAATTACCTTTAAGGTCCTTTTGCGTCTTTCATTTCACAGACAGACTCACTGGGGGCTTTTGAAATGCACATACCCCCCCTGCCCCATTTCTAATGACATAATCACGTAATTAGGTGATTTTCAAATGGAATCGCCACATAAGTAGGGGGTTAATTTTCCTCCTTGTCCATTCATCTGATTTGCTGCTGTTTTAGGTCACTACTTACAGTGTGAGTTCAGAAGGAAACTAAAGGAGGTTACACGACAAAACCTCCAAGGAAAACACAGTAATTTGACAATAGCAGAAAGATTGTATGCTGGCTATCACTGAAGTATATAGTGACTGGATTATTTGATATAAAATGTGATGCATTAAACATTTTAGAGGTGACAATAAACATTGTCACTTTGTCAGTGTGTTTAACATTTAAATTGGAAAAGGATACATGTTAGGCTTGATTAAATTTCTGTTCTGCTGATGGGATGTTGGGGCTATCTGGATATCCAGTTTCATAGAGAACAGTACCCTGGTTCACAGTTAACAAGCAATGGAGAGAAAGGAGGAGGTAAAGCCTGGTTTCCAGAGCAACAGATCTCAAATAAAGATTTCCCCCTCTCTTGGAAATTCTGTGGTGACACGGCTGAAATGCTGTCCTCATTGACTCCAAACACAGGTCCAGTGCTCACAAACACTTGGGCCTGTGCGGCGGGGTCTAATATGTGATGTGAAACAAGAAGGTGTCCTTTCGTTCAGTCCACTGTGGGCTTTAGTGAGAACAATCAACAGCTCTCCACAGCAAGAAGGCGTGAGGAGCAATTCTTTTCTCCTCCCAGCCACGGGAGGAGAAGAAATCAGATAATTAAATGTGAGAAACGGCGTAGAAAGAGAGAAAGGGGGCGGACCTTTCTGCACGGCTACCTTCCTGAGGCTACCTGCTCAGGCGTGGAGCCAGCGAACGAGCTAGCTGTGGTGGTATATAGCAAGGGCCCTGCAGCGTGGAAACGGTAACGGAGCAGACCGTGACAAAAAGGACGGCACGGCCCCTCAATGCTCCACCTGGCAAACACAGACGGTTGTCAGGGACTGGCAAGTCAGGCATGTCCTCTTCAAGTGGCACCACGTCCATCAGAGCCCATTCTGAATGGGCCCTCTTGCTGTTTGCATGGCCTGAGCTCCAATGATATGCCTCACTCCCTTCTGAAACTCCATAGACTGGTTTCACTGTCACAGCAACGGGAGGAGAGGTGTTGAGCTAAGGCTATTGTTAGAGACAGATAATGGGAGAGAGAGGAAAGTGTTAAAAATGATTGTGTCTCTGTCGGGGCTCTGTGTAGAGATCTGTGGACTGAATCACATCATAATAAGGAAGTGAAGCAGAGCAGGTCCCTTTTTTTTATTCTCCTTCAACAAGACAGGACATGGCAGCCATGTTTGGTCTCCTGGTCAAATATGTTGCCACTGTTGGATTAAGGAAGCTATTGTTGTGGAATAAAAAGGGCAGATGACAAAGTGAAACCACTAAATAGGTTAAGAATGGTAAAAAAAAAAAAAAAAAAGTACATTGCTATCAAAAAAAGAGAAAGTGAAAAGAGAAAAATCAAACATGCGTCTACTTCATCATTAAATAGTTGTAAAATAAATAAAATCCTTCAACACATAACTGGTAGAGTAAAAATATATATTGTGTGTAATGTATGTAAGCTTCACTACCAGTGGCCCTACTAGTCCTTCTTCTACATGTATATTGAATTAGAATAATGCCTTACTTTAAGGCTCATGAACACAGTTTAATTTATTGAATTTAAATTACACACTACATCCATGTGTTCCCTTTTAAACTGCGTATTTCCACCAATTTTCTTCAATAAACTGGTTCTTTAAAGATAGGTGATATACTGGTTTCCCTTTAGAATTGAATTGATTATTAGTAAATAGATGGGGATGGAAAACTGCTATGTTAGCCTTTGTATTGCAGGCATTATTGTTTTAAATGAATTGTTTTTTTTAGCGGCAATAAATATCCTGAATCGTTTCTATTTGTGTTTGTTACATGTTTTTTGTGTGCGCTGTTGTGTATTTGCTCCCGGGTCTCTCATGAATACAAATACCTCTGTTAAGGGCCAGTGAGAGCAGAGCTTTCTTCACTCTATTGACTGAAAATCTAGTTGTCTCATCTCTCTAAGCAGATGTCTTTCCCCAAGCATCTGTTTGTATTAGTACTGTAATTGCTGGTGATAATAAGCCCATTGATTCAGTATCTAAGGAAATAGTCAATCAGGGCAGCTCATTCGTCTTACTTTTCCTGACAGTTTTCCCCTTTAGCTAAACAGAGAGTGCCAGGGCCTGGGCTTTGTTGACTGGATTGGAAAAGCAGACTGTGGTGGGTTGGGAATGGCCGGCCTGTCGACTCTGAGTGAGTGATGGAATCGGTGCAAACACACCAGTGACCCAATGGCCCTTACAGGAGGCCCAAGGTGATGGATGTGTTGATTTGTTTATAGACGCCTAAGCTCATTCTCTGTTCTTTCTCTCTGTTCTCCCTCTCTTGGAGTCTATCTATTTCCCGCTTCTCTATATCTTCTGTTTCTTGGTACTTTTTCTTCCTACCCTTTCCTTCTCTCTCCACTTCCTTATCTCCCTCTCAGTAGTTAAATGCTTTTCATATTAGCTGAACTATGTAGCCAACCCATTAAAGCGTAAATAGGCTTTGATAGTTTGTTCAACAGCTAATGCTGAGACCATTACTTTTAACAAGACACCTTCTGCTAACAGTGGAACGCACCACTAGTACTTATCATTACCTGAATTGCCCCTCAACATGCATCATAAAATATACTAATATGAAAGTGACTTCTAATATGCACAAAAATGTATTATACTGTATGAACAAAAAAATATGGCGTTTGTACCATTTGCGAAATCACAGAAACTATCTGCCCCAATATGTTCATTAAGAGGCACAGTTGGTTTTCTCTTTGGAGGAACATTTGGTTGAGACAGTGTTACTTTTCTATCAAGCAATGAATGTTAACATTTACACAACAGCAAAAAACATATGAGGACAAGGTGATTTTTAGGTGATAACACTTAGTTAATATATTTTTAAAATCTCTTAACATTCAGCTTCAGAGAGAACACATTATTTGGACCACAGTCAATGTGATCCCATTAGTTTCTCTCCATAAAGCAGAAACAATCTGAAAGGTGAGTGAATTCTAAATACCTTCACAGAGTGGAATGAGAGTAAAAGTGAACAGTGTCCTGCCTAGTTAATAATTGTCTCATTCAATGTCTAATGTGTCCAGCTCTACGACTTCAGAAGCCATAATATTGTCAGAAATAAATCACTGAGGGCTGGCCTAAACTAAATGTGCTCATTGGATGGGGTTAAAGGGCAGAGCCACCCATTACTCTGTACTGCCAAAGGGTCATTATTGCCATGTCAGTGATGTTACAAATGAGACTTTGTGATGAATCTTTTCCCACCACTTCAAACATGTTGGATTGAATTGAAGCATACAAATGGGTGAATGCTAAAGATGTAGAAATCTTGGTTGTCCCATTTGACTGCATGTTGTGAAATCACTGTTGTTACTCAGGAGTTACTTTTTAAAAAGTGGAAAAAAAAAGTGTGGCAAGAAGTTAACAACAACAAAAAAAAAGATAAATCACAAAAATTAACTAACTTGTTGCAAATGTGTTAGGGCAAACAAATGATAAAGAAATGAAACTATTCAGGAAAAGGGTCTTTAACTATGAAAAAAATACTCCAACACACACCCACACATTCAAATGCCTACACACACACACACAGACGGACACGGACACCCACACAATCACAGGAGAGGAAAGAGGAGAGAGTAGAATCCTTTACGGCCTGTCACAGTGTCAGAAGCAAGTTCACGGTGAGCGTGTCTTATTATGCACGGCATCCGAAAACTGCGGTAAATTAGCAAAACATATGGCGACTTAATGATATCAATGAAGTGGCCATGAGGGCTGCCTAGGAGCAACAAATCTGTTAGATGCGGAGTGGTGTTGCTCACCATGCCCCACTGTTTCCCTCTGACTGATAGAACAAGCCAACGCTACATCCATTAAGATCAATACGCCAGCCATTATGATAGTAAAAAGCACATTTACCAGGGTTGTCAGGGTCATTATTGCAAGCAGATGGCAGCCCTTGCACTTACAATTCTAGACAAGGGAAGCAGTGACAAGACTTCAAATTAGAATCTATAATGCTAATGTATGGCCTACTGGTTCAGTGGAGATAAAAACATGCATTATACAACACAAGACAGTGAGTACTGGAGCCCTGCACCTCTGAATACAGGTACAGTACAGCTGTGTGGTGCAAATGTACTTTGTGATTGTAGCCTCTGGTACTTGAAAGCAGTTTAAACGCATACACACAGTCACAGTCTACATGTTATGTGATTGAGGGCCTCAGTACACTACATCTTTGAGGGCTGGTAAATGGTAAATATGTGCCTTATTAGTGTTGACCTAAGACTAGGGCTTGTTGGGCAAGTCAGGTGACCTGAGCAATGAACCTGGTTGCTGCTGCATGATTTTTCAAAGAATTCCCTTTGGCAACAACAGTGGCAGCAGCAATAAAATAGAACTTTCCATCACTTTTTACTCCAAGAATACACAAATTCAGATCCCCATAGCACAATTATATAGCACAGGTATACAGTTATTACTTTATGAGGAAAATAAATAAATCAATGAAGTCGCAAGATTTTAGACCAAAAAAAAAAAAAAGAATTAGTTGTAAAAATGATGAAGCCCCAGAGGATTGATAGTGAGGCAGAAGGGAGGAGTCAGCTGTTAAGGGTAAACAGTTTGGTAATCATAGGACCAGCTGGAAGGATCCATAAAGACATTAACACTTTGTTCACTCAGGACATTACCAGACACCTTGAGAAGCCTCACCAGGGCAATAATGCTGTGACAAATTCAGCAACAAGAGATCAGTGTTGAGGAGCACCACAGGGGCCTGGGAAAGATTTTGTCATAGGGAAGCCACACTGTACCAACCAGTAGCTTTTAGCTGTTTTGGAAAAGCAATGCACTTCAACATACTTACTAGTTTCAGATTAATAGGATATTAGTTTCACAATATCTAAATATCAATGACAGAATGATAAGTACATTTAATCCCAGCTGGATGGTTTTTATTGAGCTAAAAATATGGAGCTATCACATGAAATGTTGCTAGTATATTACAGAGAAAAAAAAAATCTTTGAAGGCTTAGATCAGGGAACCTGTTCTGACTTTCAAGGAAAGTTCACTCCAGCATCATAGTCTTAGTTTCCCTTTCAGGAGGAAGTCTGCTCTTCTCTTGTTCATGCTGCTCTCTCTCTCCCTCCCTCTGGACACTCCAAATAAATGGCTAAAAAGAGATCTACTTAAAGCTGTCAGAGATTGTCGGAGCCAACAGCCGGGCCATTCCACACGACCTACTCCCTGACCTCCTCTTTTCAGGGGTCACTTGTAGGATGCCTCTGGTGGGAGTGTGGGGTAGTCATGCACTGAATGACAATGTATAAACATATGAATCGCTCCCTCTCAGTTGCTCCCTTTCAATGGCTGCTGAAGAGCACCTTTACAAGATTGCAGACTTTATCTTAATTTGCAGAGAATAAGTGCTTGGCTGTGGGAAAATAATATGTTTGGTTAATAATAAAAAAAGAACAGTACAGCCTTTGTTTAAAACCAAAACCTTTAAAAAAAAAAAGGATTATTTAATTATATTCTGTGGTGTCTCAAAATACATTTTTATTCCCTGTGGTGGCATGTAATAGAGATGACATGTGGATGAATTTTCCAGTGACTTGAGTGTCCCTGAGATCTTGAAGGAATAATAGAAACACAAGAGAGCATCAACACTGCGAGACTAATGATTTGATGTGACCTGCGGTGATCTGACAAGATGTTTAAAATGCATGTTTTCTATATCAATACAATACTGATTTTACCCATCATTAAGCCAGACACTCAAAATCCATAATTGGCAGAGATATTAGCCCATAATTACTGACCTCCTCTCATAGGAGATTTTGAAAATTCACTCAGTTAATATGGCGCAAATGATAAATTATTCCATTGCTTTGTGTTAATCACTACAGTGGAGTCATAAGGGCTCGGCCCCAAAGCTCAATTTTAACATTAATGCCCTACCTCTCATCAATATTAATAGGTTCCTTTAGTAAGGGGTTGGTGTGTGTGTGTGTGTGTGTGTGTGTGTGTGTGTGTGTGTGTGTGTGTGTGTGTGTGTGTGTGTTGGTGTGGGTGGGGTCTTTAGAGGAAAGAAGGAAGAAGTGAGAGAGACGTGATTTTGATTCTGACACTGCAGGTACATGGCAGCAAACTGAACCAGAAGAATAGCTTATACATTATGCTTAGAAGACAGCTGAACTATTATGAGTAAAGATGCTTTAGTAAAGTTGCAATTCTGTCTATTACTATTCGAACTCTGGTGTTACTACTACTTTCAAATTTAATTTTTTAGAGAACTGAAACCTCTTTACTTTGTTGTCTCTAACTCTTTATTCTTTCCTCCTTTTGTGTGTGTGAGTGTTTGTTCTCTAAGCAGGAAATATTACTAACTAAATACTGTGACAGATGTGAGTCAGCAGTGCGTAGTTTCATGTAAAAACTAGCTTGAACATGAACCTGCGCAAAACAACAGGGAAAAGAGCAGCGACAGAGTGAACTGTGTAAAAGCAGAAAAAGAAATCCAAGATGTAATAAGATGATGAATAATGAGATGAGAAAGAAAGGATTGGGATAAGAGAAGAGAGGAGACGTAGAGAAGAAAAGAGAAGCGAAGAAGAAGATGCTGCTTGGCCACTAGTGAGGGGGCCTGAGTTTGACAGATGCTTTCAGTGATGACCATCTGCCCTGAACAGCAGAGGTGCTGAACTGCAGGTTTTAAAGCTGCTCCTTCCAACCGCTCCAAATGAAGCAGAGAAGAGGACCTCTGGACAAAAGGTTGTGCTGAGAGAGGAGCGAGGGCCACGCCATCGCTGTACAACTTTAATTTATGATGGATGAGATCTGAGGAAAGGTCAGGTGGTGATAAATAGGAGAGCGTTTGTCCCGGGAGGTCATCAATTATGCCGCGGCTTCTAACTTTCGATCTTGTGGGCGAAATAGATCTCTTCTTTGTAAGAAAAGTATCTCTCAGAAAATTGGAGTGTATTAATCAAATTGGTGATAAAAGGGGTGGCTGGAGTGTGAGGGGAAGCATATCAACTTAAATCTGAGCCATGATCCATATCAAAGTAGGTGCTCATGCTGTGTTTTGATGCATAACTGCGTTCTCAAGCAGCATTACAAGGTACAGGGCTACATCCCTTGAACCAAAACAGAGTACACCATTGATTTACACAACCTTCTCAATGGCAATATTAGAACATATTAGTCTCTTCTTTGTAACAGTACAGTATGGCAAGTGTTCACCTACAACATGCATGAGGCTCTCAATACAAGAAAATTAACATTCAGGATATCAGGACCTCATGTGTGGTTACTCAAATCATGCAACATATCTGGTACGCAATCATCATTTTATTCTACGTCAAGGAACACATGTTATGACACTTCCCTATAACAATAAAGCTGAAAAACAGTTGTATACTAAAGAGTAACTAAAGTTTATTTTAAAATATTTTTTTCCATAAAGTCAAAATTTTGATAAAGTTTTACTGTATACCACATAATTAAGGTAATGCTTAAAGTAAAGTTAGTTAAAGAAGTGAAACATTTTATATTGCAAAAGTTTTCAGTTTGTAGAACAACAAAAAAAAAAATCTCTCAGGAAACAATTGACTTGTGGAAAGCATACAAGCATTAAATATTTATTATAGCCGTGCAAAAGCTATGCTTCCTAACAGTGAGAAGCTACATGGATGAGGTTAGATGGCCTCTTTTTTTTTTTTTTTTTTTTTGAGAGAATTAATTCAGTCAACTGGGGTCATAGAAAATGTCAGAATTCTGTTAATCGAATAAATGTTTTATCCCCTGATTTAGTGTTAACCACAACATCCAACCAAAATACACATTTGGTGAATAAAGTTTGAGTGTTTATACATCACTCCATGTCTTCACAGCTCTTAACAGCCTTTATTTCACTGGAACCTTTCAGAGAAATAGGTTAAATTCCATCCCAAGGTAATGAAATACAGAAGTCTCTTCTTGAAAGGGCCGAAAGGAACAACAATAAGATCACAGTGGCTGACCTTTGACCAAGGCCACCGTCCTTTTATCATCACCGTCCTTCCCCTTTTCTTCCCCTTGGCAAAAAAACGGCCGCTGTAGGAAAAGTTATTAGCCTCCCTCTATTGTTTCACAAACTCAGCCCAGTAATGTAGAAAAGATTGCGATGATTATGGGACAAACTGAAGGAAAAGAGACAAAAAAGAAAAGAATGATGAAAAAAGAAGATATGGCTTGATGGGACATGAAGTAAAAGTCCTAATTCTTTCTTCCTTGGTGGTGTATATCAAACCAGAGCTGAAGGGGTAATGGTCTTTTTATTTAGCTGACAAGAAGCCAGGATGTCGAGCCCCCTTCCAATCGATGGGTCTCCATTGTCTCCCTGCTAGCCCACATAGACAAAAAACCTTTACTTGAATTATCTGCTACAGCCCCAAACAGCTGTTTTTAACACAGTTGAAAAGATAAAGAAATATATTAGTGGGGCCTCTGTAGCTGTGGTGACCCCAATGAAAATGTATTACCCTTGTGCCACCTCTAATTTCAGCCCCCAGCAGCTTTTACTAGTGCTACGGGTTTTTAATTGTAGTCCCCCATTGTGTTTACTGCTTTAAATGAGTCATTCATTCTATTTAAATGACCCAGCATGTGCACCATGGTGGCTATTAAAGGTGTTACATTATACTATGTTGTGGCAGTGCTAACCAAAATTGTCAAGTTTGTATTTTATATATATATATATATAATTTACTTTTTAAAGAAAAGTATTACTTTTGACAGATGCATCAAGTCGTTACTAATTACTGATTTTGTATTTGGGAATAATTTTTCATTAATTTTGAAAGATTTCATACCAGACAATATGTTTAAATAACTAAAACAAACAAATAAATAAAAATGTAGTCATGCAGTAGCATCAAACAGTTTGCTCTCTCTGCCTCTGTTTTTCCAAAATAATATTAAGTGATGGATCTTGAACCATGACAGTATATTTTTGCTGTCACTTTTAATTGTGTTTATCTCACTTCTCCACCTGCTCATAAGTCTTTGTTTGCGGGGGGACATCTTGATTGTTCAGGAGCCCTGCAAGAAAACTAACAAAAACAGCTATTAAACCCTGGGTCAACAGTCATATTTTGTGTCTGACTTACTATTGCAATAAACATCCCCTGTGAAAACCTGAGAGACAAGTGCCACATCGAAATACCAAATAAAAGATTCACAATCAAAAATCCTTTCGGTTGGTCATGCACTTGAACAAAGGTATGGAGTATCGGCCCAGCTATTATTGTCACCACCCCAACCCCCTTCCAATCAGCAAAAGAAAGGGGTGGAGGTGGTTGTGATGGTGCGGTGAGGGGCTCCACTCCTGCTTCTCTAGTCCCAGGGTATGGTGTAGGGGTCTCCTAAATGTGCCATGTCTTATTGATCCATATGATCCTTCTAAAAAAAACAGCCAGACTAGCACTTACACACCACCCCAGCTGAGTAAGGGCTATTGCTGCGCTACGAAGCTAATCAATTGTCTCTGTATGGAACGGCTTGTCTTCCGCATGACAATGTCAGTTTTCTCTTACTGGCTTAGTTTCCTTTACAGAATCTTACTGTAGCAAAATGAAACAAATGAACAAACAAATGAAAGATGCTCGGGGTGATTTTTTTTTTTTTGCATTTGAGATGAAGTCAAACATTTTCTTTTCACTCTTTATGTGCAGAATAATACTTTGTCCTGAAATTTGCAGAGAGGACTTCTCTTGTGAGTTTTGAAAAGTACACTGGAGTGGATTCATTTTACAGAATAACATACCTCATATGTTTTGGTTACTCTATCCTTGTGAAAAACACAGTGACAATGGGACATGACAAACTGGAAAAATAAATAAATAAATAAATAAATAAAATAAAACATAGAGCAACTATTCAGCTGTGAGGACTGGACCACGTTTTTAGGATAATATGTATGACTGAGAGGGATTTGTGAATGATTAGAACTTAATTTGCTGCCAGCTGTGCCTCATGAAATCAATTCAGTTGACATTTTGAACTTTAACCAAAGCCATGTATGCCCAAATTAGTGATCCAATGTCCTCCCTTTTTCTGCGAGCAACATTTAACTTGCTTCTGCAGGAATCTGGGTTTGGTTTTTACAAAAATACCACGCCTTAGCTCCCACAGCTTGAAAAATGACATCGATTTACTTCAGCTGACTAAAACAGTTTCTTGTCTGCAAAAAATGACAATCAAAACAACTTCTGTTCTGAAATGTGTTATTTCAGATTGTCAAACAGATGCAGAAAATCCCAACGAAAAACCAAATAGAGCCTGAAGGAGAATTTGGTTGACCTCAAAGCCTCTTACCCTGTTTTTGTAATGTTTTGGCCCGACACATGGGAGATACTACCAAGGGTCTGGTCACTGTGTTATCTAACAAGTTTATTTCAAGTGAGGAAACATGGTGATAGAAAATAATGAAATATATATAAGAAGACCAGTTTTCAAAACTACATGTCTGCCTTGGAATTGTAAGAACTCAGGTTCACGATGTCATCCACATACTTGGACTGTGCAATGCAGGAAAAAGGGGGAGGGGGAAAAAAAAATGAAACTCGCAGCTCTCCATTTTTCTGAAAGCTTATATGTGACCCACTGATGAAAAGTTCTTCCTTCGGAATTAAGTTGAATGTCCAGCGTTATCTCTCTGTTGGAATTTCTCTTATCGCCCCGAGGGAAGCGAGTGACAGATTGATGCAAGTTCTTACCTGAGCCTCCCCACGTACCCTCTGTATGTATCCTGCAATGGACAGATACTGTTAGTGCGCCCGGCTATTTTATACTTAGACCTCTCAAAAGCTGTTGAGAGACGGGGGTAAGGGAGATGGTCCCGGGCATCCGTGTGCTTGGGTGGGAGGGGGATTTGGTTTCAAGAGATGTGGGGCTTTGTCTACAGGCCGTAATATTGCTGCACAACACACAGCCATATTAAAAAAAATTATAGTAACATATTTCACATCGTCTTTGGATTTGTTTTCAAGACAATTTCCTTCCACTGTTTTTTACTATGCCTGCTTAAATAAGTCAGAACAAAATACACTGAACAAAGGAATTCAAGCTATAGTGAATGTATCTGGTCAATGAAAGCTGGGGTTGATTATCATATATTGGATTTGAGCAATTGTGGATTTGTTTATTAGTTCTGGTATAAAATTCTGGTTCTGATTCTTGTCCTCATTTGAGAGAGCAACAATTATTTTGAAAGCGAAAGGAATTTTTGCTGTCATAAACAGTTACTGGAAAATGGCATGAAAATATGCATGTTTTTGTTTGTGATACTTGAGTTAGATGTGCTGCAGTATCATTAGCTGATTCATCATTGTCTTTTAGCTTAACCACACATGAGCCATGCGCTTCGACACAATCAACACCAACAACGTAGAAGTACGACACATCCAAATTTCTATTAGCAAATCAAAATTTATTTTATTTATTTTTTTCTTTTCTTGAATACTTAGCTCTAGTAAAATTGTAACCAGTTCCCATTTAGAACTAGGTATTGATAAAACTGGATTGGCATTTTGACATCCTTAAATGACCTTAAACGCAGGAAGAACTGCAGACAGCCACATGGTGAACACATTTACACACACATTGTCTTTAATAGGGAACAAAAATCTGTAAATGCTTAAGAACTGGCTCGAATGTCAGATTACATTAACACATTACATCAGCATGTGCTACATCGGGCAAAAATCACAAATTCAAGGGTAAAAAAAAAAAAAAAAAAAATTAGCCACTGATAGATCTCTATGCATCAAACAGTGATAGTGAGTGATAGCTCAGGATTTTTCATTTAAGTACTATACTTGCACAGAAATTCATGGTAGTTGTAAATCCAGGCACTTGAGCCTTTGACAAACCATTAAGGAAAGCATTTAAGTATTAATAGCACCATCTATTTTCCTCACTCGAAGAACTGAACCCAAAATGCTACATTTAACATATTTTTAAAGCTAACACACAGCTATAGATTTACTAACTATAACCAAAGCTTTAAATTGATTGCTCTAGTCCCCAGGTTGCAGAAACTTAAGAAGCCTCTGTCATCCACTTTAAGATGCACTTGAATCGGCTGTGGGTAACGCCTGATTAGTCAGCCTGCCAGAACAGCTTCAGGCAGCTTTATTCACTTCTGGGAGTGCTGACTGCAGGACCACCAATTACTGTATGAGAGGTTATGATCCGAGATCAGTACTTCTGTTTAAAGATGCTTTGGGAGTATGGATCATGGCAGTTGAGGTCTCTACATCCTCAAGTAACTTTATAACCTTTGTTGAGCCGTGAGTAGAGTTAAACTTCTGACTTGTACGTTGTGAATCTTTTTATTTTTTATTTTTTTTTTTGTAATTACAGAGTTTTAGAGTGCACAGACATTTGTGATATTTGAGAAAACTGCATTAACAGTGATCAAAACTTGACATCCTGACAGTATATCTTGAACTGAAGTGCGGTGAACGCTTATGGTGACCTCTGACCTTAAACTAGTCTGAGGAGATCAGAACAGCTGAATACATCTAAAGCTGGGGTGCTGAAGTTGAATCCCTTTTGCAGAGCTATCGGAAGGATCTTCCTCCTTCTGCATACCAAGACGGGGCTTTTACCTCGCCAATAATCTGCACCTGGACAGTGTTGTTCTACTTGTGGGCTTATCGGAGAAGTCATACATTTTATCATTCACCAGGTGCAGCCAGGACATGGTTTAAGGCACACAGGGTCTCTGTTATCGAGAGAATATATCTCAGTGTCTGATGCCAGGGATTCAGAAGGGAAATGACGGTGTTGGGACCTGATGCGATGGATAATGTACAGTCTGGTATTTTGGTTGAGAATAAAGTAAAAGAGAACACACACTGTGCAATGCAACCAAAACATTAAAAGAATCAAATTCATAGTAGTGAATTCCAGGTTTTCAGAGGCAGTTTTAGCAGCAGTGTAATATAGAGAGTGTGACGTAGAAAATAAATTAAGTAATTTACTTAAATACTTTAAGTAATAATGAAACATTACTGAAAGTGTGAAAGATGAACTGAAAAAATATGAGACTTTAGTTTGATTTAAAGTGCCTAAAAAAAGACCAGAGATCAGAGAAATGATTAGTCTGACGTGTTGCTGAGTAGACTAGAAGAGGAGGATACTGGGGCTAAATGGAGAACTTCTGTTATCTGCTAATCTATCTTTAGTTTATTTACTATTTAATGTGGGGTACACATTTTCTTAAATAAACAGTTGCTTTCGGTATTTTTTTTTTTTGGCAAGATTTGCTTCGAACTTCGGTTGGAAACTCACAATACTGCATTTCCAAACCAATCTCTAATCAGTATGAATCTCAGAAAACTACGTGTATGACTAAATTAAAGTAATATTAGATCTCTAAATACTGCTTTACAATTTAGCCCCATTTGACAGATCATCCATCTTGATCATATTCAGAGAACACAGCACCTGTAACCTATATTCGAGTGAATCTACCGGGTCTCTCATGGGCAGAAAAGGAGAAGGAGAGAAGACAGAAAAGCAGAAGGAGATCCATCAGGTGATGTATTACCCTGTAGGCATTGTAATTTGTTATATAAGCTTCATGTAAGCTCAGCAGCAAGATTAAAGACCTCCAGCTCAATGTATCAGTCACCCGTCAACTGCTGGGTCAATTTCCCTTTAACCCTTGTTTTGTGGTTCATAACCCTCTTACAAATATGACACTGTCAATCAAAATGTAGTGGCCGAGCTGACTGCCCCTGTGTCCTCTTTTGCCATGTTTGAAATAAGCTTGTCCACAATTCAACCCAGAAGAAAAGAGAAAGAAGGAAAGCCCCAAACTGCTTTGCTTTCTACGTTTGTCGGTTTAAGTTTATAGTTTCTCTTTATTTTCAGAATAGCATTTCAAACACTCAACTCAGTGACAAAATTCAATTTAATTCTAAATCCCATGAATTAATATTGGTTTTGACATACTGTGTGTTCTGTGTGTCGATGGTTTGCCTCCCAGGCAGTTTTTTTTTTTTTTTTTCCTGGATTTGGGAAACAGGCATCTTGAGAGGCTCACTAGTCATTAGCAGCCAACAGACATTGGACGCATTACACACTGTGACACAAATGAGTAAATGAATCAGCACATCTATTAAAGGGTGTGTTCCCGCCATGGTGCCGTGATACGATAAGCCCATATTTTGTTTTGAATCCTAATGACTGGCGTAGGTGTGCATTCATCATGGATTATTGGGGACTTAATTTAATTGAGCTGAAGCGATTGCCTGTAAATCACATTACACTGTCATTTCTCTTTACAGCGAGGAGACAAAAGCTCCCGCTGGCTGTGACTTGACAAGACACCAAGGTGGGTGTTCCAGCAGGCAGCTATGTTCCACCGACGGAAAGATGGAGTAATGAGGATTAGAGCTATGTATTTATAATTCAAAATAACGCCTTTGAATATCAATAATGGAAATGACTGTGCACACAATGAGAGCTGTTATAATGTTTGATTGTTGTCAACAGATATCTGCTCAAGCTGCCGTTGTAGCTCTTTGTCTAAATCCAGTTAGCATGGTGATAAACTGGGGTCTGATGGTGTTTACTCTGGAGTAGCAGCAGCGCAGCTGAAGGAATGCTCTTATCGCTGTTATTGCCGCCACTGCTTCACACAGTTGGTTAACAAACTGGCCGGGAAAATAAGAGCTGACAGTGTTCAGCTCCCTCAGGTGCCTGCAGCCTCATTCCCTCAGCTAATGTCCATCAGTATCGCTCATTATTCAAATGAGATGAATGGGATATTGTCAGACAGCGAGAGTCGGGTGGCAGTGTTATTTTGACCTATTGTAAATGTCGCAACCTTGCCCTGGTACCTTCGCTTAAAGCAGCTGAGGCTGAAGGAGTGCTGCTTGGTGTAAATAATGACCCTTGGGTGTCAGGTTTTTATGAGATGCCTCTCTATAAATCAGCTGGGCTTGGTCATGACATCAATTTTAACATGGAAAATTGACACCTGGCTAATTTACAAGGAGTTTGTAATTCAAAATAGCATGAAATAGAAAAGTGATAAAAGACTCATGCAGATCTGCTGAAACAAACGTGGTGACGATCGGCCACAAGGCTGCAGCCTATGAAAGTGTTTACTCTGTGTTTACTTTCCACTCATCAAAAATAATCCACACTGCAAAATTTAAAGAAAAAAAAAAAACTTTAAACTCACCCAAAACAGAACGCTTTATCAAGTGAAGGCAGTGATGTGAACTGCAAAAAGCGACACCAAAGAAACTGCAAAGAAGCGACAGTGTACTGCACGGGCCCTCTGTATTGAGAGGAGGAGGCCAAGTGTATTGTATCCCATAACCTCCTGTTATTGCCACACAACACAAGCGGCGGTGGCGGCCCCAGCCACTATGATGGAGCACCCTTCTCCTCCTGAGAAAGAATGTTTGCTTACTATTTCATCATCCCCCGGGGCCACAGGAAAATAAGCCCATCAGTTGTCATTGTGACAGGATAAAAATGGAGCCGTCATATTTCAGTAACACAATGTATGCGAAGGGAAAGAGAGAGAGGAAGAGAGAGAGACAGTGAGAGAGAGTGCCATCCAGCACCATCACCCTATCCAGCAAATGAATTATGGACCAGCTCCTTTCTCACGCAAAGACTATAAGTTAATATTATCTCCTCAGGATAATTATAGCAAAGTTCAATTACTGACCAAGCATCACCATGTGGCCCTGTGCTGCGGGTTCTGACACACACCCCTTTTACACATTTATCTTTTCACTCCAACACAGTAAATCTGCATGATGGCAGTGATTTATCTACTGGTGCCCGGTCCCTAGCTCCACTACCATTCTTCTTCGCATACAACGATTGGCCCGGGTCCCTTGAGTCCCCTTGAGCTTAATGTAAGCTTTTCTTTTTACACTGTGTTTTCGGACCAATTTGTGTCCCCCCTTTTGTCTTCAATGAATGGGGCAGAGGTCTGGGATTTTGAATTTACTCCACAAGATGTATGACCTGGTGATTGCTATAAGAGGGGGCACATGAACTCCACTGCAAATCCTCTGGGTGCACCATAACAACTGCATTGTGCAGGACTACCCTGAGCTCTTAACAATACGGCTCTCAAGCACGAATCATGGATGTTCTGTGTGAAAACCTTGACATTGACTGCAATTGAAAGCAACATGTTGTCTTGTCAGCATAGAAGGCATCTTGTTGGCTCTGTTACCATTGGACTGTAGTGGTGTTCTTCAGAACAATGCTGATGGTTAAAGGGCTCCAAGGGAGCAGGGCAGTGCTGCAAGCTACCCCAGAGACATGTCCTCAAGTTCACATGGATAAATAGTGCGACAACTGGACCCCGCAAGCTTTCAGTGGATTCTAGTTTTAATTTATTCTTCCTCACTTGCAGTAAATTATGAGTATGAATATTACAAATTGTATTTTTTTACAGTTTCCTTGTCATACCCCCTGTTTTTTTTTTACTTGATACATATTTACTCAGACATTAAAACTATTTTCACTCAATATTAATTTGCTCCTTACTATATTAAAAATCAAAACTGCTTCATTTTCAACAATTCACACCCAAGACAGACTTTCGTAACCAAATAAGATCTGCAAATGGACAACAAGATAAGCTTGGGTTAGGGGTAAAAGATCAGAATGACACCAGATACATAGGACCATTGTACAGATTCCTGACATGTTTCAGCATAATCACTTCCATTAAACATTAACTGTGCAAAGGTGTCACAAACAACTCAGAGGATATCATGCGTGTCACCAGCGTTCCTATGCAACTGTACATTTGTGGGAATTACATCTAAAAGATTAAATAGGAATATCAAATTAGGAAGCATATATTACAGAACAATATGTAAGTCAGCCATTTTTATATCACACAGACTCTTACTCCTAGTGTGACATTTGATCTACAGCATATTATATCCCGTACTCTGTACCAGGCTATTTGCATAAGAATTGACTGTCTGCCTACTAAGCAATGGCCCGCTTAAAGACTCAGCTGAAAATGTGTGCGTGTCACGAATATGAACATCTAAATCAAGTCAGAGCCTCACCCTCATATTCCGCAACAATTATTTGGCAACACCGTGATAGTCACATTCAAACAAATCAAATTTCATTCTTATGAGACACATGTTAAAGAGGTGTACACTTTCAGTAATTATTCTGTAAACTCAGCCCCATATTTTCATGCAAATGTATTAGATAATGACACGTCAAATATGAAATCCAATTTGCTGGTTATGAAACACATGTAGGGAAGAAATGTGTACACTAATTATTTCTGGGGCATCCTGCCCCCCGCCCCCCATCCATTTCATACACAAACTGAACTGGATATTACATTTGCTTAAAACTCAATCATGAAAAATGAAGACTCGATTTGAAAAATTTTAATAAAGATAAGTTGCTTCTATCATTGAATCAGGGAATGCTAATCGGCGCTTTCATTCGGGTGGCGGCAGATAATGTCACCCTAGCTTGAGGCTCTTATTTTGCAATAAAGCATTTACATTCTAATGATTTTATTATAGCTTATACAGGCTGTCAGCGACAGACCAACTGAGCCGCAGCCCCCTTCCTCCCAGCCTCTCCCATTCAAATCGGCTGGCAAATTGTATCAGCTATCAGCTCAGAGTGCTTTTATCAAGCTGGCCCAGTGGCAAGCCAGGGCCCACCACAATGAGATGTCTATTGCTTGAAGAGTCTGTATTTAATCATTTCTGCTCGCCGGTATTGTTCTGCTTACAGTGCATAAATAAGTGCTTCAAATAACCCTGGAGTGCCACTGACAATGAAACAAAGTATCTGTCTTATTTATCTTCCTTGCATTCCTCATTGTGCCCCCTTTATATATACAAAGAAAAAAATATATATATACTTATATAAAATGTATTTTTTTTCTTTGTTTTTCCACCACTTTCTTTATTTGCTGCAGGCGATGTTTCTTATTCACTCACCTATCATCTTGGAACAGTCTGAAATTACTGACTGATGAGTAGAAAGCTTTTGAGATATAGATAACCAAAAAGCCCTTTTGAATGGGGAAAAAAAATCTCCAGTCTCCTGACAACTCTGTTGGAGAATTATGAGAAAGGAAAAAAAAAAAAAAAAACTGGACTGGGGCCAGTTCCTCGGGAAGTGAGGAATCTTTCTCTTATAGAGAGATGAGAGAAAACCGGCCATATATTAGCTTGCATCACTGTACACCAAGGTCCTCATACCTAAGCAACACAATAGTGTGTTTGTCAGTATCTTCCAAAATGACCCATATGCATTTTCTGATCTGCCACCCATATGGTTGAGGTACTGTTAAATTTAGGTAACAAATAATATTTAGTTGAGGTTTGGGAATGATGGTTAAAGTAGTAACAAGTCTGTCATTATCTTTAAAGGAAGCCATAATTGGTTGGAGAAAGGACACAAATACCTGTCTACAATGCTGAAGTCAACCATTCTGCACGCCCCTGCATCCACCACAACGTATACACAACTACTTTTCACTGTCTGCCATATTCAATATAGCAGTTGATTTTAGAGCTTAAAGTACTAAATGTAGATCACTAAAATTAGATACCACTGTGTTGAGTTTGTACTTTGTTCTCATGGAACAAATTTTCTGTTCTATGTGTGGAGCTGAGGACCGAGAAGGAAACAAGATCAGTGGCTCTCTGGACACCTAACATGTCACAGTGAAACTCTGTTGTGGCCGGTGTGTTTATGTTAAAACATTAACAGAGACTCAAGACTCAAGCCCGGAAATACTGTAAGCTGTCTGTTATTAAAAGGTGCAACAGCTTATTAGTGCACTTTCCATACAACCTGCAACATGGGCTGCAAACACAATTAGTCTTACTCTAATTCTGTTGTATCAGTTTTTGCCAAAATTAGACTGATAACATTTTAAAAAAGCGAGTTAAAAAAAAAAAGAACAAATTCTTGTTGCTCTGGTGCTAATGTGTTACTTCGGCTTGGGATTTACCTCTCATGTCTGATCATTGTCATACAATTATTGGTGTCAGTTAAACACTGAGGACAGCAATGACGTGATGCCCTCATCCATGTCCTTCTATAGTTTTCAGGTGTTCTAATACGGTGTCTGGCCATTGCTCCCTGTTCAGGGTGTACCTATACCCTCGGCAGCGTGGTATTGTGTTCCAAGTTTAACAAGAGTGCTTTGAACTCACTTTGGAGTTGAATCACCTAACCCTGGGGCAGGTTTGTCACCGTAGCCTCATGTATCAACACGAGACAGAGAATGCCTCAGAGGGACTTTGACTAATTGGGGGGGTTAAACCGCTGTTCATGAATCTCTGGCCTGATCCCCTCAAAATATAATGAATCCGGGCAGGTTTTGAAAAGCCAGGAAACATTTCTTGTGACCTTAGTTGTGAGGCGTTATTCCGGGAGACATGACCGTAAACCCATCCCTCTTCTCCTAGGGCAGTTAAATACCTGCCATTGTGCACCATTGTTCCGTTATTGCTGTTGTCCCTTTTTCTTTCAAGCCCAATTCTTTATTTTGGTGTATATTGTTACTCCAGAGGAGCTCTTTTTATCCTGAAGGCAAACATCAAACTAAGAGACAATATCAGCTCCACAAAAGACCTCCAAACTCCATTATGTTTTTTTTTCTTCTTTTTCTGTCTCTGCGTCTTTCTCCCTCCCTCTCTCTCTCGTCCAGTCTTTAGGAGAGTATCACAATTCTCTCTTGTGTTAAAGAAAAGGTAATTTCAAAAGTGTTGGAATCTTGTGGTTAAATGATCCCACTGAGCTCTTGTTTATGTATTGTAGGTATAGATTCAACCGAGAGCAGCAAGCGGATTCATAATTTTAGTACAAATGGCTGTGAAGCTTGACATTGACCATAGTCTGAGGCTGATGAATGTGGCGTAGCGGAGTGTAAAATGTTGTGGAGTAGCATAATAGGCATTCATGAACTTGTTCAACATTTCTACTAATTTGTTTTTGCTACAACATCGGAAAGCCTTTTCAGATACAACAAAATTACATTGCCTCTGAAAACACTGGCAAGTTACAGTGGCAGCTCCATGAAACTGACAAAAGTGGAAAACTAAATGTAAAAGGTTAATGTTAAAGGGCCTCGGCATTCTTTTAAGATTAAAACATTTTAGCAACTTTGATAAAAGTGAATTTGGTGGATGGTAAATTTTTAAATTTTAAAGGTTCTTTGTAGTAGACATTAAAATACATGCATTTTTTTTTTCATGCAGTGGATTTACTGTTCGGACATTTTATTTGGTAAACTAATGAAATCTGAAATAATTATACCTTGATCTGAGCCAAAAGCTTGTTTGGCATCAGAAAAACTACTTGAGGTCACTGCGTCATTACACTTGCAAATAGCTGACCTTCCATATGTTCAAACCTGTGTTCATCTAAACGTTTGTGCACATTTAGGTTCAGAATCTTTATGCAGTTTCAATTTATCTGTCACCTCACTCGGGTAACAGGTAATAAATATAGTCAGAGAGTCACAATGATAAGCCAGCATTTCAGTGGAAGATGAGAGCTTTTTTAATGCTTTAAAAAAAAAGAGAGAGAGAGAGAAGAAAAACGTGGGGCGGGGATATTCATTCAACAGACTATTCCACTGTCCTTTCAGTCATTGCATTATTCACTGTGTGTTCATTTCCTGTTGATCAGATTGACTGTTTGATGTATTCCCCTAACTTGACACAATGATGCTGATAAAACAGTGGCAAATTTACTTATTCTGGTGACAGACAGCAATTTAGCGGGAAATGAAGTTGTCTTGACGACGATGCCATATTACATACACACCCTGGCAAATAACCTAGTTTGAATAATCACCGCCACTGTCTGTTTAAATGATTTTTATACCCATTTTAAAGGAAGCCTTTGATGTGATTTGATATGTGAATACTAATTCCCTGACTGCGAGAGGGAGGTGGTGAAGAGTGGAAATTATTTCAGTATTATGATGTCAGTCAATCCTCTACCACACCTACCCCCTTATTAACTGGTAATGATTGAGCTACTACATCCACTAACACTGCCTTCGGTGCTTTAGAGCACAGTGCATTTGATTTCAAAAAGGTTGCGGATGCTTTAATCTTATTGTTTTGCTACTCTGTGCAGAATATTAAGTTTGGGGGAAAATATGAATGAGCGTTATTGTTTGTGTCCTCTCTGTGTTTTTCTCTGGAAGCAGGCAGTGTTATGTGCCAGCTGTAAACCACAACCCAACATACTAGGAGTACAATGCAACACACACACACACACACACACACGTTTATGTATATGTTTTTGATTAATATCAATTGAATAAATTATATTATATATATTAAATTATATGTATTAAAGTAATCTAAAAGATAAAAGCAAAATTTCGACTTTAGTTTTGACACTGCATAATAGCACAGTGCAAACACTTCTTGTGTCTCTCTTTTGAAAGCATCAGTTGAGTTCAAAGACAAATGCCCTTGTTATCCCCCTCTGTGCCTCTGTTTTACATAGCACAATGCCCTAATACATGATTTAAGGAGCTTTCACATATCACATGCATTAGGATAATGGAAGGGAATGATAAAACTTTCAGTAGCATTAACATGCGATGCATAAAATAAAAGAATGAGAGAAAAAGGTTCAAATAAGACTGTTGAATTAAAAAAAAAAATCTGAGCTTTTGGGCAGAATGTGCATGTCACAGAGGGATAACTAGGCTGCCAATTATACATTATTTATGCAGTTATCACATTTATTCAGTTTTTCACCTAAAGTGGTAGCACATGTGAGTAGAAATGTTTATAATGAACATTAAAAGTTTTTTTTTTTTTGTTTAAGGAAAAGCAGTAATGCATTAAAAAGTATCTGAGTGTGCAGCACTTTTTATGCTGACAGCATTAGGTATCCCAGCAAAATAATCTTGACTGTGAACTTTGTTCCAGTACTAGGGATCAGATCAATGATCCTGACAGATTTTCTTTTTATATAAAAACTCTAGATTGCTCTAGATTTTTCTTAGGAAATGCACATTGAAAACTGGATTGAAACTCACAGTTTTTCAGGTAAAAGGACCACTAATTCACGACTGAGTCTTCCTGCAGTCAGTGATTGGAAAGTTTCTTTCTGAAACATAACATAAATGCAAATTTAGTCAGAAACTGAGAATTTAACTTTTATTTATTTATTTATGACATGACTGCCCAGTTAAGAAAACTTCTCAGTGGGAAACCCATGTGATGAGATTTCTACAAGCATTAGTACTTCATTTAAGGTAGTAGTAGTATCTTGAATATTGATCTGCTGTAGCTTCATTAGCTGGGAACTGACATCTCAGATTGATGTCTCTTTAAACTGGGTCCTGGTCAGGGATACCTGGGGAATCACACTATTGACTTTGGACTGTTTATGCTGCTAGGCCTCTGGAGACTTTGTGTTAGCTTTAATGGGATCCATCAATTCAGCTTCCCTTTTAATAATTATTGTTTTACCATTCACCAGAGAATACAGCATCTGAAGTTATTTATTTATTTATTCACTGTTGCCTGGAGACAACAGAGACTGTCTTGTCTTGGTCTCTGCATAAGGAATTTACAATGTGGGGGTTTGTTTTTTGTTCATTTTTCTAAGTCATGACAAGCTCCTCCTTTCAACCTGTTCTTCCAAAGAACAACACACAAGGGAATATTACAAAGAAAAGATACATTTTCCATATGAGTAATCCAGAAATCCCCTTTCATTGATTTGACATCATTAACCTGTATGTTGAAGAGAGCGAAATGGGCTTTTCCCAAAGATTAGCATTGTTTAATTGAAAGAGTCTACTCCTCTGGGTGAAATATTGAAACTGATTTTCATGCACTTGATGCCAGAATGCTGTTGTTGGTCTTAACAGCGTCTTTGATTTTTCTCTGGTTTAACACACAGTGACCACAGGAAGTTGAGACACATAAAAGCACAACCTTGCAGACCTTCAAGTTCACCTTGTAAGGTGGGGGAGGGGGGAGGATGTGGGTTTCCTCAGATGGTTCTAAAAAGGCGTTTGGAGAGAGAGGGAGAGAGAGAATGACAGAGTGATAGAACAAGAGGAAGAGAGGGAGAATTAAGTGATCTTGGTACATGATGAAAAGGAATGCTAATGTTAAGTACATTGATCAGCTGCTCTGCTACAGCCAACCCACCCTTTGCCCCCTTGCAATATCAATACATTGAAAACATCATTTGTATCAGCAGTTGTTTCTTTAATTAAGATCTGGACCAAATCTTTGGTATTGATCTGTGCCATTACCTTATCGACGTTGTCTCGCCAAGCTGACTCAGTGGCTTTTTCTCTTTTGAAATGACGCTGCTTAGGGGTACAAAGTGCACCGCCGTATTATGTCATATAAGCAAAGCCACGTCTTTGTCTGCTGTCTGAACAAGGTATTCGAGGTAAGTGGTACAGACCAGTATTGACATCCGTTTGTGTCACTTAACAAAATTAAACATGTGGGAAAATAGCCTGCAAGACTTGAATTCTTGAGGGAGTAATGCATTTGAATCTAGCAGACGTGATTTGACACAGAGTGCTTAGCAGCATTGTTTTATACTATGGCGACGCCAGTATCTTGTTAAGCGATACAAGCAAGAGATATAGTCTTAAATATTACCAAAGGGCAAAACATGTAGTGAAAATAATATAATATTTTCTTTTACCAAGTGTGTACAGCAGAATTTCTTTCTCTTCACAGAATATTTTCCCAAGAGTCCAGCAATAATTCCCTCTGAAATAGCCTCTTTTTCCTCAATGCAGTGTACAACATTTACTTCATCATCATTAAGAATCTATCCCACAGTCATTACAGTGATTGATACAGCCATTGAAACCTTAAAGGCATATTTTCTATACAGAAGATCCCTTTACTTGGATCTCTCTCCTGTCTAACTGAACAATGACACATTTTCTCTTATCTGGGTTTTTGGGGAGCTCATCCCTACATCAGCCAACTCTCATTTCCCTCCAGTCCTCCCTTCTTCACCCTCTCTACGTTTCTGCCTTCCTCCGAGGCATCTACAGAGCCGCCTGGTGTCTCCTCCCCAATCCAGCCCCTCACATGGCGTGCATAGTATAGGAGATGCTCCTGAATCCACAATGCCTTGCTGTGCCTCAGGTGAGGTTTTCTTAAGAGCCTACCGCCACATTCTCTGCCTCGCAGGCGGCCGTCGACACTCAACCAGCCCGCGTCCTGCTGAATACCGCCAGTCAATCCCACTTGTCTCACCGCATGAAGCAGTCCAGCATCCACCCACCTGATAAAATACACAGCTCCCCCCTCCCTCTCCAAGCCCCTGAAGTGTTAAATTTTTTTTTACCCCAACTCAACCCCCACCTACCCCTGCAGGAGCACCCCACATTACACTCCTGAAAAACCCCCAAGAAGAGTATTTATTTATTTATTTTTTTTATGGGTGAAAGGATCAGTGGAGGCTTTGCATCTCCATGGGCATTTTGAACAACGCCTGCTTCGCTCCGATTGCAACCACCACAAACAAATCCAATAGCCACCGCTAATCTGATCATCTCATCCACAGCACTTTTCATGCTGGGTTCCTCCCTCAGAACCCCTTGTACTAGTTCCAGTCTGGGAATGTGTGATAAGACACTGGAAATTTAGTCATCATCTTCAGCGCAAAGGAGCTCAGAGGAGGGATTATGATATTCCTATAACCTTACATTGGATATGGACAGGGGCAGCTCCTAGCACGGATACAATCCTGTACATAGCTGTCTGTCCAGCCCTTTTTCTCCCAGCTTCATCCGCCGCCTCTTCCCTTTTAAAAGGTTGACTTTACAAGATTAGTGCACGCTACTCGTCATCATGTTAGCAGAGATAGCGAGGAGAAAACATAGTGTTTACTGTTGTTGAATACATTTTTGCCACTCTGGTAAGAGGCCCGATAAATATAAACTATTAA
The DNA here is from genome assembly GCA_037833715.1 of Toxotes lorentzi. NCBI lineage: Eukaryota > Metazoa > Chordata > Actinopteri > Toxotidae > Toxotes > Toxotes lorentzi. Next base: position 16,020,886 of record JBBMJY010000025.1, on the reverse strand, counting down.
TTCTATTTTTCTTCTGTATTAGTTTATAAAAAAAAAAAGAAGCCTAAGAATGTGTGAGTGGAAATGGATGAGTTAGATAAGTTTATTCTGAAGAGAAGCTTAAAAGGCTTTTTACGATTGGCTTGCTGAGATAGAGAAGCACTTGAGAATGGAAAATGACAAATATTTGTACCAGTAGATTTTTTTTTTAGCAGATTATTCCAAATGCTTGCTACACACAAAATGAGGAATGAGATAAAAATCACTCTCATTCCCCACAGACCTAATTTTGTTCAGGTTGGCACATTCAGATGTCTCTACCGCAAAGATGAGTACCGAGATGACTTTTTGGCATTTGTGGGTGCCAAACAAATCAAAACGCCATGTTCGCATTTCGCAAGCATGTGTCTCATTTAGTTTGGCAGTTGCGTGTGACTTGCTGTGTAATTATTGTGGATGTCATTCAGAACAGTTTTTGGCCGGTCAGCAGGGCTAGTATCTACTTTCAGTGGAAATAGTGTACTACATTTGCTACATTTTGAATATGCGAAAACATCTCCGTATCCTTCAGTTGAACTCACAGGAGCTGCATCAATTACTCCCAGCTCTACTTGGGAACTCATAAACTATTGGCACATGCACTGTCATTTATCCAGCTATTTAGACACAGTGGAATCAAGGACCTGGATAAAACATGTCAGCTAAACACACTGAAAACTGGAAAATTGGCTGGTGAAATGAAATTAGTTTGGAGGAGTAATGAAATAACATTTTCAGCCCAATTTACTGTCTGCTCTTGAGCTCACTGGTTTATTCTTGGCCGCACATTTTACATGATTTCAAAGACCAAGAAGAATCATATGTTGTTTTAGATAAATAGGCTTTGGATGATCTTCACTCTGGCCATCCTACACCTTTACAGACACAGCTGTTTTCAGAGATCATTAGTTAGGAAATGTATTGCCATTGTAGCCTTATAATACAGAGCAAAGCCAAATCTGAAAAAAAAAGCTGCACTGGATTCAAACAATGTGACTCATGATAGTTATTCGAAGACCTCTGCCTCAGGTTTTGTGGTGAGATGGACACACTAAATGGTGTCAGAGGCAGGTAATTATGTAGCAGACGCTCTGTAGAGCAGCTCGTCACTGTCACACAGTTCACAGTTCGCTATCTTTTCCCGAGAAACTACTAAGCTGCATCTAATCATGAAAAGAATCCCAAGATATATCTCAGTCCATTAGCGGAGTCACGCTTGCAGTATAACATCAGTCAAACATTATAATAGCCTGAGCGGCGCTGTGTCGTCTATACAGTAAGCTCATTGTTCTGTCACTTTTTAAAAGTATATATTAGACATCTTTGACAGGGGGTGTTAAATATTGATTATGATACATTTGAAATGTTTTGGCTGTATATTTTAACACCGCCTTTTCTCTGTCTCTTTTCGTCTCTCTCCCCCTCTCATTCGCTCTCTCTGGTCCTCTTAACAGTGCGGTAAGTTCACATTTTTTACCTCCTGTGATACAGACTCATTCAAAGTCAGATTAAATTAGGGCAGGGCTGTCTCGCTGAGATCCAGAGTGACAGAGATGTCCCAAGCTACAGGAAGCAGCAGTTACAGTTCCAACACCACCACCAACCCCCAGCCAACCCAGCCCCCGCACTTCCCACATCTCCCATCAATATTTCATTAGGTAACCTTAGAAGCAAAGTATAAGTGAACACGCACGCGTATGTGGAGTGTGCACGCACACACACACAAGCAGTAATTCTCAGTCACACACACACACGCTGTTCTTTTTCCCTCTGTTACCGCCGTACAGGTTTGCTGAGTTTCCGTCTAGCCAGACCTGCTACTCCTCTTCCACCTCCTCCTCATGGAAGATTTAGCTTCCATTCATTTATCCTCATTCAGGATGACAAAAATCAATCATTTCATTCTCTCTGGATGGCTACCCATTAAGAATGGGGACAGCAACTGAAATGAAATACACATTTCCCTCAGCTGATCCCCTCCTGTGATAGATTTGTGCAGCTACAAACAGGCAGAGGTAAGATTTCTGAAGTCAAAATGGAAGTATTTGTACTATATGTCTTCTAATCACCCTCATTGCACAGACACCAGGGTATTGATAGCATTCTTATCTCAGAGTGAATGCATAGTGAGTTGAGTTTATTGCAGTAAGCCAACCGTGTCATATAGAATCAGGATATGAGTCACAAACGGCATTTAACACCTTGTCAAAGGCCTACCAAGTCCAAGGAGAAAAACATATGAGTTTAATGTGATAAGATTTATTTGTGAGGGAATTCCGCTCTATTACAATAAAGACACGCAGGAATCATGCAGAGGCAGGATAAAACGCAGAAGTTGGGAGCAGAAGCTAAACTGAATTCGAGCCCCAAAAATTAGAAAGTAAATGAGTGTGTCTATCAGTGCTGGTTTTGGGTTTCCACCAATTTTAAGTGCAATTATAATGTGTCACTAAGTTATTTCCACTATTCAAATTATTATTTTTTTCTGTGATGTACTGGTTTTTGCACATTTTGCTACAGCTTGCCACACTAGTAAATATCTAAAAATGAGATTATACCAACAAACAAACTAATAAAAAAGAGGATAGTATGATCTGTGTATCAGAATATGCACCCTGTCATCCCTAACTAGAGGAAAAAGATAGAGATAGGTGTGCCACAGCTTTAACACTCATTTGATCCCAATTTCTGTCTGGTTGGTTTCACTTTTTTTGGTTCCATGAAGTGTCTGAAATGTTTTCTTTAGGGTATTTACTGCAGAGGCTTATCCACCACATCGGCATTCAACTGAGGCGGCAATATTATTTCAATTTGAATAAATAAGTCCCATCCATTTGACAAAGCTATGAATAACATGCGTCATGTACCAGTATTCGACATTGTTTATGGCTTGAAAGTAAAATAGGTCTAGGATGTATTGCTGCAAATAATATATAAATGCATTACTGTTGTCAGTGAGCTACATGAGAGATTTATTCTTAAGTTACGCTACTCTTTTTCATATTATTTTCCTGACTTTATGTATTCATGGATTCCTGATCTTCTGAGGCACGGATGCATGAAGTGTCAAAAGCCTAGATTAAATAAAAATACCTATTGTTGAAATTCTGGTTATATTGTGATGTATTTTTATGTGGAAAATATGCTGTTATGTTATTTACATCTATGATTTATTTAAAAATATAAGCAGACATGCATACAGATACTGCAATTCCAGATCTAGGTGTTTTTTTTGGCTTCCAACACTTATGGGAGCTAGTATTCTTACAAGGCCATCCATATCACATCTTCTCCCTTTCTGACAAACATTTTCATTTCTTGCTAAGCCCATGCACTTATTTCCAATAGCATGTTCCATTCCTGTTTTGTTTTCTATAATGTTCATTCCTCGCATTGAAAAAGGACACTAAATTCTACTCTTTGTAATGAAACACAACCTGTAGGAGGAGACTAAATGACAAAAGGGAGCAGAAAATTGGCTGGGACTCACACCTGCTTGGAATGATTAAGCTGTAGCGATTCTTTTTTCCCCTTCCAACAAATGACTGCAGTAGTCGACAAAAGGTGTTGATTCAGAGGGCAAATTAAGCCTTGAACAGGCAAGATAATGTGCCTGTGATCAATTAACACAGACTCAAGGTGTACCGGTTTCACTTTGAAACTTTCAGGGCCAGCCAATGGGCCCCTTTGTGCCTTTCAGCTAAGCAGCACTAATCATTTCTGTGGCTTGCTTCTAAAGGCAGCCCTGGACTCAGAGTATGGATTTTGCCTGGGGACTCTCCCCAGGCAATGAACTGACTAGTCAAACATGTTCACAGCAGCCCCTAATCTTACTCTAGGACACTGACTTGACATGAAAGACCACATATCTACATTTTTTTTACACATTACCTTTGTTGGGTTTCTCTCTCTTTTTTTTTTTTTTTTTTTTTTTTAATTGGTGAAAAATAAAGAGAGGTCTTTCACAATTCAGTGGGGGGATGAACAGAGTCAAGACCAGAAATGTGTCTGAAGTCCAGGACACAATCTGCACAGTATTCCTCTTTGTACAACCTGCTGTAAATAGACTGAAAGGTTGATGTGCAGCAGTTACAGAGTCTCCATTTCACAGTAGGTTTGATCTCTTTCTCAGTCTGTGTTCTTGTGAAGGACATCCAGTAACTTTTCAAAAGACATGGCAGTGCATCAGGATAGTGTTACACAGTACAGTGTTTTGTTCATTAGCAGCATTAGAGAAAAATGACATTATATTTAAATTTTAAAATAGTGAATGATACAGATATGTGTTTATACACAAGGTTTCCCACAAGAGCTGATACGGAGTTGAGGTGCGTCGGGGTATGATCTCCACAGGGTCACACATTAAACAAGATTTTGAATTGAGTGTAAGCTTTACATACTGTGGGTAATGTCAGCTTACTGTCACTATGTTTCCTCACACACCAAGTGTGTAAGTATTAATCTTGTTTGAGACAGAATACACAGGAATAACACTCGGGCTTTGGTGGGAGGCAGATGATGATATATCTATGAAAGTGCGAAGCTGAAGTAATATGATGTACCTTATAAAAGCTTGCTCCACAGTGAGGTAGAGCCTTAATCCCCCCTCTAAACCACCCTCTCCATCTCTGAGAGGAGCTGATTTTGCTCTGCTTTGAATCCCCCTCCCTCCTTCTCTCTCTCTCTCTCTCTCTCTCTTTGGTTTGTCTTGAAGAGAAGGAGATATCTGCCGCTACTATTTTCTTTTAGATTAACTGACTGATGGGCCTCTTCAAAGCACATCATCCACACCATATGGATCATGGCAGATACAAATCTTATATAGGTGTTGGGGCAAAAGATAGTTCTCATAAAGCACTGTTGTCTGACAGTGTGTCAGGGTGCGGCCTTTTACAGTATTAAGAGCCTTATAAACTGAGGATTTGTAATTTGTTTGTACAATTTGACAATGCTCGATTTAAAAACTACTTTAAAAAAAAGAAAAAAGAAAGATGTATGTCTGGTGTGAGAATAGAGAAGAAATTCAATCCACTCTGTAACCATGGCAGTAAGACCAACATAAGCATTTCAGTGCATGACACGTGTTCCTACAATGTAAAATGTGGTGTTACTTTTGGCTTTAACAGCCTTTTCTTGAAAGGAAAGTAAACGAACACTTGCTTCTCCTACGAATTCTTGTGTTAACTGCAAGGTAATGATATTATATGGAACCTATGGCCTTGGTAAAATGTATTACATATGTGGGCTTGAATGTATCATGCCATGGATTATGGTCCAGCCTCTGGAGGACCACAAACCACATTAGCTTGAATTACCAAATTTGAACTTTATGCGCAACCGCCCCACACCCACCTAGCAGGGTTTTAGCATTTTATATGTCATAATCCCCTATTCCCCACCATCATAACCCCCTCTCTAGCCCCTCCTGTGCCGAATGACTATTAGGTTATTGAGAAATTCACCACAGATGTCATCCTTAAGATGAATGTCTCCGTTCTGATGTGTGAGGAATGGAATCCGAGCAGAGCCTGAAAGACGATAGTCAGGAAAAAAGAAAGGAATGGTCAGCTGTGAAAACATGGGCAATGCCAGATAAGGCGCTTGAGTTCTGTCCACTTCATGCAGAGCCAGATCCCAAACCTGGAGGAGTTTGTGGGCGCAAAAACAACTTAAAGTGCTAATTATCTGCTACCTACTGCTACAGAAAGAGGGAGAGACACACAATAAGACAGAACAAGAGAATGTATGCATGTGTATGCAGTATTTGTATATTTGTAGTATGGGTTTTAATACATGCTCCATGCATATGGTATTTGCATTTATATAAAATATATTGACTGAGACTTAATAATAATAAAAATTAATATTGTGTGAAACGCCTCGCTTTAGGAATATAAATACTTTAATATGTTTATATATTTTTACTTTTATATATGATACTTTGTATGCTAATAAGGAACTTTTGAATTGAGTTTAATCAACTTTAATCTACGATCATATTTATCATATTTCTTCTTGACCTGTACACAAAACATTGTTTTTGTCAATAACCAGGACTGTTACTCTTTCACTAATATAAAGACCAAATATTTGATCTTTCTCATCTTATCCCAACATTATTGTTTAACATTTCTCTGTTTTATACATCAGTTATCAATGGCATCCCTCTCTTTCCAATTCTGACTCAGTAAAGCCAGTTAAATTTATTGATATTTATTTATTGATTTAGTTTTGCACCTAAAAAGCAACCAGTGTTTGCAGTAGTTACCATTTCAAATACAAGCTGCCCTGGGTGAGAAAAGGCTAAAAACGTGAGTATTTTTATCTCTGCCTTTAGAATGTGAGTCTGTATGTTTGTGTGTCTGTGAGTGTGTGTGTGTGCACACATTGTGAACATACAGTATCTACATACATGCCTGTGTGCGCATGTGTGTCCCTGTTCTGTACCCATCAGATGGGAGTTGAGGTCAGTCCCTTTGGGCTGTTTAACAGACATCAGTTGTCCTTTCTTCTTCAGGAAATGGATGCAGCTGATTACTATCCGAGGATTCATAAATTCTTTATGGGCAAGTTGAAGTTATAGGGCCTGATGAATTCAGTCTGTGAGACGGCCCATGCCAAATGCCCCCCTCACCCCCACATCACCCACAAAGGCTAAAAGAGATTAAGGAAGAGTCTGTCTTTATTTCTCAGTCTCTGCCCCTTTTCTCTCTTTCTTCTCTTTCTTTTTTTTCTCTCTGCCATGCTACCGTCTCCTTTCTTTATCTCTTTCACTCTCTTCCCATCTCTTCCTCTTATAATCAAAAGACTGTGTCCATTTAGCGAGACCCCTAGGAGCAAACTAAGACTTGTTTTTGGTGCTCTTACCCCTCTCAGAGAGTGCTGATAGAATTTTTCTTGCAGAATGTACACACACTGTAAGATTGGCCTTGTTCGTCTAATGTTTCAAACCTATCCATCCCAAAATGGACTTTACAAACAGATAATAGCCTGCCTGTCCCCAAAGGCCATTATCATTCTTTCAGCTGGTTCGCTCTGCGTTTACATTGGGGCTTATCTGCAAATTTGTGAACTTTTACCAAATGTAGTCTGTGCAACAGTTGACGTCCAACATCCTTTTCCACATCAATCACTGTTTTAGTTTCTCCTTTCAAAGCTGTCTGAGACCTTGATGTTTTTCTTTTGCGACTGGATATCCAGAGGCAGCCTGATGTACTGTCCTCTCTTTCTCCCCCTCCATTTCCGAACACTTTTTCCTTGGGTTGTCTTGTGTGGGGTGCTCACTAACTAAGCCAATCTGGCTACACCCAAGCATGCAGAGGAGTTATCCACCGGTTGGGGCTGTTTATATAAATGAGGACAGTGTGACACCCCAGGGTGTTTCACAGTGGGTACTAGTCCTTCAAAAAAAAAAAAAAAAAAAAAAAAAAATGAAGAAGAAAAAAAATGAATCTCCATGTGTCGCTTGCTCCTCAAAGTCCCTCGCCTTGTAAATAGATTTTGATGGATACGCTTTCCTCCTCGCCCTCACGCTCGAAGTACAAATAATTCCACCACATAAGACCCACTACCCACTTCAGTGCAAGTACACAGTACACTGGCAAAAAAAACATACAGAATCAAACACTGGCCACCTACTAGAATATGATCAAAACAAGTGTGGGAACAAAAGTTCGCCAGAGGAACCTCTGCCTTATACACTCAAACAAAGATGTATGGATTTTGTATTGCTGATTGGATGACCTTTAACCAGGAGAGTGGGAAGTGTAGTCTTTGATGTGAGCTTCCTGCTGGGCATAGGTTTGTGTGCATAAACAGACTGACTGGATCATTTGTAGGGTATCACTTATGTGTTTGCTAATGGTTGTTTAGACAAAAACAACACATCCAGGTGAGCAATTTCATTACAGCTTGCAGAGTCAAGTGTGGTGACTGCACACAGTACAGTCCATTTAATAATATTTAAAAGTATAAATGTGTCATTGAATTCCAGTAGAAAAACAACACCTTTTGTCATTTTTCCCTCCTTTTTCTTCTGCTCCATGTTACATTTGCCAATGTAACTTGCAACTAGTTTCTGCACTCATCAGATTGGTCAGTAGATTTCATGTCAGCTTTGATTATGAGAATGACTTTTGATCCTTTTTGAAGCCACAAGCTTCGGCCCTACATGGTGCTCTGACTGGGTCTCATCAAATAATTTTTTTTCCTGTTTTTTTTTTCTTGATCTGAGATTAAAAAGGTTGATGATGTGGAAACCAGGTTTTCTTTTAAAGGAAAAGGTGTAGAAGTAACAGTCTACACAGAGACCCTCTTTACACTCGCTCCTCTAATGCCGAGCAACAGAGAAGAACAACCCTGCTGATCTGGCCATGTGTGATGACTCTTGGAGGTCAGACAGGTTAAATGGTATTTGATTAAAATCAGTAGATGGCCAACTCTCTCTGTTTCACACATGTACACATACAGACACACACATACACACGCGCACAGATACACAAACAGACCCTCCTAGTCTGGCCTGTTGGGAATATGGAGAAGAAAATAGCCTTCATTCTGCTCTCCCCGTCTCTCTCTCTGAGGTTGTTGTGGTTGTGGAGGGTGTTTGGAAGAGAAGTGGGCTTGGGAGGGGGGGGGGGGTCTGAAGTGGGGCGGTGAAGTCGACCTGTGTGTTTGGCTGGCAAAAAAGGCTTGCCACTGTTTATCAAGCCACAGCAAATCCAATTAGCCTGTGGCCTGCCTTCCAACCCTATTAACCTGCTCAGCTGTGAGAGCACTCAACAGCTCCTGCCAATATCTCATTTCTCTCAGCCGTTGATAAGATCGGCTCAAGATATTCAGTGGGGTTCACTCCAGCTCCATCTCAGATGCTACAGCTGCCGCTGAGGCTTTAAAACCACAGCATCCGTGCTGATCTCTCCCACTCTCTGTCTCTCCTTCTCTAGCTTTCTCACACTTTCTTTCATTCTCTTCCCTTCCCATTCTCTGTCTTTCACCCCGCTCCTCCACCATCCACCTGTCAACTCTGCCTCTTCCTGCCTTCCTTCAATTTGCCTCGCTTTTTTCACCCCCCCACACCTCTTCCATCATCACACCCTCCACCTCTCTCTCTCCCTCTGCCTCTTTCTCTCCCTCGTTCTCTCTCTCCTCCGTCGTGTAGCTACACCAAGACAACAAAACAACTAGGACAGTAACTTCCAGGTCTATGGCTTGTTTCCTCCCAGACAGCGATCAGGGCGCAGGCCCCACTGTCTGACAGGAGGGGAAACTGATTTTCCTTATCATGGCCTGCCCACAAAGGGCCAGGCCAGGCCCGCGTGATTAGCATTCCTTGGTGGAGATGTGTCAGCCCTATTTCTATCACAGAGACAGATTGAGGCTTTCACTCAGACTGGCGACTGAGTGACACATGGCCCTGACCGGGGGGACAACATTGTTATTTGAGTTAAGAAATCAATTTGTATCAAATGTACACTGTAATTTATTTGTTGCCTTTGAAGGGAACCTGGCTAAGATAAATGGGAATGGACTTCTTTTCCCCTCTCCCTTACCTTGAGCCTGAGCCGATAAAGTTCTTGTGAAGCCCATGATAGTTCCCTGCGTCAGAGTAAAAAGTGACAAACATGTTTAAAGTTGTGCAGTGATCTTTAAATCTCAAAAAGAACACCTTGTCGGACATGATAGAACATTTTTACCTCTTCCCTCCCGTCTGTCAGCCGGCTCTGCTGACATACGGCTTTAGTATTTTTGCTGACATTTCGCTTTATCACATACATCTAGCGGCGAATGGAGAAGCGATATTTGTCCCTTTTTAATACCTTTTTTTTCACTCGATTCACAGTGAGCATCCAAAGCTGTGAGATCAAGATGGTCTTTTGGGATTAGGAAGATCAATCCCTTTTTTCATGTCATATTTTAAAGCCTCTGAAACAATATTCATATTCTGTGACATGCATCCTTTACATGAGAAGGAGCTCCAAAGTCCCACTGATAAAAACTTGTTTATGCTCTTTGTACAAGAAGCATTTTAGAATATTGACAGTTACTATTTATCATTAAAATAAATTATATATGGTACTGAAGTAACTCTTCACTTAAAATTGTGTTTGTTTTAAAACTGATAACTGTATTATCTTAAAAAATAAGAAAAATATATATTTTTTTCAGTTTGTGATTCTTGTGGTTAAAAATTACCAAATCAAAACACTGTGTGCAGAAACTGTATTTGAAAACCTTTCAGCGTCCGTATTTACATAGAAGCCATCTTTGCAGATACAGAGCATAGTTGCAGCAACCAAGCAGTTGCACAAATATGAGGAGGAAATCTGGTTTCATTTAGTCTGCTGCTGCTTCCCTGCTGGCTAAATCTGAGGAACAAATGTCTTCTGCATCATCATGCCGTGAGGACTTAACACTCAATTCATTGGGGACCACTTGGAATGGAAAACCTCTCAGCACTTCACAATTATTTTACAGATCGGTGCACATTAGCTCTTGCAGGTAATTGCAGCAAGCTCGGGTCTGTGAGTACAAACCAATGAAGGACATGAGTGTGCCTTTTTTTTTTTTTTTTTTGAAGCATGGGATCTTTGAATTAATTCAAATATATTTAATTTGTCTGTAGAATCAGATGGATAGAGTTAAAATACCCTGAGTCAAATATTACATTTTCTGTTTCTAAAAGAGAAATAGTTTGTTTCTGTCAGCCATGCATATCTTTTGGAGAAAACAAACAAGCAAGAAAGCATATATGTCTCATGGCTAAAACTTTGAATATATTTTACTTGCATAGAAAAAAAAAAGAAAAAAAAAACACTATTCATGTTCATCCATTTGGGAGGAATAAACTCCATGTCCTTTCCACATCTGAGGATGTGAATTATGAAGAATAGCAGACTATCCCATTAACATCAAGAGGGAGTTTAGCATTTCTCAGAAACTGGAGTAAGAGGAAAAAAGCAGGTGGCTATCTCTACACATCAAACATATATTAAGCCTCCAGGTTGACCCAGCAATGCTTCTTAGTTTGGATTTTTCAGAGGGCCGCAAAGCAGAGCCTGTCCTGAATTTCAGTACAAAATTTAGATATGCAAATGTCCTCAAAGGATCCACGATTGAAAAAGGATGCCATATTGCCTCAAAGGCACATACTCTAAAGCTAAACAAGATTAGGAAAATTGAATCATTTCAAAAGCTGTGGGCAGAATGTAAACTGGTTAGCATTCTAATCCTCTGGGCCAGGTGACCTGCTCAGCATGTGTACAAACATACTGTATGAAGAACAAATGAGACGAGAGCCTGCGACTGTACATTGGCTCATTTGAACAAAAATAATACCTGAGCGGTTTCCTACCTGGGAAATGCATTTATTTACTAGCTTTGAGTCATTGTCCATGGTAGGCTTCTGGCCACAAATATTATTAGAATTCTGGCCTAATTTCCATCCTGGCATTCTCTTGCCATATGTTTGCCTGGGGAATGTTTTGTTTGCTTTCCTGCATCTTTAGTAGAGGGAAGAAAGTCTCTTTAAAAGAAAAAAAAATCCTTTTTTACACAGATATTGCAGAAAATAATTGAGTATTTATTTCTACAATAACAATATTTTCTCTATATTTATTTGGCTTAAGCTGTTGGACTGTGGATCTTAATGTGAAGCTTGTGCAGGTTTTGAAGATTTGAAAAAAACATTTTAAGGAGATATGGTTATCCATCAACCCCAAAATAGATGGAACTGATAGTGGTGGTGATTATGGGAAAAGAGATAAATAAACATGTCCAGATATAACCACCACATGGCGGTTGTGGTAAGTTTTATGAATGGCAATGTAAATCATTTGTACTTAAATGGATTTTACACTGACACATCTTTGCCATGAGAATGAGATTTGCAAAGGTCATTCAAACAAGAACTGAACTCTTGACCCTTGAAAACTGATAAGTAAACAAGTGACTCTCTAATAAAGTGTCACATTTCAGCTGTTTGTTTTCACAGAAGTCAGCATTCTGCCACAGGAGAATAGCTTAGCATTAACTTAAATGTATAGCCAACAGTTTGGGTGACATGTTACCATACAGAGGGCATCTTTAAAGCACTTTGATGGTCTTGGATGTATACAGTCTTATCGGCTGTACTCTGGCTGACCTTTATGCTACGTTCTCAAGGCTCCACTCTATATTTGTCATATCAACAGCAGAGTGATACTCTTTCCATGCGGCTCTCATATGACATTGTGGGAAACAAATCTTGGGTCAACACTGGAGTTAAGGTATATTTTGGACACAGAGACACAGACTGAGGCACAGATGAGAGTTGTGAGGTGGGTTTTCGATTAGACATTTCAGACCAGATAAGACAAGTATCTCAGCATTTTCATGTTTCCAGTCCATGTGGTAAAATGTGTCCCACAAAACAAGCTGTCCTTTTTTCTCCTCTGTCATTACTGTATTCCCATTACGTGAAGATTATCATGTTATCATGTTTAAAATGTGCAGTCACCCCCTGAGGCTTCCGAATAAACTACAGTGACCAAATCTAACTGGTGTATTTACGCCCTGTCAACAGAGATCTTGTTGGAAGCACTGGGGTCAGCAAACTGCTTAATCCCTTCCGTCACTGTCTCATACTGACAGACTGATAGATGTGCCCAGCTTTGAAACAGGAAGTCATCTTTGGTAAAACTGGTGCTGCTAAGGGTAGTAAGGGTGAATTCAGTGAGTTATAATTATTTTCTCAGTTATTCATCTTCAGTTTATCACATGAACATCAGTCTGTATGGTTCCTTGCAGGATAAAAAAAAATCTCTGCATATCAAATAATTCCACAATTACTCCATACGTTCTCAGACTCAGACCTATTTAATATTATTTGATATATTCTTCTGATATCATTCAGATATTACTAATATAATGTACTGTAGCTTGCTCTGCTTTCTGCATGTTTTGTATCATCATCAGGCTGTTATCGACAGTTTCTATAAAGTATTTTGTTACTGTAAATGTTGACATTGAAACAATGTTTTCTCCACTTTAATCATTTTATCTAACACTATGTTTGCTCTGGAGAAGCCCTCAGTCAAGCGGTTGATAGTTAAGATGTAAATAAACATTTCATTATGTTATTTGAAATGTGATTATCACTAATGTGGTTTCAGCACAATTTAACAAATGAATGCAGCCTCCTTTCTACTTTACCTTCAACAGTTCACCCAGTTGACACTTGAAAATGCCAAGTCTCTACAGGACACTGACATTATTCTAGTTAAAGCAGCTGAAGCATGCAGCTATCATAGATCAAGGGAAGTGGGGATATGCAAATAACAAAATGAAAGGGATATGATATTTGGAATGAAATCTTTCCTTATTTTGGAAAGGCTCCCAAATGAGTAAATATATAAAATTTGAATTCCACTCCAAGACAAATTCTTGAACCCAGCGGGTCCAAACATGTGTTCGCAATCTGTTTCTCAACTATGTGACACCAACCTGTCACACAAATGCTGCCTCCATTGCCAAACTTGACTTGGATTTTTCAGTTTTTGTAAAGCAAAGGGCAAGGTTTAGATATAAACAGCACAAGTTTCATGTAAGTGTGATATATTCTTTTGTAACAGGCATAAAATAAATATGTTCAAAGGTTGCTCATCCCTAGGCAACCTGTGAACAAATTCATTTGACACCGATACAACCAGGATGAGATGCCGTCATTTTGCACCTCCTGACATTTGGCATTTGATGATTTATTGTTTCCTGGGTCATACTGTAAGAATGTCGTGGTGTAAAAGTTTAAAAAGAGAGACCCTACCATACGTCATTTGTGCACCAGATGTCCAACCAAGCAAGAATATGCAGTTTCATTTGCTGCAGTGAAACTTGAGTGAAACATTAATATGTGCACCTAAAAATAATCTGTAGCTCCATATCAACAAGGAAATTTGACCCTGGCCACCCCCCGTACTGGACCAACTATGCATGGAGCCACCAATCTGTTGTAGAAACCTGCTAATACCAATGTGCTATTTCATACATCAAGTGCTTAAAACCATAACTTGGTTGTACTTTAGAGAGATTTAGTTTGGCTTTGACAAGAAGGGCTCAAATGCCATGCCACTCAGTATTAATCCCAAAAACAGGTTTGCTACTTGTAAGATATTTGGAAAGTATTCTGATAAATGAAAGGGGGAGATGTTCGTGGCAAGGGGCTGGGGTGTCACAGAATCATTGCCTGAGAGCCTGAAGTTAATACACAGCAGAGTGCAGTATATTAACTGAAGAGCCAAGAACGTGTGCAATAAATCTCTCTCAACCCGGTGCTAAGTGTCACATTGTGTTTATGGTGTACAGATTGCATACTGCTTGTTTTCTTCAAGGCTCGGGCCAGGGCACGCTGCTTTGGCTGGCAGACACACTGGCTGGCTGACTGGCTGACTCCACAGGCAGGCTTGACTCTAGCCAGCGTTACTGGGTTGACTTTGTCATCTTGACTACCTGAGTTGTTATCTAGCTGGCTGAATGGCTACCTGACCGGCTAACTGAGTATCTGCCTCGCAACCTGATTAGCTGGTTTATTCGCTGGTTGGCTCAAAGCCTCAGTGCCTGGTTGGTTGAGTGATTGGTTGGCTGGCTGGCTGTCTGAGTGAGGCTGTGTGATATACGATGTGGTTCAGCGTGGTTGCGATTAACGGATTGGCAAAACAGTTGCATCCATTAATAACTCCACCCTATAGGGCTGGAGCAGTCCCAAACTACACGCTGTTACTGCGCTCACATCACAGTTTTTGGAAAATTAATAAAGCTGGTTAAATGATTTGCAGATTGTGATTTTGAAATGTGTTTACTCTTCCATTTGAGAGTAAATATAAATTTTTAGTACTGTTTGTGGTGAAAAATACATCAGTGGTGTCATCATCACTAAGCCTGCCTGTCAAAGAGAGGGAAATGCACCGTTTCCCTGCGCTGCATATAGATATCCTTTGAATCTCACCCACTCATTGCTGCAGGGTTTGAAGAATTTAAGTTAATAAACTGGCTCATAAGGCAAGATTAAAGATGCCGTGTAATTTGATTAACTGAATGGGAACGAGAGAGGCCACAGATGGGAAAATAAGCTTTTCCAGGGCCTCATTAAAGGGAACAATCCTGTAAAACCTCATGGGTGAAATTCTACAGTGAAGAAGCTCTCTCAATAAAAAAGAAAAAAAAAAAAGAAAGAAAATTTTCACGGAGTTTCAGCATGTTGTTGAAAAGTGGCTGCAGAGGAACATTTTGTAATAATTTGCATGCTCAATGAGAAAAATGTTTCCAGTCGCGGTGGCCGCTCTGAAGAGAAACATTCTGTACCTGATCCCACAGTATTATTTTAGTAACAAAACTGGCTTAGCTTCGTTGTTCCAACATGATAAATTTGTTTCTTCATTCTAAGTCTCACAAAAACAAAACAAATCTGTACTGATAATCCAAAAGTGTGACTAATTCCATAGTAAGCACCGGCCCTATTTTATTTATGTGTTCAGTGTGGTTTGTTTAAGAGTTCCTTTACATCTTAAACTCAGAAAATGTCCCATCAAGCCACCTGCATATGCAGTTGTATATATATATTAAAGATATGGGGTAGAATGGAATTTAGTAGTCTTACGTTACAGTGCTTAAATATATATATTGAAACTAAAACCATATTTTTGGGAAATCACCTTTTTGTCAAAAAAAAAAAGTATATATATATATGTACTTTTTTTTTTTTTTTTTTGCCATACACGTATGAGGATGCATTTCAAGAGCAGTGACTAAATGTAGAAATCCTGACAAAGTTTGGCATTCAACCTCTAACAGGCAGATGTGCCATGTGTGTAGACAGGCATGTATTTAAAACATTACTCATTTCTCACATTTATCTGCACAGGTAATACATATTTTTCATTAGTTTGGGGATGTTCGTCTGAGAACTTTATAAAAAAAAACATATGCCAAGTTCTTTCTAATTCTTTCCCAATATGGGCACATTTTCAGTGCTGTCTGACTTCATTCCCTCATCCACATGTGCAGGGAGATCAAGATTAGGTGTCTGCAGAATGAAAACCCAGGAAGTTCACCTGCTCGCCCTTGATATTACGCTGGAAATATAAAATCCATTCCCAGATTTAGACATCTCTCGCCACCAAAAAATGTTCTATTCTGTCTGGAGCCACAGCCTGCCTGTCTGCGGCGTCGTTCCTTTATGACTCAAACTAGATGTCTTAGTTATTGGGATGAAGAAATCCCTGTCAGTGGACATTCATGGGAGAATCCCCCCCTTTTTTCACTCTCAGCAAGGTGAAGTTAATTTATATTTCTCAAACCTGTTCCTTTCTCCTTAGAAATGGATTCAGTTGAAGTGTTGGCGCCGGATCGTTATCGGTGTGCTATCATTCCGCCGGGACAGCCCAGCCATCATCACAAATGGCCGTTTTTCAGCGGAATAAAACATATGAATTAAACTTCATAAGCTTATCTGGTCTTTGATATGTAGAAAGCCCAAGGTTTATTTCCACATTAATCCCCACACCCGTCTATTGCTTTGGCTCTTTGATGCATGAAGGTGGGTTTAGAAACTGGAATCTGCCAGGTATATATAACTGCATGTTTTACCCATCGCTTGAGCTTCAGGCCCTCTTTTCTCCCCCTCTTTCTCTCTGTCTTTCTCACTCACACACACACACAGGTTTTCCCTAAGAATTTCATTACAAAAGGCAGCCATATGCATTGAAATACTGCCGGCAAGCAGGGGTCATGTAGCCCGATACTGAATTTCCCTTGCCTTTGTGCAATCTTAATTGTCTGTCATTTCTGTCTGCAGCCCCGTCTGTGCGTGCTCCAAATAAAACCTATGGAAACATGAAAGGTTGAGCACTGCCCTCACTTTCATCAAGGGATCGCTTACCAGGCCTTGCCGTGGCTACCCCAGGCTTGTGTTACGTACCTCATAAAAGTAGCTCTTGTTTCACCGATGCACTGCCCCATCTGGGCACTGGGCTAATCTGTCAAGCCGAGCTCCCAGGCAAATTCTTCGGCAGCGTAATAGACACTGTTACAAACTCTGCTCCCTTTCTCCTCCTCTGCTCGTTTTTTCCCCCCTTCATTTTTGCAGAGGGCTCCCCTGATGCCCTCTGATGCTGCTGACAGTTGGAGCTGAGGCTGGATGCCATGGTGAATTTATATCGTGCTACTGCATCTGTCATTGTTTTCACCGAGGTGTTGACCTCCATGTGTCCTCATCAGAATGTTGCCTCAGTTCTGCAACTCCAAGCAAAATAGATCCTTACATGTAGGTTGATTGTAAAGGGTATTCGCGCCGCAGAAACCCCTTTCCCATTTTGATAGTTGGTGCAAAACTTTGACAGGCAGGTGGAAACCTCTGGGGAATTAGGTCACGGAGGGATGGGAGAGAAACAGAGGGCTCAGGGGAGTTGGGCTGTGTTTCCATGGCTCAAGCTGTACACTGCCGCAACAGCATACTTTCAAGGATGGGAAATGCTCTTTCAAACTGTAACCTATCTAGTGTCCTTCATACTTCACCCAGACATCCTTTTGATCCTCTAAACCTTGATCTCATTGTCAGCTTCCAACCTTGCTGCCATTATTCATAAAATCTTGCTTTTACATAAATATGTATGGAAAGCACTCCACGAAGGACATTATCACTTTGAAAGGGAACATGGGTGTGTGTCTCAAAACATCCATTCAATGTATTGATTGCTTACTTGCCTCTATAGCAGCTGATATCTTACAGTAACACTTATTCTTCCTCATCCGGCTTAGAGTGGGACAGAAACAGTGACAACCTCTCCGTCTCTGAAGGATTGTGCCAGTCACTGGGCCACAAACTGAGCAAAAGAGTGACTGTATTGAGTTTATTACTCTTTAGGCAGCCACCAGTGATCACATCCTCCATAAACCAAATGCAAGACAGTCATGGTATTTTAAGCAGATTTCCTCTTAAAGGGGAGGAGAGGCGGATATTTCTCCTTTAAAGTGGTCTTATCACTCGGGCTGTCGACTCTCTGGAAAGCCTGACAGCTACAGCCCGCTGAGGCACAGAGTGGCCTTGCTGTGTCTTCTGCTGTTAACGATAGACAGGCAGGACAGCCGTGCTACTCTGCTATTCTTCTCCTCATAACACAGAGTGGCATGAACCTTTTTGCCTACTTATTTATGGACATAATGCCCTTTTTGTGTGTTAAACTCAAATTAAATAACTTTGATACGTTTATAAGCATGGCAGTGAAGGAAATCTACAATACATGTGCGATATTTTTATGTATGAATAAAGAATTTGTCCCACCACACTTTGTTGTGTAATTGATGAATATACTGTCTATCTATTCTCCACCATGCACAGTGCAGTGACGTATTATGTACTGTATGGCCATAACTTCTAGAAAATATAAAATAATAACTCCAGACAAATTTTTCCAAGACTTGGACATATTTCTAAACAATGTATGTGCATATATG
Source organism: Toxotes lorentzi (assembly GCA_037833715.1). NCBI lineage: Eukaryota > Metazoa > Chordata > Actinopteri > Toxotidae > Toxotes > Toxotes lorentzi. The sequence goes on along the minus strand of JBBMJY010000025.1, from coordinate 16,002,382 downwards.
TGTTTGTATATATGTGTAAAAAGACAAATAGATGGACAGATAGATATCTTTTGTTGATTCACTTATGTAGACAACATATTTTCTCCTCTTTAACATGACATTTTCCACCACCTTTACTTTGAAAACTTTCCCATGACTCGTCACCTTTATCATTATGCTAATTCAAGTCAAGTCTGTTATTTATGTGTAAGTGAATTCTCTTGTATCTAGGGGTCAATGTTCAGTTAAAGGCCTCAGCCATGTGTAGTAAAGTAAACTAAGCCTTGGCATTGTATACAGAGGGGCCTGTAATGTTCATTATGCTTAACAACACACCGAGTTGAGAGTTAAGCTCTCCTCACATTCCAGGCCAGTTATTAGTCAGCATTATAGTTTATTTGTCAAGAGGTAAGATAAACCAGAATGCTCTCGGCCCCCTGCTCTGGACCTGCAACACTGACTGGTTTGTTTGAACAAAGGGAAGTGCTCTCTTATGACAAATAGTCCAATAACAGAAGATAATGCATACATGGTCTCAAAACCAGATAGTGCCACTGTCGAGCTGTGACTGAAAGTTATTAGACCTTCACTTTGCTTTCTTTTTTTTTTTTTCTTTCTTTTTTCTTAGGTCCACTTTGATGTTGTGTTTTTTGGCATTGGTAACAGGGCATTTATCACTGTGCTAACCAAGGACGCACTGTATCAGTGAAACTTGAGATCCCAACACAGGAGTGAGTTTGTTGTCTGGAAAATATTTGAAAGGTTTGACATTTTGGAAATGAGATAGCACTCAGAAAGTTAAGTGTATCACTGCAGTTTTCCATGAAACAAGCTTTGCCTTACAAGTATTCAAATTCATCATGTACACACATCTCCCATCCTTAATTTCCTAGATTTTAAGTGCGCTGGTGTGGTTGCTGCACAATCTGTGTGAAGAGTGTTTTCTTCTATAGAAAACCACATGTTCTAAAACTTAAAGCCAACAGCACATGACAGTTGCTGTATAAGTGAGCTCATTCCCCAGCCACATGCATATAGTTAAGTTATCAGGGCATGCAACCACAGTCACTTTAGGTACATGTAACCATAATGGGTCAAATTTGTCTCTTAAGAAATTACATTTATACAACTGTTTATGCTGTAATATTGACTTTTGAGTGAGTGTGACCAAAGTGAAAACTTGCACTGTTTTCTTCTTATTTAATCGTCTTATTTAGTATTTGAATGTGAATTCAGATACTTGACAAAGAGATACTTTTATTTTGAAATAACGTTTTAATGCAGAGAAATTTTTTTCTTTTCTTTTTCTTTTTTTTTTTTTTTTACGCACATTCCCAAGATAGACATAGTAAATAAACAAGTTAAATTGAAAGGTGTAACACACACGTACACAAAGCCACACGGATAGTCAAACAAACCAAACCACCCATGATTCCACCCGTTTGCTCTGAGTGTCTAAATGTTTTTAATTAGCTAGAAGCTGTGGTGTTCCCTCTGTGACTGCTTACTGCCTGCCCATCACACTGACTTCCTGATGTGTCCTGAGGATGAACTTTGAGAAAAACATGGATTGAAAAAAAAAAAAAAAAAGCATTTTCTTCTTAACCAAAACCAGCCTACAGTGTGGTGGCTTGTGGGCTGCCTGCTGCTGCACAGAACATTCCCATCACAATCATGTTCAATTGTCCCCTAATTGTCCTCTTCTCTCTCCCCAGAAGAAGTTGCTGACATGAGAAATTAGGCAATCAGGATGGCATTAGTGCATGAGCAGAGGACTGAGGCATGGTTATACTATAATGTATAGGCCCCATTGGGGGTGCAAATAAGCAGGAAAATACTCACATCTCCCTTTGAAGTGATGGCCGCTCCCAAATTAAACTCTTAGTCACACTGCTATCAAAAGGATATGGTTGTTAGCAGTACCCTGCTCTGATCTGAGCACACTTCTGGATCTTATTACAATGTGGCTTCTGATTAATGCCCTTTAGGGTGGATCATTGTAAGTAAATATACATAGTCCTGTCCTTTTCATGAGTCTATCACAGAGGAATTGTGAAATTATGGGTTATTATTCCAAAATTAACACAGTCGCAGCAGAGATATGAGAACATTATCTAGTCAATGTTCAAGAAAAAAAAAGTTTTTTCTGGGTATTGCTATATTTTGATGAAAATGCCAGCATATTTTTAAATGTAGGCAGGATGGTTTTGGTTTTGTTCTGTAACAAGGTCATCTGTCATAAATAAATATATTATAATTGAAATTATGTTAGTTTGGATAAACTTTTTCTTTTTTTTTAAGATGAGTTATTATATTACTGATATGTTAAAATGTGCATCCTTCATGACAGTAAAAAGGACTAAGAGAGATATATGCTAAATTTAGTTACTGTGATTATAGAACAATTACAAAATATTCAGAAAACAATGTTTTGAGATTATAATATAAAGGAAGCAAGCTGTATCCAAATAAACTGGGTCAGGTATAGCATTATGCAGAGAAAAACGAAAAAAGAAAAAAAAAAACAGAGGGTGGCAAAAAAAAGAGAGAGAGAGAAAAGTTCCCCCAAAACCTCCTGGGGGATTCAATGAGATTACCCCCCAAAAAGATTGAATTAGTTTGGCCAACAGAAGGAAGAAATGCTAGAAACTAATGGCAAATAACAAGCTTGTGACAATTCATCAGGCAACTTCACAGAGGGGAGGGCTTCAGTGGAATGCCTGAGACGGGACCTTTCCCCTGTGCTATGTTATTCTAACAAACAATGTCAATGAGATGGCATCCTACCTCTCACCAATTTGCATGGTTGTCAGAGGAGTGAAAGCCAGTTTAAAGGTACATCCTTTATGTGCCAGAGAAAGGATTAGGGCCAGCCCCACAAAGAGGCTTTGATTTTCTTGCAAATATGTATAAGAAGTTTGGCTGAGAAAAGTGAGTTTTCAAAGCTGCAACTTTTCCAAAGCTTTTTTTTTTTTTTTTGCCTTGTGTGTGTGTGGATTCAAAAGAAACTTAAGTGATAAAAGTTCACACCCTTAGATAAAAGTGGGTATAACTATAATTTTACTCAACATTTAGATCCAAATGCTGTTGTAAACTTTAAATTGCAGGAAAATATTTTTAGAAAAGTGCATTAATTTAGAAATTTAAATAGCACTATAAAGAGACATTATTAAGACAATTTTAATGAAAAGATAACATGAAAAGGTATAGCCTGGAAATAATTTCAAGACAGATTTCCAAAGTTGTGTTTGATGTGTGGTTCACACTGTGATACTTTCCAGCCTCCTCCTTTTTTCTTTCTTTCTTCCTTATTTATGTTTTTTTTTTTTTTTTTTTTGCTGTTTTGTTTTTGTTGTTTTTGTTTTGTGTTGTTTTGTGTTGTTTCGGGGTCTCTGAAATGATCTGCACAATGATCCCACAAGAACACTAGGAGCACGCCTGTGTGCACCCAATATGCACTTGATGAGGTTAGAGTGCAGCCCTCATTAGCATGTATAAACTACCTGTGTCAAGAGGTCGCCTTTGACTCTAACTCACAAACTCTTGCTCAAAACATGGCTGACACCAAGTGTATCCATGTGGTTAAGGGGTGTGCTCTGCTGGCTAGTAGTAATGTCTTTTTAGGTACTCAACATTGTAAAAGTGGATTGAAATCCTCTATTTGCTTCAACATGATTCTACATAATATCCAATAATGCTTGATAATTCGTTAGTTCAGGTTTGATTTTCACTTGAAATCAATTTTGATTTCACAACAAATGAATAAATTACCAAACCTCTAAAAGCTGCAGCTGCCTTGCAAAAGTATGCAAATATTTCTAATGTTACCTTAGAATGATAAGTAAATTATATTTTAAAGAAACTGTGAAGTAGAAATTCTTTGTTTTTTTTCCACTGTATATTTATTAAGTGACTGCATTGCTTTATAGATGGAAGCTGTGTTGTGGCAAAATGGATTTGAATGATCGCTTATGGATGCACTGACACTTGCTTACAGCAGACTTACAGAAATCCTTCACTGTCCAAGTGCTGCTTCACAACTTTAAGTCATTTAATCGATGGTTGGCTACATGGCATCAGTATATCCAACAACTCCAGTTGACATTATAGGGTTTACAAAAAAAAAAAAAAAAAAAAAAAAATCCACACTGCTTCATGCTTAAAAAGATCACCGGAGAGGCGATGTCCCTTCGGTGGCAGTCCAGCACAATGTGTTCCAGTTCACTTTCATCATGTTGTACCAGCTGAACATGGTGTAGCTTTCAGCCCTGCCCTGTGGGAAACCAGCCTGTCTTTTCTCTTGCTGTGTGTTTGTGTGTGTGTGTGTGTGTGTGAGTGAGAGCGAGAGAGAGAGATGCTGTTGAGCTATGTTGTCCCAAGCTTTCAGCGGCACAAACTCCCTGTCCTAGGGCCTCCAGCGTGGATTGGCGACAGAGACTCTGTGTGGCATGCTCGGATGAATGCTACCCTGATTCTTTACCAGAATGCCACCAATGCAACCCTTAAAGCATGTCTGTTGGACAGTGCTAGGCTGCCAAGAGGAGGCCACTTTCTAGATTTCTTGTTCTACTTTTCTGTCTTTCTTTTCTTGTCTTTTTTTCTCTCATTCTGTCTCTTTAAAGGCAAACAAAGCAAGTGTCAGCCTGAAAGCAGTGTGATGTGTCTACAACCCCCCGTTTTCTTTCATTGAGAAACTCTCCTTCCTTATACAGCCTCTTTCCATAGTTCCTTCCTCCTTTCCTGCCTCCCTTTCTTCATTTGTTGACAGAGATGCACCAGAGAGCTAGACATGCTTTGTAATTACATACATTTCAAAATGCCACACGACCTCACATACACCATATCCGTTGCCCTCCAGTGGTTAATGAGCCACATGCCCCACATGGGAACCTACCTCTTTGGAGGATCTTGTCAAAATGTTCTCCTCTATGCGTGTTCATAGGTCAAACCATGAAACTTGATCACATCTTTTAATAATGGTAAATGTTCTGTATATGTCACATGTGACCGATTCAGCATAGACACTACAGCTGACTGGGTGCAGCAGTAGTCAACCAATAAATTGCTTGCCCGTAATTGTTTGATTACAGTATTCTGCTTGGGACACTGGATAATGTAATCATACTTCACTGAGGTTTAACACATTAATTTCTTCTTCTTTTTTTTTTTTCTTTTCCATCTTTACCCCTGAGTTCATGTCGAAACAGCTGTCTGGCATATAATACGCTCCTCAATGACTTGTGTCAACAGGTTTACGAAAATAACAATGTTCTCATTGTTTAGATAGGCCGCTGCTCCAGACGGTCTGAATCTTGAGCTGTTGACGTTCTTGAATACTTTATGATATTAATTCTCTCCCACAAGGTGACTTAACATGACCTAATAACAAGTGCCCTTATTTTTGTAAATATACGTGACAAATTCTAACATTAAACTTGATCCCGTTCTCTGTGCACGTTTTGTCTAGCACAATAAATCAGAGCTCTAAATAATATAAATGGAAAGAAGAATAATACACGAGAGAGTCTGTTCAGCGTCACACGTAAAGGGTGCAATCTAATTTGGTGGGTTTTTTCTAATTTAAGTATCAGTCCTTGTCTATAGAGAGGGGATTTTAATCATGGTGTGAGTCAGACAGTCATTTCTGGGCCTGGCTGCTTTTCAATCCCTTATAGAGATTCTTAAAGACCTATGCGTTCTTCATGTTAAACTGTGCAGTCAGGCTAAGTCTTAAAATGAGACTAGCCACAGTGCACATTACATCTTGTGTTTACTTTTTGGCATTTTTTAATTTCTACAGAGACCTTAAGCAGCTGTGGACATTCTGCCAGTTCACCAATTAATACTTAGAGGCCAAATGTTACCAAGCCCAGGGGACTGAAATCTAAACAAAATCCAGGTTTTCATTTTCAAGCAATCTTAGAAAAGAGGATGTGAAAGTTTGAATTAAATATCTCCTTTCAGATGACTGGTTTGTTTACATTTTGTTTCCTCATGTATTCCTTTGGGGAAGCTTGGAAATGGTAATAATGTCAAGACGTGCTATGTCTTTAATGGCTCAGGCGAGGAGGAGCTTGCCTCCAAATGTCCATGTAAAACCAACACTGTGCTGTGGGTGTTTGTACGAAAAGCCTAATCAGTTCTGAAGCTGATACGCAGGTAAAATAAATGAGACTTCAAACAAAGTAAAGTAGTCCTCGAGGGATGAAAACAAGGCACAAAAGGAGACGCGCTCTGTGTGACATACGCAATGTTTCATCTGTGAGGAACACCAGAGAGCCGCGGCCTGTTTAACGTAAACTCAGGGAGGCTGGATTTGCTTGGTGTCAAATCTGGTAAATAATTAGCTGATTCAGAGCAATGTGGAGTTCTTCAGAAACCTAACCTCAAGGCCACCATAACATAAAAGATATAAACACCTATGGCACTGGATGGGAGTCAAGAATGTGCTAGGAAAAATGCTAAATGTGGCGAGATTCCCCAATGTTTCCCTTTTCTTTTTAAATTCCCAATTATAGTTGGTTTATAGCTGTTCATTTCGTAAATAACATTTTATTACATCTACAAATGTTTTTTTTGTGTGTGTGTGTGTATGAACTGCAACTTTTCAATTTTGAGAGAAAAATGTTGGCAACAGACACTTGGTTTGTCAGTTTCCTTCAAATGAGTCTGTACCCTCCGTGTAAAGTACACAGTCAGCTTGGAACACAAAAGCACAATTCTTCTTGTTTTATTTTTATATATGACCAATATGTCACAAACTTTTTGTTTAAGGTAATATGAAGGAATCCATCTGCAACTTAGAAGAATTTCTCTCGAGGGATGTAACATTGCTCCATATATCAGTTTTTGTTTTCAAAATATGCTCATGAAATCTGACCTCGTGGCCCCTTTTTGAGCTGAATGGAGCTAAATGTTCATCGCTTTTACTTTAATCCTTGTTGTCTTTCATGATAACGGAGGAATGACTGGACTCCGCTCTGGTGAAGCCACACACATAAAAAAAAAAAAACAAAACAACAATAGCACAAATGTTTGCAGCTACAGCAGTCATAGCTGTTTGCCAAAGCTTAGCTAGTCACTGCCTTCATGCTCAGCAGTGAATTTGAGTCCTCAGAAATGTCTGTACTTACCAAACATTATCTGTTGGTGATTATCTAGCACCACTGCTGAGGTAGTGCGATCCAGTGCACAGAAGTGGCTCCGGGGAACCCTCCCTTTTCTCGAGAACTAATGTTTAGAATCATTTAGGGGCGTTCGTGGAAGGCATACAGGAGACACTGGCGTATGTTTGTCTCCGTTTTGAGGATTGTGGTTAAGCTGAAGCTCATCTGGCAACCTTATGGGCTGCTCATCCACTCTAAAGCTCCTGTCATTCCTTCCTCCGCTGTCCTCTCCCACTATCACACTTCTTCTTTTGCCCGGCTGTTCTTTTTTCCTTCTCTGTTATCTTTTGATTATTTAATCCTTTTCTTTCTCTTATACAGTCTAACATTGCTGCATTGTTTTTTCATCCACCTTTCTTTCTCCTCGTTCTGCACTCTCAGCGCATCCTCTCTGTTTTTGTGAAGCCACTCATCGTATCAGCTGTCTCTAGTCATACATGTCATCCGCTGGTATGTGCTGATGGTTGACTTTTAGTGGGCCTTTCATGTGTGCATCATGTGTAGCAATGGCTGGAATGGGATGTAGCTGGAGTAAATCAATTTGTCATATGAGTAAAATCTGCTGAGCGCATTGGTTCATGAGCAGGTTTTTCTGTCTTCTCTCCCATCACTGTTTCAGTTTGTTCCAAATGGCCTCAGAGATCCACTGCTGCAATGTGTTTAGAGAAATGAAGAGTATCAACATTGGTAATACCTTTGTTTAAAACTGGTCCTGTACTGCTTTGACTCAAGGCCAACACATCACCTGAGCTACTCGTTGAGTTACGTTTAATGCCGGACTGATGTAATGGTCTGAATCAGCACTGATGTCACTTCCAGAAGGACTACACGAGTGGAGTGATATGAAGTCTTTCATTTTAAATTGATATGTTTCCCATTTGGGAAAAAAAAATAAGTGACACCAACTCATGCAGAGTGACTGCTGGCATCCCTGCCCTGGGTGCAATAAGCAGAAAGTGCTGTAAAGATGGCGATCTGAAATGAGTGTCGCAGAGAGCCAGGCTTCCTGAAATGACATCAAATAAACACAGCCTTGTCTGTCAAAATTTGCGAAATTTATGTGCGTTTATCACACAAGGATGCAAGGAAACAGCACAAGCTGTGTAAGACAGTGAAGGAGAGAGAAGTAGAAGCACGCTGACAATGAAAGAATGCATTGGAAAGTAAGGGTGCTGTGGTTTGGGTAGTGGAGAGGCATCTACATCTGTTTTCAACTTCACAGAACCGGGATTTAGTCTCAGCTCATATAAAGATGTTTTTGTAATTTTTTTTACGGTAAGTTAAGTTTTAGAAAAGGTTTTTTTTCTTATTTAACCATGACAAAAACTTTGGGTTAGGGTTAGCCAAAATTATTTCTGTCGCCTTAACACTATAGCCTGCTTAACTCTTACTGCTCCACAGCTTTATTTTTAAGTGTGTTCAAGTAATTGTTTTGTAGCCTGCCTCTGAGTTCACCAAACAGGTGAACTGTGAGTTTACAGGGATGAACTGTGGTACAGCCCGCGTAAACTCACTTCTTTGCATGTTTTTTCACTGAACAAACAAGCAACAATTTTGACTGCTGCTCATCATATAGATTACAATTAAGATTCACTTCAAGCATCAAAGACAGCCATCAACATGTTTTTGTTGTGACATTGTCTTGCCTTTCTGGAGTCAGTGGTTTTCAGAGCATTAGTAGTTCAGTGGGTAGAAAAAATGGACACAATTATCTAAAACCCAGTGATAGTTGGATTGTCATATTTAACTGTTGGTTCAGATTTGACTTGTAAAACTCTGAGGGATGAATGCTTTTCAAAGGGAACAGACTGTCTATGTGTCACATTAAGTCACTAATCCATTATAACCAGTTGTTCTTAAGTCTTTCCAGAAATTAAGGTCCTGTGCCAGAACAAATGAATACAAGACTGGTAATTTTGTCAGCTGGAAGGGAGAAAAAAAAGGTGCCTTTGATAAAGTTTAGCTACTAAGGATTGCAGAGAAGAAAAAAAAAAAGCCTGAATGTTAATTATTGTGACATAGGCACTGTTTGATCTCACTGCAGGACTTGGTAAACACAGCTAACACCAGCACCAGGTAACACATCAACACTAACTGAGACACACACACACACACACACACACACACACACACACACATACACATACATACATAAACGTGCAAGAGAAAACACAGCTGAGGAGGAAATGGTATCCTGGGGTATTTAGCTGGACCAGCGTGTTTATTTTCCTCCCATGGTGCACCAGGGCGAAGCTGCTTAACGCAAGGCCGGGGTTCCTGTGGGGCTCTGTGTACTGTATGTATGTGTGTAGGTGTGTGTGTGTGTGTGTGTGTGTGTGTGTGTGTGTGTGTGTGTGTGTGTGTGTGTGTGTGCTTGTTTGCAGCCATGTGTGTGCATGTGTGGTTGGTAATCTTCTTCTTGCCCCAAC
>JBBMJY010000025.1:15943855-15964332 GCA_037833715.1 Toxotes lorentzi | reverse complement strand
CCCCCCCCCCCCCCCCCCCCCCCCCCCCCCCCCCCCCCCCCCCCCCCCCCCCCCCCCCCCCCCCCCCCCCCCCACATAAAAGTGTTTTTATTTTATCATTGTCTTTGTTCAGAAGTGGTCATAACAGAGATGTACGATTTCAGATAATGATGCATGATCCCAGGTATTACTTGTCAGTCAAACAGCATATGCTCTTACCAGCACTACTTTGGACGTTTGTATTTCCTGCTTGACCCATTTCCTCAGTCACCTTTCTATCTGAACACACTATTTTCTGCCAAAGTTAGAACGATCGTGTGTGTGTGTATGTGTATATGTATATGTATGTATATATATATATATATATATATATATATATATACAGAGAGAGAGAGAGAGAGAGAGAGAGAGAGAGTTTTGTTTTGTTTGTTTCTGTTTCACGAGTGATTTGCTTTTTTTCCTTGTGCTGTTCTCAAGTTGGACAATGTGTTATCGTGTACCTCCATGAATCAGTCAGGATTTTGCAGCATTTGAATCAGAATCTGATGACAGCTGCCAAGTTGACTGGTCACTCTCAATCAAATCTGATCAAACCACTCCCCCTCAGTCTCGATAAGGCTGAGTTTTTGAGTCTTAAACTCTTTCTAAACAATACTTGACAACGTCTTTTTGATTCTAACTGTAAATACACTTGATATTCTATCAATCACGGCTGTTCAATATTAAACAGAAATACTTGAAACCAAGTTTTCAAGGACTTTCGGGCTCTGTTCAGACAGATACTAGCACTATGTAAAAAATACCAGCTCACTGATTCATTTTAGTGATTCAGTTTCCATAAAGTTGTGCAACATCATCCTGAAAAAGCCCTACGTTGGGCAATCAAACCACCTGCACCTGGCGAGCATTGTGACAGGGTATAAAGTCATTGTCATTTTTTTCTTTTTTCCACAGTTCTCTCCAGTTTTCTATATATATCTGAGTTTGCTCAGCCATACTGGCTGTCAATGCTCGTGTCAGCTTCACTGGTTATTTTATATTTTACCCATTATTAAACAAAAGCCTTTCAACCGCGTGTATGTTCAATCACCATTAATCCACTTTTGTATCATATTATATATCAGAAACAGGGTTTAACAATAGGGACGTTTACTTGTATTACTTTTTTTTCTATACAATTAAAAAAAAAAAATTATTAAATATAATGAGAGCAAAACACTTCCGGACAGTATTATGCACTTCATTTGCCTTGTTAAAATTAGCCTTGTTTTTGTTTTGAACACTGCTGCCTGTGAGTGGGGATCAGGGAAAAAAAACAAAAAAAAAACAAGAGTATTATGAAATGAATTCTGTCCTTTGCTGTATCAAACAGCTGTAGTGGCCTGAGGTAAGTTAGCCTCACAAAGGTTAAACAGCATATGAAATAGTGATGAATTCATGGATAGAGGGACCAATTAAAGCTTCCGGCACTGCTCTCCCATCTCTCTCACTGAACCCCCCACCCCACCCCACCGACCCTTCTTACCATCTCTCCCTCACTTTTCTCCTTCCACTCATCCTCCCTTGTTATACCTTTCACCATCCCTTGATCCTCTCTTCCTCCCCACCCATGCCTTGTAAATCCACTTCTCCTCTTAACCCTCTCCCTTCTTCCATTCATCCATCCATCTATCCATCCTTACATCCTCTCAAAGACAGACAGTGCTTTGGCTGGCTGTGTCGATCTGTGTGATTGATTCCCTCTGGACACAGACTTCACAGTTGGTAATGTGGGAACCTGGGCAGGTGAAAGGTTTTTAATGCTACCGCAAAAGGAATAGTGGGATGTGTAGGATGCAATGTGGAAGAGAGGGTAATAGCTGGGGAGGAAGATTTCAAAGAGGTCTTGTTTGTGCCCAACTGGAGCTTTATCATAAGAGGTTTTTAAGAGGCCAGGTTGCAGAAACTGACCCTCCCCTTCCCTTTTGGCTGTACCAAATATTGTAATGTATACCATCCCAAAATACATAGGTAATACAATGATGTGAATAAAGAGTGCACTACCAATTGTATGCTTTGCTTTCCTGTGAATATTTAAGTTTCAAGCTGCCACAAAACAAAGAGATTCTTAATAATTCTTAAAATAAGATTAATATCTGGCAGATGGTGAGGTGATCCTTGCAGCTGCGCAGATCTAATTGTTTGTGTCAAGATGGCTCAGCTGCTCCTTCACAGCAACAGGTGAAATTTGAAAAGGCTTCTAAGTAAATTTATCTAACTTTGGGACCTTTTCTAATTTCCCTCCTCTTTACTGGCACAGCATTTGTGATGAGGATAATATGATAAAATGAGTTGTGGGTCTTAATTAATACTGTTCTTTCAGAGTTAAGTAAGTTTCACACCTCTTAAGCAGCAGCCTCTCCAGCATTTCTAGCGCCTACATCACACTGGCCATTGCTGCTTTACTGACACCGACAAACATACAAGAACCCGCATACACCTACACGCTTGCAATATTGATACGTTTTTCCTTTTTATATCTTCATATCTTGTTGCCCTTTCTGCCATGCTAGTCTGACCTCGGTGAAATCCCTAATATATGCCAGTAATTGCACATCAAACCTCAATGCATTATTTCAACCCCAACCTCTACCCCAGCCAACAGACACACACCTGCACAAATGCATTCGCACATAGTACCTTCTCACATGCAAACACACATATATGAATCTGTAATTGCATGTGCATATACCAGCATACGTGCATGCATTCGAGCTCACACAAGCTTTCAGGCCCTATTTTCATGTGTACACACACAAACACACAACGTGGCTCGCTGGCCTGCTGATGGTGTAGAACTCATGTATTTTGATGATATGAAAGTTGACCACATTTACATGCAAATCGAAGTTCCAGATTAATAGGGTCCACGTACGAGGGTGCAGGAAGACTGCATGGTAATATGCTATTATGGCTTTTAAATACATTTACCGATGTTTTGACGCAGAATTAGCATGGTTCTAGCACAAGGAAATCATGTCGGTCTGATAGCAATTTGGTTTTCCAATTGGGAATACAATTTCATCAGGTTCAACTGTCATTTCTAATAATGACTCAGGTCGTGCTCACTAAATTGAAGATTCTTTTCCACTCTTTTTTTCACTCCAACCTTGGTGGATGAAAGAACAAGCACTGTGTTAACAGAGGCTCTTGCAACTCAAAAATTGCTGCAACTAACACTGTTTACAACAGCCTCAATGGAGATATAGCACAAAGAATTGAATGCAAAGTTTGTCTACGTTCATCCATGTGTATTGGGAGTTTCACGTTTAAAAAAACCCTAGATTGTGATAAGTGATAAGTTGTTTCTATCAACTTCGGAAAGAAATATCTGAGTTGTCATTGGACGAAAAAGTAAAGGTGAAAAGGATTCTTCAGCACCAGTGATACTTCTTGTCTTCTTCCCAGCTAAAGAGTAAATTTGCATATTCCACATAAAGCATAATCTAGTCCACGCTCTGTCAAGTGATGGAGTAAATATGACTAGTCAAATCATTGCTTGTCAGTCAGAGCAAAATGTCAGTCACTTCACCCAAAATGGTCCTGACAGCTAAATACAGATCTCAATTTTCATGCAGAGAATTCATTACTTCAGAATAATAGATGCCAAAATACACTGCTTAATCTTTGCATTTTCTTGCTCCATATTTTGTTTTCAAAATGATGAATTTCAATATGAAGGTTGTGGAAAAAAACTCAGACTTCTTGTTGTCGACAAATGATTAGACAGTAGACTGACCTAAAAGGATAAACTCAATGCTCTCTACTGTTATAAGTCGTGTTTATCATCGTTGCGTTTAATTAATGTATTCAACTGTACCACGGTTTGATCCCCTTTGAGCGCATGCAAACATGAGAGACATAAGGCAAGGGAAGCATAAAGGGAGGCTTGCGATGTATTTCCTTTAAATTTTCCCACTCAAGAAAAACAAATAATTAACAGCCCCATGGGACATAACACACAAATAGAATAATGTATTTGTGTCAGTCAAATGCCTTTCCATGGCTGGGCAAAGAAAACATAATAAATGAATATGAAATACGTAAACAGAGCCCGGATACCATCCAATTAATAAATACCATTTTTACCGTGTCTTCTGGGGGCTAAAATATTTTTGAAAAATCGTAGCATGCCTTTTGGCGTCCTCGTAAATTTATGTAAACAGCCTGCAAACATTCTAAGGGCGAAGAGCACAGGGAGATCATAGATTATTAATGGAGTTTGAAAATAACAAAGGCTGTGTCAGTTGCATCTTGTGCCATGGTATCAATGGCACTTGGTCCGTAAATGGCACTGAATGGTTGCTTGCTGTACACCACAGGTTCAATATCAGGTATTCCTTGAAGTTAGTTATACTCCTTTAATACCTGGTAAATAGGTGGTCTGTCCAAAAAGTATAAGAGTTAAAATAAAGAGGAAAGGGCCTTAGAATAACCTTTATCTTATTCAGGCTCTGATGTGTTGAAGGTCTGCTAATTTACCTCTGCTGGGTGAAGAGTGGGGGAGTGGGTGCAGAACTCCTGGCTGAGTAGGCCAGAAATATTAGGCCTTTGACATCCAGGATCAATTCCACTCTGAGAGGGCTGAGCAAGGGAGAGAGAAAGGAGGACTGTGGCAATGCATGCCCCCTCTCATTAGCTGACCGTGGGGGAGTGGAGGCGTTAACTTGGTTTCTCCTTTGGGACTCTAAATGGGTCCAGGGCAACCGGTGTGATGGGGGGAAGTTGACAACCACAAAAGCAGGTTCAATACTGAGTTAAGCTAACTTTGTTTTTCTTCATCAGACTGGCTGGGCTGCTAAGTACTCCATGCAAAAAAGGGGAGACAAAGTGATGATACATGAAACAAATACTGTAGGAAATATGTGCAAATGAATATACACTCAACACACATAAGTTCACACGCGCGGATCATGAAAAAACAACACAATAACTGCACCTCTTTAAAACAGGACATCACAGCAGTTCGGGGAAAGAGATTACACTCTTTAGTTAATTAATCTCATACACCCTGTCATTAAACTAGCAGGTAGCTAGGAAATGTTAGTAGACAAATAGGCCGCTTTGACTCGCAAGGTTGAGATAAAGGGTTCAGATAATGAGGGACTAATCATCTGCATCAGTTAAGTCCATCAGGCCTAATTTCCCTAAAAACAAAACAGTGTACACACTGAGCTAATCTCCACCTTTTATTTATTAATTTCCCATCCAGAGGTTCAGCACCACTAATAAGGCATACTCACACAGCCATGCAAGCATGCAATCTAGCCCCCTCCTTTCACACACACAGAGAGAGATTAAAAGGTGTTATGAGCCATGGACTGCGGAACAAAGAGGAAGTGAGTGTAAGTAGATAAAGAGTATACTCATAAGGAGATGCAGCTCTTAGGATAATGAGGCTGCTGAGAGTTTACTGAAGGAGCGTGTTCTTATTCCTCATCCCCATCCTTCACCTTTCTGCTGATTTTGTGTCTCTCTTTGTCCCCCCCCCCATCTTTTTTTTCCTGCAGTGTTACATGCTGAATGAAAATATACAATGCCTGCAAATGACATTTTTGCATGCTTGAGTGTATGTATATGGTTGTACACAGTAGCACTCTGTCTCTTTGTTTTTGTGAAAATTACAAGCACAAATATATATATATATATTTTTTGTAGATTAAAAAAAGCTGTGTTTTAATTGCATTCTGAGTGCTGTAAGTTGAACAGCTGAACTTGACATATTGCTAATTGACACTTGAATCTCTCAACCCCGACTGTAGAGAGTAATGCTTATAACCAGCTGCAAATTAGACAAATTCTCATAGATGCTTAAATATTTACAAAATCTGTCCTTAGCTGTCCATTGTAATAATAACCAATTATTTGCACCAGCTGAAGCCTAATTGTAAAGCCAAGTTATAAAGGAGAGAGGCATTTGCCTGTCTCAAGTGCTCTAATTGGCTAAGCTTGTTGCTCTCAAAGGTCTGCTCTGTCTTTGTTAAACTGTCAGATTTAAAGAGACAGAAAGTCAGACAGAGCAAGATGGAGAATGAGCAACAGCCCTCCATTGGAAAGAGATGTCTACAGTCTATCCCAACACATTTTTTAAACTTTCATGGTCTCCTGTTTGGCCTCTTTGCCAGCTATGTCTCGGAGCACTCTACTGTCAGTGTAAGAGAACACTCAAGATTGTGTCAGTCTTGAATTAATTATATCACGTTAATTAATTAAAACACAACACTCCCTAAATATACTTTGCATTTGAGAAGAAAAGAAAGCAAGACCTGGAAAATAAAAAAGTGTTGTATCATTTATTGGCAAGCACCATCACAGTTGAAGGGGTCTTTTTTTTTTTTTTTTTTTTAACATGCACTTGCAATAGATCTCTCCTCATACATCAAATGATTGTTGCAATCTCTTATTAAAAAGAATGCATGGCACAGCTTATTTCTTTAAAGATGAGCGGATTTCCCTCTAACTTGAAACAGATGTTAAAAATTAGAGCAGATCATACCCTGCCTTCTTTAAAAAAAAGAAAAGGGGGGCGAGGGAATCAAACATTCAGTGCCTTAATGATCTCAGTCGGACAGTGTAATGCCACAATATGTGGACGAGAAGAGAAGAGAGGAAAAGAGAAGAAATAGCAGCAACATGGACTAGCAAGCACCATTAGAAAGCTGCATGGACCACCAAAGGCCCAGAGAGCACAGCTAATATGACACCCCAAGGCCTAATCTTCTTAGTGGGATGGGATAAAATGAGTATCCATTACGGAATCAACATCCATCCCAACCTTCTCTCCCCCATATTACCACCACGAATACTCCAACTCCTTCTTCCTCTACTCCATCTACACACCACCCGTCCCCCGCCTTTCCTCTAGAGCCAATGCTTGCATTGATAGCCAGCAGTGAGACAATTGGCTGACTCGGGGCCCTAATCAGGTATTAGCCACTAAAGCTGTAAGGGAAGGCTGCTAATCTTCATACTCACATCATCTGCAGAGGCAAGGCCCCAGCAGCTTGCTTTCCTCTGGCCCGGGCCTAGATCAAAGATGCCTGCTAGAAATCAGATTAGAGTAAAGAAGAGAGGAGCGGGTGAGAAGGAGCAGGGTGCGAAGGCCACAGATCTTTCAAACCTTCCTCCACCTTGCTTCTTTTAAAAGCTTTTTGCATAATCATGGAGGGGAGTATGTGACTTTAGCCCCAAAAAAGCCTCTTAGCCGCCTTAGATGAAACAAAAACATGAAGGGGTTGAAAGAGAGATAAAGAGAAGGGTAATGTCCATTATGGCTTGCAGCTGTATAGTAACGTTAATTTGTCATTTGAACCTATTCCAGCTACAGGACTCATTCACATATTATGTAACATGATGCTCTGCAATACAGCAGTGAAATGGACCAGTGGTAGTTGTGGAGACAGTAATTTGTGTGTCAGAGTAGTGTGATTTGTGACTTCAATTTCATCTATAAAACAAAGACTGAATAAATCAGTGAGTTAAAGAAAAATAATTTTGCCAGCTACAGGTCTTCACTAGACCTACAAATCCACATTATGTCATCCAGCTTTCCCCTTTGCAGGGATGTGTGGATGAACTTTGCTGTGTCACTTCCTGGTGTGACCAGGGCTTTAGGTAAGACAGGTTATCAAAGCATATGGCTCGCTTCCACTACAGCGCCAACTTGAGAAAGCAAAAAAAAAAAAAAATAAATAAATAAAATGAATGAAATAAAACAGACTGCAGTCCAGATAGTTTGTAGCCTCAAATAAACAAATGCTTTCTCTGCTATGTTGTTTATTTAGTTTTTTTTTCTTTTTCTTTGGCCACTGCAGGGCACCAATTCACCTTGTTTTGACAATTTTTAAGGCTGCTACTTTACACACTTACACACACAACTCTCTCTCTCGCACACCGACACACACCAACACACACACACACACACACACACCGACACGCTCTTGTAAAGTGCATGGCTATTGTTATTGACTGGAGTACACTGGGATCACACTTTCCCATGATGGATTCTGAGGTGGAGGTGGTCCTTTAATTGTGAAGGAAGCTGCCTGAGTGGAGCAGAAAGCGCCAGGGGAGTTCTGCTGTGTCTCCTCTTCTCTTGAGGATGGTCAAGGGCAAGCTGCCGCTGGAACCTCACACTCACACACAAAGAACATACACATTAGCTCTATGTATATTACTGCCTTTGAGCAAATCACTTTTAGCCAGTTTTTGATAAAAAGAACTATGGTGACTTTGCGATGTTAGTGTGTCAAATATCTTTGCATACTACTTCCTCTATTTCCTTTCCGTTTTATTCCCCTGTAATTTTCTTAATTTAGAGAAACCACTTTAAAATTAATCATGTCATTTCCAAGTTCAGGAGTTTCTGTTTAGACAAAATTTCCATTTTACAGTATAAAAATAATGGCACAGAACAAAATGGCACAGCATGATCATTAACTCCACAGATATAAACACAGGCTAAAGCTCACCAATCTGCACACAGTTCCTGCAGTCTCTATGGGGGACAGCCTGTCCTTAGCGAAGCAGACAAATGTTAATTCCCTTCAGTGAGCACAGGTCTGACCTCCAGACTTCTTGAGGAGAACACACACACATACACACGTACACACACAGTCTTCTCAGAAGGTCACAGAGCAGATGACACCAGCCTGTTCCCTGTTTCACTTCGATTGGCCCATCTTTTCTCCTTCATTACCGCACACAGCTGTGAATAAGAGAGTGTGTGTGGGTGTGTGTGTGTGTGTGTGTGTGTGTGTGTGTGTGTGTGTGTGTGTGTGTGTGTGTGTGTGTGTGTGTGTGTGTTCAGTCTCTGAAATGGCTAAGTGCTGTTAGTGCAGTTTTTATCAGCGAGGCCACTGGCGAGACTCAGGGGAACAGACCAGGGCTATCTCTCTCTGCCGGCCCTGAAAATTGATATTGAACATGGAGGAGGAGTAGGGGAGAAATCTCACATGCTGGTAGCAATTAGCTAAAAAGGGATTTGCAACTCTGTGATTCATCACACCAGAGATCGAAGTCATTTAAAGACAGTGTTTTTTTTTTTTTTCCATTCCCTCACTCCTAACTTGTTCAGCTCCTCTCAGGCTGTGCCTCCTCTAGCCCACTTACAAGACAGTGTGAGATTTCCTATTTAAGGTTTATTTCTCCCCATTGAAAACCTGCACTGTGCTGATGTACAAACAAGGTCTTTGATTTGACTCGCTGTGTGTACATACCTAACACCAGGGTGCTAAACTGATGCAAGGCCACTGTTGGTTTGCTTTGAGAGTTGGCAACGCAGCGTGACACACTGTCAACA
The DNA here is from genome assembly GCA_037833715.1 of Toxotes lorentzi. Taxonomy (NCBI): domain Eukaryota; kingdom Metazoa; phylum Chordata; class Actinopteri; family Toxotidae; genus Toxotes; species Toxotes lorentzi. Next base: position 15,955,013 of record JBBMJY010000025.1, on the reverse strand, counting down.
GCAAGAGGAGGAAAACACATTCGCTGAAGGGAGGAGAAACGGTACAGGTTGAACAAACTTTCTACCGCCGACTCAAGGCTTCTTATTTCTGGCATTCAGAGCCTCTTAAGCCTTGTTTACACTGTGTACTTCACAAATACTATGACCAAACCGCCAGCTCCAGGATATGAGGTTGAAGTGGTAAAGCACACTCTTGCCACTACACTGTCAAAGTTCATGTTACGGTGAGAAAGAAGAGGCACATTCACCTCATGTTGTTATCTTAACAGCTAGATGTTTTGAGGGATGGAGAAAGTCTATTTTGCCTATTCAAACATTGACTTAATGAAACTCACACACCCTGGACTGAGAGAATGTGTGCAATGCGGACTCATATGGGCTCTGTGTTTATGCAAGTGGTGGAGATGAGGTCGAAAAATGCCTCTGGGATGGGGCAAAATCTCATTGGACAAAAGGTATGTGTTTTATCATTTGCACAACAATATTTGTGTTGCCTGGGAGAGAAAAATTCAATTTCTTAGATGTAACATGCAACGTAATTCCACGGCCATATCCAGCAGCTTTCAGTTATGTTTTGATGAAATGTTTTAAGGACAAAACCAAAAACAAAAAAAAAAACATGCTAGGAAAAGAAACAAATAACTGATAACAACTGAGTTACACCCAGGTATACATGGAAATTAATATTTCAGGTGTGACAATATGATGCAAACACCATACAGTGTATATGTTAAGATAATAGCTTATTATACACATTTTTACTACACGACAAAAGGTATAATGGCTACATATTCTAACAGTAGTTGAATGAAAGCATGTAAAGTCTTCTAATAGAGCTCCACAGACATAACCAGTCATGACTCCGAAACATTGCTATAAAGTTATGGACAAGGTCTTCAGTGCCAAATGAAACAGCAGAGCGACTTCTTGTTGTGAGCCGTGCACCTGTAGAGCCAGAAGTACAACTGGCATTTCTCCAGAACTCTGTATAATAAAAGTAATTTCCATGTTAATGGCACGACAGCACAATGTTAAAATGTGGAACAGTGACCGGTGTAAATTGATACAGGCTGTAGAACAGATGTAGTAGTTGAAAGAACCTCAGTGGACAGTGGATGTGAGGAGTGTTAATGTGAAAAAATCCACTTCCAGATGTGACTCGTGATGTCCGGGTGAAATCAGCACCCTTGTAGTGGCTATTCTCTGAAGTCCAGCGGCTGTGCCATACGTTCTGTAGTGCGCACCATTTCTGAGTCTGGAGCGACAAAGTCCATGTTAGGATAAGGGGTGAACAGATGGGTTGACAAAACACAGGACTTTCACACAGGAGATGGCTGTTCATTCCCCTTGTGAAACTCAGCGAGTGAGTGTTTCTTTTATCCATGACATTTCCACAACCTTAATGCTGTGTTCAATATTGTAACCATAGCAACAAAAGTCCTCCAATCTAGAGGAAGTACTTACTTTAATCCAAACCACAATCTTTTGCTGAACCTAAACATTATTATTATTCATTATTATTGTTACCATGATGATAAAGGTCTGATGTGTTTGCCACTGGTTCACTTGTATTGATCATATCTGAGGGGTTGGGACAAGCGACCTATGAGGTCATTTAAGTTGGACGACTTGTAGACACCTGCCCAAGTACAGCACATTTCCTTCCAGGTGATTACAAATCATTCTGTGCTAGGTGGTGTGTTTGAAAAGATAGAGTGGAGCATGGAACTATTTCTTATGAGATTCACATGGTCTCCAGCGCATTGACAGAACAACATGTTGTATTGCTAGTGAGATAAAATATAAAATGATGGCAGCAGTGAAATAGGTCACTGAGTATATTAGAGAGAATTCTTTAGGGGGTAAAAAATAAACTCAAGACAAGCAATAGCACAAATATTCTTAATTGCAATATGGGCTGACAATTAATAATTTTTGTTTTTGGTGTGTGGTGATACAAACCAGCCTGTTCTTGCATGTTCCAATATTTTCATGTCCTCAAATGACTCACTCTGTGAGCCTTGAACTCACCTCACAAAACCTGTTAGATAAGTCATGGTGGTGAAGTTGACAAAAAGGCAAATATTTTTGTTAATATTTTTTAACTACACAATGAGACACACACTTAACACATGTATCTAACCACAAGCCAAACAAGATCTTGATCAATCTTGCTTACTCACTTCCCCACGCACATACACATCCAATACACAAAATGACACATTCCTCACAAAGCATATACAGGCAGCAAGGGAGCCATGCCCCAGTCAGTAAACCTCTACAGTTTAAAACCTGAGCTGCAGCCATTAACGGAGCTGGAGATGACAGATGAGTTCATATGCCATGCAAGCAACCCTAGACAATGGCTTTAGCCTGATGACAGATTGCCTGACCGTAACCCAGTTTATGTTAAACTCATTCTTGCTGTTCAATTTCACAAGTGTAATTTTGTTGGGCTGTGCTGCATTGTCCTCGACTGTGGGTGAGGTGTTGGGGTGTGCTCTCAAACTCACAATCCCTACCTCTGGTAATGATCCCCCTGCTCTATTCTATTGTATTGTTTTCTGCATAATCAGGTTGGTAGTCAAGGGTTTGGGTGACACAGCCATCTGTCAAGTTCATTTGCTCTGTGAAATGCAAAGGAATAATGGCTGATCCTATGGGAGCCTATCTGTTATCAAATAGGAGAGGTGCCCCCTGTTTATGGCGCTGCTCCACCTTACAGCAGAATGGGATTGTGTTAGCACGCAGGCACACGTGACTGTAAATATACACAGATGAATGTGAGTTTGCGCATGTTTCTCCTACACAAGCCTTGTGGATACATACAGTAAGTGCCTGGCACATACTGACACGTACTGCTGTGAATGCTTGGCGTGATCTGCTCATCTTACTCTAGTACAGTTGTACAGGCATCCTGTGTTGTGAAATCTATAATTCAGTTAACGCTGTGAGCTGTTGTCCATATGGACCGCTCCGCCAGCTGTTTGTCTGAGGACAAAGTGTATATTTGTGTGTGTACAGTATGTGTGTGATGGGAGGGTGGCATGTGTTTGTTGGCGTTCAGTGCAAAGACACATGTAATAGTCATTTGCAGTTGCGTGTTTTTTTTTTATGTTACGTCTCTTCATATACACTATGCAAAATGCCTTTGGTGTCACTTTTAACCTGTTACCTTATTACCTTGGTAACCGTGCATTTGTAATTGTGCACTAGTGCCACACACACTGTTCCCATTACAAATCCTAATATAAAATAGATGAGATGAAACTTTAATGATCCTTGTGGAAGTTTTATTGGGAAATACAGGACAGTGATAACAATACAATTTGAAAGCAGAACAGGGGAGTCATGTTAAAATTAAAACACCACCGCATCTCTTGTGTATTACGGTTGCAGAGGTTTCCTTGTTTTGAGGTGGAGGAACAGTATAGCAGATGTCGGCAAGCACAGTTAAAGGACGCCTCAGCGGTCATTGGTGATCTTTACTGTTAAACAGATAACAAGCTGAGAAGCGCATTTATATCCTACCTTGTTTAACAATGCATTAAAATTCTAAGGTACTAGTTATGATTCCCAGAAAAATAAAACGTAAGTATTCAATTTAATCTAAATAGCTTCAATGCACTTAGATAGTAGCCTCACAGGTATTCAACAAATAATAAATGCATTCTGACACCTCTGTGGAGAGGGCTTTATGGTTTTAACAGCATAATTGCGTGTTGGAACAAGAACACTTCAATCATTCCACAGCTTGACTCAGAAGTTGACGCTATGCCAGTTAAAGTACAAAAAACTGTGGATAAGGATTTGTAGCTGGTTGCTGTGAACATTAAGAGGCAGTGAAGAAGTGAACAACACGCTCACACAGACAAATGTGTTAGCAACAAGCACTGTGCAGGTAAAACCATCAGAGAAAAAAAAAACAAAGGTCTTAGGTGTGAAACAAAGACAAAAACAAAGACAACAGTAACAAACTAAACTAAAAAAATCACAGTGTAAGGCAGACAGAGAGATTAAAGCAAAGTCTGTAGGTTTCAGATCACATAGACGTTAACTTCAACCGAGCAAGAAACCCCCGGAAGAGCAAAATCTGAAAGAAGCACAAAAAACTGCACAGTATGAACTCTGATCGGAGGGCAGGTTCTTGTCAGCACCTCAGTTCTGTTTGCTTTCTTTGGCAAAGTATTGATTCAGCTTTGCTCTCTGAAGTCAGCAACCAGGCCCATTGGCATTTCACTGGTCATCACACACAAGCACCTCCAGTGTAATAGGTGGTTATAGTGGATGTTTGAAAGAGTGGTCAGGATAAAATGCAGTCATCTTTAAGTCTCACACATCAAACTCTTTTGACTGACAGGAAGCTGAGGGTGGTGATGAAGTCATTCCTGAATATTTACTTTTACATAGTCTCTTGTTGCAGCTCATGCTTTGTCCAAGAAAGGGACAAGATTTTATATGTTTGTTACATATATGTTTGTATACCTGTACATCTGTATATCTGTCTCTTTCTTTTTCTTTTGTATGTAGCACAGTCCATCCCCCCAAGAAGAAATCATTAAAAACAATAAAATAAAATAACAAGATAAACACAAAACACTCTTCACCTTCAGCAAACACAATATTTTCAACACTTTCCATTCCATCTCAGTAATAATATTACTGCTAAATGATCTGTCCACAGTAGGCATTAAGCATTGTTAGTATTTTTAATGTTTTACAAATCATGTTTTGTATGTTCATAAGCCTGTATTTGCCACATTCACAGACTGAGAATAAGTGTTGGATCAATGAAACATTAAAATAAAATTCCACAATTGCAAACACGGATTACTTTATGAATTAAAGTGACACATGAACCTTTTTCATCTAAATCTCCCTTCTCGGTTTCTCTCTCTCTTGCCTCCATGACTCTCTTTTCTATTTTCCCTCCGCCCCTTCGCTCTCCTCTCCGCTCCCTCACCTAACCCATTATTCCATAGCTTGTGTGAAAAGGGTAATCGCTCAAATCATTCAAAGGCAACTATCTGTGTTTGACACTGGGGAGCATAACCATCATCACAAGCAGCCGCTAATGGCTCTCTCTGGATCCAGCAAAAACGCTCCGCAGCCCGGCCTAGCGTAGCACAGCGCAGCAGGGCCAAATGCTGAGGGCTCTACAGTGCTGCAGCGAGGGCCAAAATTTACCCTAATGAATTTGGACCTTGCCAGGTTATTGCAAAAGGCAGCCACGGCCATCCAATACCCTCCTAGATGATCTGAAGCGACTCCCGTGGCCACCATTCATGCCAGGGAGCCCGGTGCCATGTGGAAATGGGAGGAGGAGGAGGGGCTGGGGGGCTGTGGCTGTTTTTGTCTTTGGCACCTGTCTGCTCAGCTCAAACGTTCATTCCTGCACACACACACACACAGGGGCCTACAAGCAAACGCAGGCATGCACATATTAAAGATCACCTACACACACACGCATCTCGCACACACAAACAAAAGGGGGCAACTTCATGTGCACAAGCGCTCATGCACATGCACCTACACATACTTCCAAACACGGGCACGCTAGCTGTAATGAAGCCTGAAGAAAATGGCATGATATCCTATAATTTCCAGTGTTCAAATTTGGAGAGAATGTGTTTTTTTTCCACTGATGCACAATGAACATATTGATTTTTTTCCTCTAAATTGCTTGGAAGCTTTTGCATATTGTATATTGAGCTCTCGTCCAGTCCACAGTGAAGTGCACTGCTTTTATGGGTATTTGGAGCGATTTGAAAAGCTGTGAGACTCAGCTGGAGGCTGGAAATCCGTTTGTTAGCACTAATTTTTTTGCATGCATTTTCCTTGTTAAAAGTAGATTCTAAGCAGATGTATATTTAGCAATCAACTAGCCAAATGCTGAAAGCTAAACATTCACAGGCCTTACATGAAAAAAAAAATGTTTTACTTATGCTTCCAACATGACTTTAATGAATCGTACACAAATCCCATCATTAGACGATGTTAGTATCCTGGTAATTTATTAGAACTATTTTCTCTTGTTCTCATTTTCACTTTTTTTTTTAATCTAGCCACCCACCTTTCATTCATTCCTTTATTTCCCACATCTAGTTCCCTCCATCCCCCTGTAACCAATGTCTCCATCATCTCCTGTACACACACACTTATCTCCCTGCCTGTTTTCCTCTGTCCAATATGCTCAAGGCCCCCAGCTGTGTTACAGGTAGCGAAAGTCTCCTTCAATTAGACATAATCATCACTCACGGTCAATGACTGCGCTAAAGGCTAACTTCCAGTCTATGAGGGGGCCTTCGCATCTAATGCACTGATTCAGCTTGTCTCGGCCAACTTCACTGTCTGCTGAAACCAAAGCAATTTATTCGTCGCCCAAGGCTCTTTTGGCAACAGCCAGTTGAGCAAGCTAACAGAGAGACAGATAGAGAGACATGAGGGGGGGATGAGAGAGAGAGAGGGGGTGGGGGGTGGGGGGTTATGGAGGGGGAGAGCTGTAAGGAGGACTCTTTTTCTCTCTCTGAGATACAATTTAATCAGAGACATCTGTGCGCAGGCAGGCAGCTTTTCCTTGGAGGAGACTTAAGCAGAGTCTTAGTTAGGAGGCTGTGTTTGAAGTGCAGGGGAATTATCACTTTCTTCCAATAACAGTGCCAGGGATGGAGAGAGAAAGAGAGAGCACAGAAAAATAGAAAATCTAGTTAATCTGCTTCATCCCGATGTGCCGGGGTGTGCTCTGGACACATGAGAACCAAATCCAATCATCAGACAGGAAAGGCACACAGCTGACCAATCAAGTTACCACCTCGCTGGCCAAATAGACAAGGCCAGAGGAAATTAAATACTGTAAGTTTTAAAGCAGCGGGGTGGAGCAGAGAATGTGTGCGTTTGTTAATGTGTTTGACATCAGTAATGCTTCAAATAAGGTACTATGTCATCCTAAAGCATTACAGCCTAACAACAGGCCACATTATAGGAAAGAGTAATAAATCCAAAAGTGTTCAGCGTAATACAAAACTATCAGATTACTAATAGCAGGCATCTGCGCCCTTTTTAATGTCCCATTTTATTCCCTCAACAACTCATTACTCAAGCCTCTCATCTTAATTGCCATGAGTCACAACTCAGAAATACAACATGACGTCTCCTGTTGGTTCATTTAGTCCCTTTCCTTTAGCCGACATCCTTGCTCAGAGTGGCCAAGCTGCGAAGAGACATAATCTGGGTGAAGTCTGAGAGGGAAGCGATAACCGCATAAGAGTGGGGCAAGAAGGTTAAAAGGAAAGATAGTTCTTGTCATCATATGCTTTGCTAAAGGGCAAGAGATGTGTGGAAGCTCAGTGTATGTGTGTGCATGAGCTTTTCAGGTGGAAGAGGAGCGCACGTGTATGTTCATAATTGTCCTGTGTGTGTATGTATGTGTGCGCGTCCTCATACCCTCCTTGGTATCTTAAAATAGTCAAGTGATGGAAGCTCAACAGAGATAGAGACCTTGAGCAGTTTGGAGTCAGAGTTCAACAGGGCTGAGTGTCGCCAGACAGAGCCGGCATCACTGTCACATCAAAGGAATGGGGTTTTTTTTAAAGCACTGACTGCTCTCTGCCCTCTTTGATGAATCTTGTACGATAAAGCCCATGATAACCAAAAGAATTACGCACCCAGTGTAAACTTACAGCAGCAGAAATCCAAACATTGGGAGTTATATTGTTTTTTTTTTGTTTTTTTCTTCTTTGAGTGTTCTCCTGAGTTTGGTCTTTGACAGTTTGAACTGAACAGTTGAAGTGTGGCAGTAAAAGTGACAATCAAAGAAAGCATTAATCCAACTTCAGGCATTATTCAGGTAGCTCATGACCTCATTAAGGTAACAAGAACCAATGACTTATTGACATAGCAAACATTTATTAAAAAATCAAACCAATGACTCAAATACTCTCTGACATTACAATATACCAACCTGTAAACAAGCTGAATGACCAGCTTAAGACGTAGAGTATAATCCTGTGAGAGTGAAGGCTGCATGGGGGCGCAGATGAGTTACAAAGTGAGTGGTAAATCAATCAGGAAGATTGTTACATTCACTTGAATCATAACAGACACATGCCAAACAATGATGAGGTTCTCTTTCTGCCTCTCGCAAACACACAGATGTGCTCACTCACACACACAGACACACTCGCACAGCCTGTGATTACAGCTTGGGAAAGTAGTAATTTAGTCCATGATTACAATCTATCAGCCTGGGGCCAGACTCTGAGAAGTGTCTGTCTAAATGACACTTTAATAAGATGCCGTCAAACACACAAAAGGTACAGGCACACATGCAGGTACACGCTCATGCAGGCTTACTGGTAGCTACATTTTACAGACACACATTCACACAGTCATGCGCAACACACTAGCACATTTAAGCATGCATACACTATTATGCATGCACGTATAACTGCACACACACAAAACTCAAGAAACTTGCAGCTTGTATGCACCCTTTACACACTCTTGCATGCCCACACACAAACTCCGAAGATGGCATCTAGAATGATTACTTTTATCACTCACAGTGTGTCAACCATGCATCATTTCAGATGAACGCTCCCCTCTCTCTCTCTCTTTCACTGCCTGACACTGGATAAATGCAAATGAAGCGGATCTCATGCAGCAAAATGAATAATGTTTCTTTGTTTTATTTTATTTATTTATTTATTTCTATTTTCAGACACTGTTCTAGAGAGTTTCAACATGTAAACAAGGCAGTTTAATTCCTTGTGTTCAACTACCTTGATTAAATAAGCTGTTGTTAGTTGAGTTACTTGCTCTCTTTTTCTTCTCAAAGACCAAAGGTCATCCGTCATCAAGAACTTCTAACAAGATTTAATCACAGAGAAACAGGAGAAATACATACTTCAAGTTAAATGTTTAATAGCCGGGCACTCTTCAACAAGCATGGAGACACTTCTTATGTATACACTTAATTTTATACTTGAAAGAAGTATATGTCATTGCACAGATAGCATCCAGTACATTGGACCTCGGAAAACAAAGAAAGGACAAAAAAATCTTACCAAGCAATTACAGTGAAAGACAATTTATGAAGCAGCCATCTCAAATTTCAAAGGTGTTCCTTCGCCTACACCAGCACATGTTTTACATATTTTACCTTGCCTAACAACCAATTGTTAGATTTGTAATGTTAATGTGAGTCATTTCAATTCAATCACTTTTACACATAGCATAGCTGACAGTGCCAAAGAGGCATGTGGTTCAAAATAAGTGCTGCATTTCTTGTGTGTAGCGGTGAATAGCACATAATTTATCATTACTCAGACAGAAACTTTGGAACTTAACACCTGAGCAAAGAAGTACACGAACATGTTTCAGATGATGGCAGAAATAAAAGGACTTTGTTATCTTATCATGCGAGCCGTGTGTCCACTTTCTATGCTCCAATAAGACTTCAGCAAGTGAAATCAGTTCAACCTCAAGAAGTTCAAATATTTACCCTAGAGGGATAGACAGACCGAAACAGATCAAATGAAAACATGCTAATGACTAAAAGAATACACAAATACATACCAAAGAATTCCAGGTTATTAGTATGATGTAAGATTATTTTTTTTCCTGACAACTGCAAAACCATAGAATCGGTGAGTAATCAAAATTAATCTAAAACCCACGACTGAATCATGATGAAGTAAGTTATTTCAGTATATACCCAGTTTAAAAGTGTCTGAGTCAGCTAAAAGCTTCACACAGTAAGAAATACAAATACCCATTGCCAAAATCCAAACTTCTGTTTGACACTACTGATGAGTAATCAGTTCTTGCAATCAGACTGGTTGTCTTTTTTTTTTTTTTTTACGTCAGCTGGGTGGTGTAGTGATAATAGATAGGCCTTCTTTCAGTTGGAACACCCAGGCTTACTGAGTAGCTGCTTGTGAAAACAAGCATTTGTTTTGTCCTGCAGTGAGAATCCCTTCTCATGGCAGAGCGCTATTCTATAGTGCACTTTAACAAAAGGAGAGGTTTTTGGAAAACAACAACAACAACAACAGCAATAATAATAATAATAATAATACTCTTTTTTACACAGCAGCCTTCAAAACTAAATGACAAGATGCATAAATTTATGCCTGCAAATATCAACAATGCAAGTTAAATACAGCAGTTAAAGGCACAGAAATAACTGACAACACAATAAGAAATGCTTTAACCAAATACTACAATGAAGCAAAGGAGGCTATAAAATGTGTGACAGTATTTTGTTTTCATTAGCTTGGCACTGAGTGATTAAACCCCAGAATGTTTATAATGAATCTTAATCAAGTTGAAATAGTATATAAATCACCCAGGATAAGTCAGGATGATCCACACTGTGAAGCCTGGGTTTCCTATGGAGCGCGCGCACACACACACACACACACACACACACACACACACACACACACACACACACACACACACACACACACACACAGCTTTTTCTTCATACACAACACACTCTGATGCAAGTATTCCTACTCAGTGCATGCACAACTAAGAACACAGTATGCGCAAACACACACTCCTCCACCACATTTCTTCCACAGTCCCTTCTTCTGCTGTCAGCAGGATGCAGGGAGGCCTGGACTCTCTCTCTCTTTATCTCTCTCTCTCACTCTTCTCGTCTGTGTCTCCCCACCACTCAAATATTCATGGCCACATCTGGGACAGTTTAATGAGTTAATGCCAGTTAATTACTCACTCCGGTGCGGCTGACCGACCAAACTCTGCAGCTCCGGCTCTCTCTCTCTCTCTTTTTTTTTTTTGCTCTCTGTCTCCCTCTCTCACTCTGTAGCGCACATTCTCCCTCTCTGTCTCGCTCCCTCTCTCTCCTTCACCGCTGATTAATGGCAGAAAGAGAATAAGAGGAAGGGAAAGAGGAGCAATCAGCATCTACTGCCATCATCAACATTACTGGTGTCTGGCTGTGTTAAAGTTGGAAGAGAGAAAAGGCTGAGGAGCATGTGTAAGTGTGTGTGTGTGTGCGTGTGTGTGTGTGTGTGTGTGTGTGTGTGTGTGTGTGTGTGTATGTGTGTGTGCGTGCATGTTTATGTGTTTTTTGGTCTGCTGAGATGGGAGCCTGCTACACCCCTCCCTACATAGATATGATTCCCTT
>JBBMJY010000025.1:15911073-15943755 GCA_037833715.1 Toxotes lorentzi | reverse complement strand
GTGTGTGTGTGTGTGTGTGTGTGTGTGTGTGTGTGTGTGTGTGTGTGTGTGTGTGTGTGTGTGTGTGGGTGTGTGTGCGTGTGTGTGTGTGTGTGTGTGTGTGTGTGTGTGTGTGTGTGTGTGTGTCTGTGTGTGTGAGTGCATGTTGATGTGTGTTTTGGGCTGCTGAGATGGGAGACTGTTACACCACTAATTAAATAGAGATGATTCCATTATCAAGCAGTTTGCTGTGGAAAAGAGAGAGACATAGACAGCAGCAGTTTTTTATTCCTTACAGTGCCTAGAATAGTGATAACAAGAGAGTGAAAAAAAACCAAAACAAAACAAAGTGAGACAGACGGTGAGGAAGACAGAGAGACAGAGATGTGCACGTGTGTGTGTGTAAGTGAAAGGTTTTGGCACACAGTAAACCAGCCTTGATTATGAGATCACTCACTGACCACAGCTAAGCCCAGATATGGCTCACAGAGATCTACACACACACACACACACACACACACACACACACACATGCAGAGACAAGATTGTACACCCATACAATGAGAGAAAGAGAAGAATCAGTTTCATCAGAAGTCAGAGTGAAATGACACCTTCTCAAATCACACAAATTGATCAGTGATTATCATCTTAATTGCATCTAAACAATAACAATACCTGGCATAGAAGCACACAGTGCATACAGTTCATTCTAATCTATTGTCCTCTCCTCCCAGAGGAAAAGAAAAATAAAAACAACAAGGACAGCTATTAAAGTTTGGATGGAATTAGCCGCTCCACTGAACATACGCTTTGGTATCTTGCAGTAACTCCAGCTCCTGCATGCACAAATGAAAGTGTATTAAGATTTATGATAAGAAAACAAAAAGATCAAGCACAGAGGAGATGGATAAAATGTTGCTTTTTTCCCCTTTTTAATATTTCCTGTCTTGCAATTTGTCTGAGGGCCCCAGACCCAGTAATTTATCATCTTTGGTTTTACAGCCATCGATTTCACCCCTGGTGACCTCTTGCACCCAGAAGTAGCCTGGTAGTCAGTGCTGTTGTGTGTGTGTGTTTATAAATCAGCGGATGAATATAGGAAAGTGTGTGCAAATATATGTGTGTTGTGTGTGTTGTGCATGTTGTAGTGTGAACTGTTCATGGTACAAGGTGTTTTTCCTTTCAGCACTGAAAGGTCAGTCGCAGAGTAAGAAGGATGGCCCGGGGTCAGAACAATACACCAGGAGACTCTCTCTGTATGTGTATGCATGTGTGTGTGTGTGTGTGTGTATGTGAAAGAAGAGAGATTTCATGAAGTGACAGCACACAATTACCTTCTTCAGTTATACGGTTTTGGTTGAAGGCAGGGTACAGCATGGACACATCGCCAGTCTATCACAGGGCTGACATATAGAGACAAACAACCATTCACACTCACATTCACACCCACCCATTTAGAGTTGCCAGTTAACCTAACCTGCATATCTTTGGACTGTGGGAGGAAGTCAGAGCACGCAGAGGAAATCCACACAGGCACGAAAAGAATATGCAAACTACACACAGAAAGATTTGTCTTTATTTCAGCTATCAAATGAACCAAAAGGCCCATATTTCTTTTTTTTTTCCTCTTCCACTTGCACTTTCTTCCCTGTCATGAGCCAAAGAATGAACTATAAAAAAGAAATATGTGACAGTTTTATACATCAGCAACTCTGACACAACATAGAAAGCAATAAATTGATTCATCCCCCTACCACCAATAGGTAAAGTTATAAAAACGAAGGAAAAACCGTCTGATTTGCATTGGAATAAAAAAAAATAGTAATAATAATAATTTTAAAAAAATCACTTTACACCAGTGGCAGATTATGTTACCATACCAAGATGCCACCTTGATTATGTGATTAGTGGGTCTGTGTTTATGTTTATGTGTAGGCGGAGATGTGAGTGTGTCTGTGGGTTTTGGTACCTGGTGAGCAGTATAGTTATGTTTATTTGTTGTTGCAGTGGTTGCTACTCTCAGTTTACTTGGCACTGGTGGGTTTATGGTTAGGGCTTAAAGGTGACACTCTCATTTTACCACCACGGAAAAGTTGTTGGGCAAAGAAAAGAGGGAGGAAAACAGCGAGAAGGGAGGAGAGTGTGAGTGGAAAGAAACAGAGACAGGAAAGGATAACAAACGAAAATAAAGGGAAATATGAAGGGGAAAAAAGAAGGTTTTTTTGTTGTATCTGTGAGGGGTGTCATCAACTGAAGAGACCTCAAGTCAGTATACATCCATAAACTATGCAGTACTTTACCACACACGTTCAGCAACAGTTTGAATTTGTGGACGGTTAGTTTTGTTTCCAGTTCACTGCTGCTTTAAGAGAGAGTAAGAGTAAGACACAGAATAGGGTGAAAAAAAGAAAGAGACAGAGACAAAAAGAAAGGAAATTAATGACCCCTCATATACTGTGTCCTTTGTGCTTTGGGAAAACAAAAGAATGCCAAGTTAAAACACAATGTACAAGGACAAAGGGAAGAAAACAGAGGAGGAGGAAACTGAAATAATGAAAAGAGAGACCATGACCATCAATATAAGGCTGTAAATTCCACAAAACATTAACTTCATTACATGGCAATTACAACCTGAAAGTGACAAAACAGGAAATTTCCCTCTCTCCTCGCTATTTAGCTATTCACTTTTCAGCACATATTTGTCTCTTTTGTAGGGGGAAGGTCGAACCAGTGTTTCAAATTAAACAAGCTGTGTGACACTTAAACTGTAGCCAAACTTGGACCAGAAGCCCTCTTCACTGGCAAAAACAGCGCTATTGTAATATGCAAGCTACATGGAAAGAAAGGCTGAACTTCCAAGAATGTAGCACAGATTAGATTTAGAATGAATGTTTTCATTTCATCATTGCCTGAAATAGAAACATTTCAAAACAGGTGGCCAGTCACTACGAGAAGGAAAGGCAAACAATTTGTTTTTGGTTTTTTTTTTTTTTCACTTTAATGTCAGTTAAAGACAGAATAAGTCCTTTATCCCTTTATCTGGCAGCCATCCACTTTTAAAACAAAAAATAACAGTTAAAAGTCATTACTTTTCAAAGTGGTGCAGCACAGGTGTTGCAGTCATGCAAAGCTGAACATAGCCCTTTCAAAAATCTTGAAGGTCTGTCGGCGAGCTGTGAGCTGTAGCAGAATGGCCCAGAACTGACCTCGCTCTGATATTTATTAAAGATAAGCAGGGAGTGTCGGGATAAGACAGGAGTGAGTGTTCAGATCTGATACACTTGTTATTATGTTTAACGTTAATGCTATAACTCAATGATAAACACAAGTAGAATAATAGCTGCTTAAAGACTGACACTGAGAAGTGGCACTCTCGCTGCTCTTTGATGGTGAAACCCACACTTTGATGTGTCATACTGTATATGTTGTGTGCAGGTGTAGAGAGGGAAAGCCAAATGTCAACAGAAAAACCAAAGCAGTGTTTTAATGCAGCTATCAAGCAGGGATTAGCAGTTGGGTTTAGGAGTTGTAAACTAACCTGTTTCTTTAATTAACATTAAGTTTTTGGGACATAATAGCAAAGATCTACTATAGTTCATTCTTTGTGACTAGAGACTTCGTATTTCCCTCATTTATACAACAGTGTTAAAGATGTATGATGTAAAGTACATTTACTTTTTACTTTATTTTGCAAATTAAGTTAATGATAAAAGATATAATCAGCAATTAAATAATGATGTATACATTCATCACAAACTGCCCAGCAGTATTTAGAATAATTACAATTTTAACCTACCCTTAGTAGCTGTAAAAATATACAAATACACACTTGAATGCATCAATAATTATAATTAAATAATACTTTATAATACAAATCATTCTGAAATGGGCCAGATAATGAGTCAAGTAAAAAAATTCTAGTTAAATCTTGAATACATGACTTTTTCTATAACAGATCATTTCTACAGTGTCATATTTCTGCCTTTATTTATGCAAAAAATATGAGGACTTCTTCCACCGCTGTGTGAACCCTAACCTTCAGTCTCACATTTATGCACGAGATGAGGCATATTATTTTAACAAGAAGGCAGCCTTCACTTTGGAGAAGTGAACTGACCATCAACAGCTAGCTTAGCCTTGGACGTGGCACTCTAAAAACCCTGAAGCCACAGTGTTCACACACACACCATTCAGTTGTCTGCAAAACCCATGTGACTGTGTTTTGACTGTAGCCGTACAGGTGGCTAGCTTTTCAGCTAGAGACACAACATGCAGACAAAACAATTTACTGGAAGCTACCTGAAGGGGTATTCCTCATCTTTCGGTGGGTAGCCCTCGTGCCAAGCTAACGCCGTCCAGACCAGTCTCTTCACAGAACTCAGAGACAAAAATAGATGTTAACCTCCATCCAACTCCTGGTAAGAAAGCAAACAGGCTTACCAAATGTACTTTATACACTTTGTAGCACTCAGCTATACAAACACTGTTGATGGATTTCAAATGGGTTCGGGACAAAGGGACACAAAACCTGTTAAACCATAACTTATGGGGAAATGTCAGCTGTTTTGTAAGATTATTAAGCAAAACATGGCCACCAGTTTCTATGTAAGCTGGCAGAGGGCATGTGGAATCCCCACTGTATCTGGGTTAAACAATACAATACTGTCAAATACTGACACAAGATAATTATAGCTGTGAGACAGTGTGAACTCAGGGCACACACAGAGAGAACACCTTATTAAGAGCTGTGTAATTAGGTGTCAAACAGCCATGATGTGCGAATGTTGTCTTAATTGCCGATTTTGCTGCTTGTTAAAAGAATAAGTGAATTACATTTTTGGAAGACAGTCATTGAGAAACCAGTTCTTTTACTGCAGTAAAAGGTGAAACTAAATTCATTTGCTAAAGATTTTATGAAAGATCATAGTGGTTTACGTTGAATGCAGCTCAGTACTGTATTGCAGTTTCATCGGTCTGCAGGTTTTCTACTGTGCATCATCAGTCAACATAAAGTATTTCTGACATCAACATTGTCAAAAGTAATCCACCAATCAATCACTTAATTAATTATTTGGGTGAATAATTGATCACATTTCACAACATACTTCTTCTCTGATGTTTTTTGAAACATGGTGTTGGGGGAGAACCATGGGGCACTAATATATACATTGCTTTAATCAGGCTTTTGATCTTCAGTACAATTCTGCCATAAGTCAATTAAAACTAGGCCTGCAAAAAATGAATTATGCAATAAGTTTATTAAAACATTTATCAGCTTGGCTTATTATAAATGGATGACTTCCAGTGGAAGACAGGCAGATGAGATGAACAAGTCATCAGATTGGCTTCTTCTCGATCTCTCTTATTCAACTTGGTTGTTTACCATTTTGCATGCAGATTGTTTTTGATTATGGAGTCCTATATAGTCTGCTGTTTTTGTGTGCATCCAGTTGAGACGGGGAGAGCGTTGCTGTAGTTTCTGACATCCTGAAATGGCAGCCAGAGATTTGAAAAGTCATCCTGTCCTTCATCATCTGCTTTTATCTCCAGATTTTTTTTTTCCGTTTACTTATCAGTAACTGACAAATCCAGATTTGGCCCTAACAGACTGTGAGACTTGGTACTGTCCTGGGGGCATGTAGGGTGTCAGGGAGCACGCAAATGCCCCGGTGCCTTGAGGAATTGTCAGTGAAAATGCTACCACCAAATCAATCTCTCATGGGCCTCATGAGACATGGGTTTGGGTATAAGAATAAACACGAGGAAGAAATATATAGCACTAGGCAGCTTTAACTGGGCTTTGGTGAAGGTTGGGCAATTGTAAATTGACAAAATAGACAGCAGTGTCACCCATAGCAATGACGCCACGTGATGACAGATCCTTGAATCCTTTGAAATAGATTCTGTCCTTCAGGACTATTATCACTACATTTATTTTGATATTTCACATTAGTAACCATTTTGTGCTTGTTCTTGTTCTCTTCATGTCTTCATTTGTAATTTTCTGTCTTTTTGGAGATATGAGGTGAAATTGCTGAAAACTCTAAAAAGAGTGATTTTGCAATACAAAGTTCGCTACAGACCCCTCCAGCAAACAACACGAGCAAGTCCTCAATGCTCACGGTACAACAGAAATCTTAGGGATTTAGGGGCTGCTGTGACTTAATTAAAAGGTTCAAGTGAAGACAAAAAATAGGGGAGGGCAGACAAAAACAAAACATAGGGACAATTATTTTGTAAGAGTTTTTTCTCTGTCTCTGTTTATGTGATTCTTCTGGGCATTTTGGAACCTGTTGACACAGATTATTCAGGTGGAGGCCTGAGGGGCTGGCTGAGGGCGCTAAGCTGGGCCAGTGTGCACATCTCAGCGCTTCTCTAGAATGGCTGCCAGCTCTGTCTGCTCTGCTGTGATAATGGAGCCTCCATTCCCCTCTCTGTGTTGTGTGGAAATGTTTCCATTAGCCTTTGACAAGAAAAGTCCTCTCTGCAATTTAGTCCATCTTTTATGTCCATCTTGTTTCTTCCAGCATGCAGATTTTATGCCTGCCTCCCTCTCTTCCTCTCTGTCTTGCTTGCTAGTTTGCTGCCTTCTGTGCCCCTCAAGCGCTGCTGGGATGCTGGGGTGAGATAAAGAAAAGGCCCCGCTCTGAGCAGGTTCGAGTGTTTTGCTTTTTTATATCAATGACCTTTTTTTTGTGGGTTGTAAACACAAGGGATAAACTACGGTTTGACAGAGGCTCTTCCAATTCAAATCCCACTCTCTCTCTCACTGGCCATTTGAAAATATGCACTTTGACAGATGAGTTTAGTGTAACAGAATCATAACACATTGCCGTTTGAATGGTATCCTTGTTTTCCAAATGCGCTCACGTCCATTGACACAAGCACATCTGGAAATTCTGATGTGACCTTTATTTGCATTACTAAGCTCATCAAATTTGAACAATAATTCACACATCCAGCTGAAACTAATGTGAAATATTTTGGCAAGCGCCTGAAATGAGTGTAATGCAAATCTCATGTCTTTTTGTAGCACAAATAGGAACGGCAGCCAAAAGACTAACAGCTAGGCAATAATTCAGTCAGATGTGGAATACACTTACAGCACAGTGGGGAGAGACAGCAAGAGATGGAGAGGCAGAGAGAGATGTGAGGAGGCCATACAAAGGCTAAAGCCTTTCAGCCTGGCACAGGAATCTGGACCGGTTAGCCAATATGAGACAAATTGTGGTCCTCAGTGACTCTGTGAATTAAGTTGCTTACAGTGGATGGCTTCCTGAACCTCTGTCTGTCTTGAGGAACTAGTGGAAATACTGTATATGATTGCTGAACTCTAATATCATAACATATGAGACTGAGATTATATGTATGGTTTGGTGGCAAGTATGTCTGGAAATATGGGGACTGTCTAACAGAGCATGGGAAGTACTGGAAAAGTGGTTCTGTGTTCTGGCAGAGAACCTTCGTGTTGATGCACATATGAGAAGGTAGTTTTGCCTTCAGCCTAATTACTGTTATCTTGGAGTTTAATTTACAGCCAAACCATCTCTATACCTGTTGTGACCTTTGTGTTGACACTTTGAGTCCTTCATGCAGTTTCCAAAAAACTGATGTCGTGTTGGATCAGTTTCGTAGCCCTTGCTTTATTGTGATAACTGACCACTCTTCAGTCACTAGTCTGTACTCTTGTAAAAATCTGCATTTCTAAGCATTAGATGCATATTCATACTTTCTGAGGAACCAATTATAAAGTGAAGGATGCAATGCGATCAGTCAGAATGGGTGATTCTGTCGCTGTGTGAGACAGTATGTTCATTTGGTCCTCAGTATACAAATTACAATGCACACAATGGCAGTTGCAGATCTGCAACTGAAGTGAAAACCTGGATTAACAGTCATGGTGTAAAAAAGACTCTTTATCAGTCACAATTAATTTTAGAGGACCTACACCATGCCATTTTTTTTCACGCATCATCAAATATGTCCTCAACTTAATCCTTAAACTTAAATTTTACTTATGTATAGTGTATTTAACATGCAATTTTTGGTCAGCATATGCAGTGTTTTCTATACATTTATATGCATTATGATATTGGCACCTACATTTTCAAGGTGAGCACAGACTAAAAAAAAACAAATATGTACAGCCATTTGTTAACCATTTACTTACTCAAATAGGTAAAAGAAAGCAAAGTATTCAGCCTCCAAAAAAAAAAAGTTTATCTTTGCTCACTGCTGATGCTTTGAAACTTAATACTCAATATCAGCAGTGGGATTCTGGATGATTTGTGAAAATTAAAAGAAATATACATTAAATTTGAAGACATCCTTATATATACACTGCATGTTAGTGTGGATATATGTCCCTAATTTTAACCCTTTAAAGGCTCCAGTCAAGAAATTGGTTGACTACCATTGTTACTATTACTCCTACTAATAATAGCAACTAATAATAATGTGTTTTAAAATGCTGCTCATCATAATATTGCTTGATGACTCTGGCTAAATTAAAATAAAATAGCTTCAAGCAGGCTATGATTCATTAGTACCATAGATCTTCATTATCATATATGACCATACTGCACAGTAGTAAGTAAATGTTAATCAGTAAATTACCAATGCAACAAGCAGCCAGTAGCAAAGCGTGCAAGGCTGTGAGCCACAACACTAAAAATAAATACCCAACAGTGCTGAACTGATAGGCCCTCTCATAACAAATGTTCACCTCAAATGAAATTAACCCCCAAGGAGAGGCCCATTTATTCAGTTAGCTTCACTGCTGGAAGATTTTAAAGAACAATCACTCAGATTCAGTGGATAAGAACCAAATACATATCTGCGGTGGTGCACTTTACATGGTGCTGAACATCTTATGGATCTTCACCAAACCAATCAAGAAATTGTCTGAAGGTTCTGGTTCGTCTGGCATGGTGGATGGGAGCGGCATATTTAAATGTGTGTGTGTATATGTGGGTATGTGTGCGTGTCCATATGTATCTAGACCTAACAGCAGGAAGTGCTGGGTGATTGACAGAATTCTCTCATTTCCTCGAGGGTAAGGTTGCATGTACTGTTGCATCAGGTGACTGCAGCAGTGAGACTGAAGAGCATATGAAATCCATAAACCCTTGGTGTTATTATTTACCAAACCCTCTGAAACCCCAAATGAAGGTCACATATCTTCAAATGCAGCCAGCATGTCATATGCACCCTATCTCTCTGTATCACTACTGTTTGTGCATCGTCCCTCATCAAAGGGAGTGTGATATTAATGTGGCTCAGAGCATGTGATAAAATATGCAGGAATGTGAGTGACAAACATATAGAGCTGCCCCCTGATTGCTGTGGTACATTAAAACTGCTTTCAACATGGGAAGTGAGCTCAGAATATCAGTTTACATGAATTGAAACAAATAAGTAGTCTCTGGGATTACATTAGAGCTAAATTCTCAACACTCAGATTTAAGTAATATGCTGATTTACTGCTTACTACTACAAATGCACTTCTGTTGGGACTGTTGCAGGAAACCATTATTAAAATCTGAAACTGGTCGTTTACTGGCCATTTGTCATTGAAAACCAGAGTGTGTGAGTATTGTTGAAAGTTATCACGCCATGGAACAGATGTGCTGCCTTTTCCGGTCTTGTGGAGCTTGCCCAGTCACACTTAATATAGATCCACTGTCACATACACTTCACAAGTGTTTGTAGGATAAGTGCTGGATTTCACCAAGTGTTAAAAGCTTAATCCATCCAAATGTGTGAAACTGAGAAGTATTTTGTTCACACCAGAAGGAGTAAATTGACTGAGGTTCGGTGTCAAGCACTTCGCTTTGCCATAAGAGGTTGGGGTCAATAACACGACCCTTCATAATGATTTAACTTTCAGCCAACTGTTTAAGAGCGGCACACAAATAAACGCTGAACCAGTGTATTAGGCTACCATATGATGCCCTGAACAATGAACACCAAACTAAATATGTGACTGACAGTTTTGACTTAAAACTGACCAAAACTGACTGAAAAGACTTGACTGTCAATGAGCGCAAATTGTTGTGGACATAATGTAGAATTACTGGTGTAAGCTTAGTTGATGCTTGAATGAGCATCATGACTGGTAGCACAGTAGAGCATGGGCAAGGTGGAGGGGATTTCAACAGTAGGGGCATGTTTGCTGGAGAGTTTATGGATTTGTCATTGGAAAAGACCAGATCTCCATGTTCCAGACTCTATAACGCATCAATTTGATTCCAAATAAGATCCCAGCGTAGGCCCCCGTTCCTTATCAGCGAACATGTCCACGTCAGTCTCCAAGATTTAGCCACGGCTAAATTCCTCCGTATTTAGGCCGGCTGAATGATATGGACATCTACACAGTTCCAATAGCTGCAGGCAGCGCCTCTTGAATAGCATTTTGTACATAAGCTTTAGCTTACTAGCCTAGGATACCAGGCCAATGCCTTATCCCTGTTAACAGAGACCCTTCTAAGACAGGATTAGTGGGGGAGATAGTCAGCGACAAGGGGGGACGGTCCATCTCCTGGGAGGCACCACCGCTAACCCATCCGTAATTGCATTTGTTTAGATAAGGAGATCACAGAAAAATCGAGTACTATGTTAGCCCAGCAATGCAATGTGATTTTGAATTCATGGCATCACAATATGTAGAAAGCTGCTGTTATTGTACTGTTTGTCTCTATTCTAGTTTGACTGTTTTTTCTTTTATTTCCCTTTAGCCATGGAAAATCGTGTGTAATTATTCCCTGTAAATTTATCAACTGTATCATACAAAATACTGATTCAGTCACATCATGCAGAAATGAATTAACTCTGATGTTATGCCCGTACTGTATATATTATGTACTGAGGGCAATAATATGTGCAGGCCAGTGAGCTAGTTTTCTCAGTGTGAAATAACATGAACACAGACAGTGAGTGAGATACTGTAGAGGGTGGAAAAAAACAAACAAAACAAAACAAAACAAAAAAAAAAAGAAGCCACCTGACTTTCAGTCGTGACCTTCCACTCGTCTCCTAGTCTCCCATTCCTTTATGGGTTAACCATCCTTAATGCTTTATGTATGCCTTGTGTGACACTCTTTGCATAAATGATACCAAATAATTGGGATTTATAAATTATTCATTGTGTATTAATGCAGGTGAAATGGCTTTTTGGCTTGGACTGCTGTCTGTCGTTCAGAAAATAAAAGAGGAGGAGGTGGGGTATCATAGATACTTTGCCGGGGAAAAAAAAAAAATACCCCCACAGAAATATATGCAATCAAAATGCATGAGCCACACATGGTCAGTGCAGCCGCCGCAGTCGTATTCTTACTAGTATTCTTTCTCGTCATAAACAATAGCTAATAAAGTCATTTTAACTTTTAAGCTACAGCATAGATATTCTGCATATAGTGTATACCTTTCCAACTCCATAAAAAACATATTTTAATTTCACGTTTTAGATGGTATATGTATTTGATTTAAACACCTTTGGAACAGTTACTGTAGAGGTAATACTTTTAGTAAACAAAAAATAATAAGTCACACACTGACTGATCCTTATGCTGACACTTTTCCTCAGTCTAATCAACTGAAGGCCTGTGATCAGGGACTGGGGGCTCCATGAAGCATTGTTGTCCTCACTCACTAACATTTCTACAAATACAAGGTTAATTTAAGTACTTACTGCTAAAATTCAGGGTCACGATCTATCAACATTGCGTAGTCTACTAGCTCAGACCACGGTTGTCTGATTAATAAAACTACAGCAACAAAACAATAATAAGTGATGCAAAAGAAACAGAATGTCTTAGCAGTGATAGACACATTTGAAGCGCGAGCCACAAGACATCAACAAATGTCATCAACACAAGACATTTGTTGATGTCTTGTGTTGATGTCATGTTTTTTGGCCATGTTGATAATGTGCCCAATCACAGATTTGCTCTTTTTCTACTTTATAAAACAACGTCTCCTGATCTGCAGACTGCACTGTCATCTCTGTCTCTGTCCTGAGCCCAGGCAGGTCTTGAGTTCTCCTATTCTTGTCCTAAATGCCTTGCATAATATCATAATTACAGGGCTCTCGTGACCTTACTTTAACACATACTGACCCAAACATTTGATACCAGGAGCTTGGGAAGCTAGAAATATTTAGACTGATAAAGAGGGACCCTGCTTCTTCCCTGGGCGAGTTCTAGTGTGACATAATATTTCTTTTGGCAGGGGTCACGGGTGACTCGACATACATCATCACTAACTTATTAGATCTTGAGGCAATTAGCCGAAAACAAACAGGCCAGACAGACCGGCTATTGAGTTGCCTGAACAGGGAGAAAATAGCCTATGGCACTCAGTCATTTCAGACCCGCATCAAAGAGGAGTCCGTGGCATCAACAGAAAGAAAGAAACACATTGTTGCGGTGTAACGCCTATACAGTACTGGGGGCTTAGCGCATTATTTTTCCAGTGATTCAGGTTACAGACCCAACTTGCCCCAATATAATAGGGTGGGAGAAAGAACTTTTCACCTGAACACTATATGCAATGTGCAGCATGGTTAGTTTAGGATTAAAAATCCATTTAGGGTCCTCCCCTGACATGGGGAAATCAAGCCTGTTGATTATAATGTGGGGGCCAGTCCTCAGTCTGTCACTGAGGTCAAGGGGACATCTTGATGTGCTGTGCCATAATGACTGCAACAAGACTTGCTGCAGAAATCTTAAACCGCCCTGCTTTTCTCAAAGGGGGAGATATCACTTCCTCACATAATTGTTCTCAATAATTACAAATTGTCTTTTGACTTGCCAAAGGATTGGACACAATGAGGTCTGTGGAACGCCATTTTCTAGATAGCACTATTCAAATAGGTATGAAGTTTAACAGATTTTTTTCTTTTCTTTCTTTTTTTTTTTTTATTTCATACCTTAATGATGTTTTCAATAATGCTGAGATGCCAAATGTGTACCAGGACAGGATATGAAACAAAGTCTGAGTGAAAATGTTTGACAAAATGTTAAAGCTACAATGTTCAGTGACTTTCATTTACAACATAGAGTTAAGGAAAAAAAAAAAAAAGAAGCAACACATTTGCTTTTTCTCACACATATGTCGCATGCCTACAGTGTGGGAGTCATGCACCTGTGCGTAGTTATCTCACAACTTCTGTGTTGATGTTTGTTCTTTGTTCAGATCATAGTTGAGTATGAGACATCCTCACCACATATCAATTATTCCACAATTTAACACAACAGACAGACATTTGAGAAACAAAAGGCACTTTCATCAGCCTCTCGGAGGTGGAGACCGGGGGAAGAAAAATGGGAGTCTTTTGGCTTTTCAGACTTATCGGTTTCATGTGAATGGCTACTGGAATGCCAAGATTTTAGTGTGCCTTTTTCCCACCAGATTTCTGTCTTTCTCTCTGTCTTTTTTTTTTTTTAATTTGTTCATCATTCCCTCCTAAGGATCTGGTTCCTGGACATGATATGCCAAATTACCTGTGGTATCAGTTGTGCCACTGGCAATGAATTGTAAGCTTGTAAATTCCACACAAACCTCTCAGAAGGATTTGCCTCACCACTGTCACTAACTTCATTGTCTTTGGAAAGTGGCGGTACAAAAGATACGCCTTCTGAAGTTGAGAACTTAGGCCTGGTATTATCATAACAGAATAACTACGTGCACTGGCAAGATGAGGAGCTGTTACGAATTGGGGGTCTCAGATGAGATTTGATCAGGGTAATTATTCATGTCTAAGACCCAAACTTGTCATTTTATTAGTCTTTTACAAAGGATAACATTTTCATGTTTCTTACACCATAGATACAGTAGTTCATGACAGTAAAAAAAAAAAAAAAGCATGTTAACACTTCAGACAACTCAGATATAAGACACTATATATTTAATGTTAAAGCCACAAAGCTCATAACTTTGTGGTCATTATGAAACTGATCCAACTGTGGATATCATGTTTTGACATCTCCTGCTACACTATCTCAGCCCACAGATGCTATTTGACCTATGAATCATTGTTCCAGGCCATCATATATTAGAAGCCAGGCTACTGCACCCTCTGTAGCCCACTCAGATAAACACCATTGTGGAAGCTGCACTTTTTGCAGCATCCTTGGTGCAAAGCTCCTGCACATTTCTCCGTCCTGCAAATGCTGATTGTTTGGAAAAATGCAGTTTTGCTGGTCAGTGACTGAAAGAAATGACAAAAAAATGAATAACCCTTCCAAAACTGTAGGAATAATACTCAGTATTTATAGACACTGCCAAATAGTTGTGGAATGGGAAACTACTTGGGCTGTTGTGGCTATCACCAGATTTGTGCTGAAAATGGAAAACAAATCATTGTTTAAACCAAAAAAAAAATACAAATGCTTGAGCCCTGAATTACCAATGAGTGTCCCTGGTTAGACTCTAAGATCCCCTTCAGTTTATTATCATAGTAAAGTTAAAGTATGTATATAAACCTCTGTGCTTAATGATGATAGCACTTTGTTGTTCTTGAGGAATTGCCTCAATTGGATGTCTCATTAATTGTGGTTGTGCTTTCAGTTTATTAGGGTTGGATGGATTGTTTCTTTTTTGGATAGTCTCCAACAACAGGCTAACAAAGCAGCAAGACTGGGGGTCTGCATTATGTAATTGCACCCTAGTGTTACTATTCAGCTTTTATGTTCAGCAATGGATGTGGCTAATATCCTTTACAATATCAGTATACAAAGCTGCTTAACACAACTCCCATGCTGTAACACTTAAGGAAATTAAGTCGTAATTAGTCTTTATTTCTAATAGAAATTAACATAGGTCAGTATGAATATTATAGTGATTTCAAATGGATAATACTGAGCAGTAGCACACGCTTTCTTTGTTACTGTTAAGTGTCCCTGACACATTAATTTAACCTCATTCTAACAAGTAACTCAGTGATTATGTCTCAGCTTTAATTTGTTATTGCATATGTTTCATTTTGTACTTTCAGTGCTGGTTTGTAATCTCACATTGTGCATGTTGGAAAAGTTAAAAACTAAACCTTATGTTTTGCATATGTTTTTGTTTTTGATAGTTTTCCTATGAACATCATTAGGCATTTTATCAAAACAGAACCTGAACACAAACTATACATAACCTACTGTATATATAGATATTGTCAAGACTTATAGGTGAGACTCAAGTGTATAATGACACATAGTAAAATTATCCTCATCAATAACATCATCAAATATATTTTTGGATTAAAATATATTTTCTGGATTCATTTCATGGAAAACTCCATGTTTTAATCCAGAGAAATCATGGCACCATGTCACCACATACTGTATGAGAAGATGTAATATCAATAACATGTTAGCCAGCTAAGCTGCATTGTAGCACTCTGCTCTCTCTGTACTACTGTGTGTTAATTTATGGTAGCACACAATTCTACTGTTTTCAGCTCACTGTATCACTCTTTTTTATAGTATAGTATGACACTCTTTTGTTATAATACCAGTTTTATCAGATCCAAGCTATTCTGGGACACTTTTGCTGACCCAGCTCAGTGCTTAGATGTCTGAAAAATATGTTTTAAAAAACAAATACAACAATAAACGCAAAACAAAGTTGCACTTGTCACAAAAAAAAGCAGCAAAGTGCAGTGTGCTTATTTGCATGTTAAAGTTTTTGCAATCCATCTCAGCAAACATGTACAAACGCGTGTGATCAAAGATTGAGCACAATTAATATATTTTGAATCACTGCACATTTATGGTGCCTCTTTGTTCAAATAGTTACTTTGCATGTCTCAAGATAATTTTGATTCACTGATAAAACAGTCTGTAGTAATGTAGCAGTAACAACAGTGACTGCTATCGTCTCTGCTTTGCATAAAGTATCAACACTGAGGTCTCATCTTAAGACTTTTTTGTGAGCCATGCTGGAGTGTTTATCTGGTGGCTGTGCGTAGAGGTGGATGATCTCACGGGGGCTGCTGGTTAGGTGGTGGGGTTGGGGCTGGGGGCTCATTGCCTATGCATGACGGTGTTGTAGGAAGATTAGAATAACACTGACTATATTCTGTAAATGAAGAAGAGAAGCAAGGGAAGCCTCAGGAGTCCATTATGGATTTTAATAATACATCAAGGTAGTGTAACTGAATAACCGATCTCAGAGGGAAGAGGAGAGGAAGAGGGGAGAAAAAATACACACGTGACATTTGGCTAATATTACAATATGAATTATGAAAACAAAAAGGACTTTTAGTTAATTTTGTCTTTCTACTTTTATTCATCTTTAGGCATTTTTTTCTCCCTTTTTTTTCCTCCAACTTCCCCCTGAATCCAGAACACAGTGTAAACAAATAAAAGTGGAGGAAAAACAGTTTGGCATCTCTGTAGATTAATTAATGTGCCTGCAACTTGGCATCACCGGGTGAAAATTATGTGCATAAATAATATCACTAATTAAAAAGATGCAGATTAACATGCAAATAATGTTAATGAGGATCTGCAATTCCGGAGTGTATTCGCATAACATCAACAATTTAATGTGTTGGAAGGACTGTGTTTGCATTACATTAATAAAATTCAAAGACCCGTGCATAGAAAATTCTGTCGGAGTCTGTGTTTCCACTTGTGAGTTGTAAATTTTGTGGGCAGTAACAGCCACTTCTTTGGCAGATGCAAAAGTTATTATCTCAAAGGCTGGCTGAAGTGGTGCCATGAGCCAGTACGACCAGCTGTTAGCGAGCGGCCAGCCAGAAAAGCACTAAGACAATTAACTGTATTAGTTGTTGGGCTCCGCTGTTTATTTTCTCTCAGATTAATTTCACATGGCTGACCAGAAATCGGCTGGAGAGGGGGGGAACAGACACAAAACAAACAAAAAAACAACACTCCGAATGGGAGCAAATGTGTGAAAATCCAGCTCGCTCCCCTACCTAGAGAAGCAAATGCTATCTAGAGAAATACTTGTGGGTACGGTATCAACAGTTTCTAATCCATACTCGCTGCCATGTTTCATGTGTCTCTACTGTACTGCACTGCACACTGGTGAAACAAGAGCGACAGAAAGAACACTTTAGCTGATTCAACTTTTTTGGGATTATCTCTCCAAGTGATTTCATTTCAACACTTGTGCAAATGTTAGTTCTTGGAAGAAGATTCTACATACAGCTCATTGAAGAACCCAAAAAAAAAAAAAAAAAGAAGCAAAGACAAATACTGTACAAGCATGAAAAAAGAGACCCTCAGTTTGTAGACTTAATGGATTTCACAGTAGAAATGAAATGACAAACTTGAGTGAGCGCACCCCTTCCTGTGGGGCAAATGTCTGCTGGATTTGGATCGTTACCTGCAGAATAAACAAGGCCCTTTCTTAACAAGCAAAAATACTGCCCATGTCTATCAACACAGTGTCGAGCAGGGGAAAAGGAAAGGCTCTCCAGTCTGCAGTGATATGCATCGACCGTCCTCAAGAGGACATTTACTCCAAACCCATTCATTTCATAATGGGCAAAGGCCCTAAGCCTGTTCATCTCACATTGGGCAGAAACCCTACAGCAATAACATTTATCATAGATGGTACAATGTGGCTTTTTCATATAGATTCACAATTTTACCATACAATGGGCCATATACTCAACAATATAAGTCTTTATAGATGCCTTTATGTCTTCATGGAATATAACGGGAACGGTGTACGTGAACATTGCCGCTGAAAAATGATGATAATAAATGAAAGGGAAGATATCATGAGGCAGCACAGAATATAGTATTAATCTGTACACTTCTGAACAATTAGGTACTGCTTTAGTGCTATATTAGGTCATGAAGGGATATGGCTGTTGAACTATAATTCAAGAAAAGGATGACAATTATATTTCACTATAGCTGTTAGCTATACTGGGTTGTACAAAAAGCTTCAACCCAATATCTGTCTCCAAATATGATTCACTATTAAATCATAATCTGTCACTGTCCGTAACTTAAATGGCAGTTGTTTCCTTACTGTTGCCATGGAGAGCGTGACATTACATCATGACAGGCAGAACATTGGATTCTAATAAAGCTATGTTTATTGTGAAACCGCTGAGCATTTATGACATTGAAATTCAAGCAGCTGCATGACATAAATCTAAAATCATAGATCTGAACATTTGCCTTCTTTGTTTCCACCAGTATCAAAATGTGATATTGGAAGACAAGTAAAGACAGTGAGCAAATCTGTGAAATAACTGTGTTACAGTGTTTTAACACAGTTACAAAAGTTAAATGTCCACGTTGGGTCCACCATTGTGTCCTTTGCCTGTGTGTGGGGAAGATGTGGGGCCTGCTAAAATATTCAGGCAAACGATAGCTTCTCAGGACATACGGTTTGTATTATGCTTGGCATTGAGTGTGCTACAGTGTGATATTCTGAGAGGAAAGTGGAGAGGGAAAAAAAAAGAGAGAGAGAGAGAAACACAATGACCTCTTCAGCTGGGCATGGCTCTAGCAGCTGGCCAATAACTTAAACAGGGCCTTGTAATATGCTTGCTTTGGGCTGCAGGGAACTGCACAGACAACGCATAAAAATATGACAAGCAGATGATGGATTAGGGTCATAAGTCTCAGTTCAGCCGTACAAACAAAACATCATGATCGTGTGTTACGACAATACGGTTAATAGACAGAAATTAGCAGATGTTGATTGCAGTCTGGATACTGTCAGCATACCAACAGGCTCTCAGACAGACAATCGCAGGGCGGCTTGGGCTGGATTGGGTGAACTGATACATGGAGCCAGGGAGACCCCCTGCTCATGGCAAGTGTAAAAACACAACCGCAGATCTGCCCTGATTTTATGTTTTATAAACTGTGTTCTTTAGTTTGTCCCATGATACCCTTTGCCTGATGTAGACTGACCTGTCCGTGTAAACCTCAAACTTTCAGAAAGAGATAAAAAAAAAAAATAAAAAAAATACTGAAGAATCAACTGTTTTTGATCTGCCATGGCGCTGTTTCAAAGTTGTCAGGGAGGGAACCTGTTTCAATGTAATGATTCGGGGTTTTTATGTTCACCTCTCATAGCCTAAGGTGAAATGCACATTTCATCAAGGTTATGGGGGGCTGCTGTAGTATTTGCTCCCCTCATGAATGCAAAGTTGGCTTTGCCTCTCTGAAGACTTCCAGTGAGATTTGAATGCTGAACTACAAAGCACTTGTTAGAGCAGAGCTTGGCAGATAATTAAATTCAACCCTCTCAGTATCTCAGTGCTGGACAGGGAAGATGAAATTTCCTCAAATTAATTGCTGGCTTCCAGAACTTGTTGATTACTGGCATTGTTGTGTTTCTCTGTTTTGTTGTGTTTTTCTGTTTGTAAGATTCAAAAGGCACATCGGTGTACATACAGTCTGAGCAGAAAAACATTCTTTCATTCATATTTTTTCAGATGGTGATTTATAACAATATTGCAGATTTTAGCTGAATAATATTTTTTTATCTTTTTTTTTTTACACTTCATGCTTTTAAGTATATAAAAACATTATAAGATGTTCAAATTGAGAATATTAGGTGTAACTGCTATTAGAGGTTTATGGCTGGTAGGCAAAACCAGTCATCAAGAGAGGACATGAAAATCTCCTAATGGCTGAAATGTCTATTTAAATATTCCTGCATTGTATTCAGTCAAGAAAAAAAAAGTAACAAGTGATCTTCTGTTCCACAAAATGATGATCATTTACAAATCTCACTTCAGTGGAAATTAAATAAACCCATCCATTCAGCTTTAACTAATACAGAATTAATAGCACTCACAATGACCAAATCATTTTCAAACTCCAGGCAGACAAAAGAGAGAGAGGGAGAGGGAGAAAATTAAATCGCAATTATCATAAAATCCATCATTGTAATTCACACAGGCTGAGTGTTGCAGTGTTTGGATAGGTAATGATTTTCTAATATGAGAAGGCAATTTGCATAAATAGCCTGGAGATGGGTTATCGTTGTCATCATCATCATCATTTTCGATTCCGCACAATTACGATCCCTGCACTATATATCAGAGCTCACAGCTATGTAAAACCACAGCACTAATTAATAAGCCATTTACAGACTAGCAGCTAGTTACAGTTGGTCCTGCTGATGACCTTAGCGAAGATGAGCCGTCTCAGAAGTGCCTGTGTGTAACTACAAACATAATGATGTGCCAGGAGGGAATCATTAAAAATAATTTACACAAGCCTTCATTTACCCAGATCTTTTGATAGCACGCTTCCCCCGGTGTTTAGATCCGTGGCACAGAACCTCCTTACCATTTGGAAAGTGCCGGCCGGGGGAACGAGTGGGGATACCTAAGTGGTTAATTAAGAGCTGTTGGGGCGCCGGGAGAGCCTCCTGAAAAATCTCTCTGATGTCTGCCGTGTCAAGTGTCTCTCCCAGACTGAGCAGCGAGAGGTGGCTGCCACACTAGGCTAATTACTGGGTAAGGCAGGGAGCAGCTGAGGAGAGGAGAGGGGGCCCCTAAATGAATCACTCTCTCCGAGAATCCCAGCGTTTGTGCACACACACATATATAATACAGAAACATACACACACAGTGGCACGCAAATATTTGGGCAATCAAAAAACGTTTTGAGCCTCGTTGCTAGGCTTGCTGCTCCGCTGAACACAAAGAGGAGGTATCAGGAGTGTGCTCAATCAGTGAGGCATGTGAAAGGGTTAACTACACCTGGATGAGAATGATGCTCTGACAGAGAGGAAGGTGTGTTTTCATACCAAGGGCAAGGACAGAAGAGGTTGTAGAGAGAGCGGAAAGGGGGAGAGTTGAACAATAGGCATGTTGCTCAGATGATATGATGAAACAAGCTGCTCATACAAAGTCTTGCTGCTGTAACTCGGCTAATGGTGTCATTCTCGCCTTAATTGTCTTATCTCTGCAAGGTTCACCACGATAGCTGCATGCACACTGCGAGCACATATGATTAATCAATAAAATATACTTTAAAGAGAGAAATAAAAGAGAATACCATCTAAGAAAAAAATGAAAGACAAAAACTTTTTTTAGGGTTCATATTCTGGTATAAATACACAGATAAATACACAGAAAAATGGACTGATGGGAAGAATTTTTTTTTTGAATAGTACTATTTTGAATCAAATAATACAGGCAAAAAAAAAATTAACATTCTTGCTGCTCATTCCTACTTAATGCCTTGATTAAAAATTTGCACCTTCCCCCAACACTATAAAATGCCAAGAAGGAAGTGTACCAAATATGTCCCCTTTAATCTGCAGAATTCCCTACTGCAGTGTCAAAATTCTGTTCAAACGAAAGTGCTGCCAGGGAAAAAGGGGCTGAACAATGCTGCGGGATGCAGGCAATAGCTGCCGTGAAAGCCTATGCTGATCATGATACATTGGACCAGACCCTTGAATGTGCTTGGCTCTTTCCTCCTTCTTTCCCTCTCTGCCTCCCTCTCTCTTTCTCCCTCTGACTCCAGACCATCCTACGGAGGGAGCAGAGGGAGAAAAGGGCTAGCCGGGGGAAAGACAGACAATAAGGGTTTTAAAGCCTCGGAGCTGCCTACAGCAAAGCCGCTTTCCAGGCAGTGAGGAGCCAGGCAGCCGCTACCAAGCCAAGCGCTCCAGCCACATCAGCCATGACAGAAGGCTGGCAGAACAATCATCTTAACAATATGGCTGAGTCGCTGACCCCACACTGAAATGGGGCTATCGCTCCAACTATGGCTAGTGTTATGGCTGGCTTGCCACTGGCGCTAATAGCTCAACAGTGAGCCAGGCCCTGGACCAGGCTGGTTGTGATGGGACTGCTATAGGCTTGTATTGGTTGTCGAGGAATGTGAAGTCACAAAAGCTGTGGCTGAACAAGTCAGCTGGGTTGGTGATCATTAACATAAACAAGATGATGACTGATGAGGATCACAGCGGTTGTAGTGATACCAACTTTAATGGTGATGATGATGATAATGTTGATGGTAAACATTTCAGGAGGTGACTCGACAACATACATGAACAGCGTGGAATTATAAAAAGGCTTGGTTATTATTATAAAATGATAATTATATATAATTCCAAATGATATTTTTTTTTGTTTATAAGCTGATCTGAAGAGATTTGTATTTAATTGTTATTATTCCACAGTGACTTAAAACTGTTGAAATACGTAAATGCAATGTCATGCTGAAACGCATCCACGTGACTTGTAGGGACCACCGCGTGCAGACCTGTGATCCATGCTTGGTCTTGACCTGCAGATTAAGAAACACTGCATTAAAGCTAACCCTCACCAAATGACTGTGTGCTCTTCCATATAATCAGATGCTTTATAAGAAAAGTAGGAGTTAGGACTTCACAGCTCCAATTATGTGCAACTGCAAATCCCTAAATGTTCTAAAATACCCAGACCTTGCAGTTATCACAGAAATACTATAATTATTTTAATTGACCGGGCTACTTCTATCAAGCCGAAAACCTGTGTATACCTTTGTGAGCTGGCAAGCTAGAAATTATATGTTTCACTAAGGAGTGAGCTTTTTTTTTTTTTTTTTTTTTTTAAGAATGCTTGAGGATTAGAGGAGAAACAAACGTGCTATTAAGCGATTTCCTCTGGTGTGTATTGTACTTTAAGGCATTTTACTGCTTTCCTTTACATTTTAGGGCAACACACTGTCTGACTTCTGTTAAATGTCCTGTAGCGGGAAGAAAAAAGTGTACGAACATGTGAGCGTGTTGTGAATGAAATGTGACATTTCATGTGGAACTAAATTAAATAATCTGAGAATAATAACTGCTGGATGCTAAATAAAAGCAAAAATACACGAATGCTTGCAAATACTTTTTAAAGTAAGGCCATTAAAATGACTGTCACCCACAATAAATATTATTTATGGCTTAAATCACAAGGTCATAAATCTATTGTCACTAGGACCAAATCAACAAATTAATCAGTAAATAAACTGAGGAAAAAAAAAAAAAAAACAGTCGAATGCCAGAATCATAATCAGTTTAGGGCCTTAACTAAAAAAAGAAGCGTAGACTTCCGTCCTTCCTCTGGACCTTTATTCCCCTATAATTTTATAGGATTTGTGTAAAATACAGCTGTCCACAGACTCATTGTATTATTTGAGTCAAAAACAGATATTTGCACGAAGGCTGAAGTCCCCAGACTGAAAATGAGAGGTGTAAGAAGGCATGGCGGGGCCTCAGGGCGTGGGCACTGTCGCCAGTGTTCTCAGTGTTACCCAGGGTGCACACACATAAACATACACACACACAAAAAAGGAAAGGAAGTGTCTTATCGTGTGTGTGTGTGTGTGTGTGTGTGTGTGTGTGTGTGTGTGTGTGTGTGTGTGTGTGGCTGCAATGGATAGCACGCTGTGCACAAAGGATCGCAGCTGCAAACAAGCACACACACACATATGTAACACACAATGCCTCAGTTGTTTGACCAGGGTATGAGACAGCCAGAAACATCTCACAGAACCAAAATGATATGTGATATATTGCTGTACGTTTCTGAAAACTACCTGTGTATTTTAAAATGTTACAGTGAGGCTTGAATAAGGGTAAATGCTAAAACTGAGGCTAACATGCCTCATGGAACAGAGTGTTATCTAAACATCATTTGGTAACAAGGCACTTTTGATTCTAGAAACCGGCTAACTTAAATCAGTTACCACAAATAGTCTTCCATCACACCACTTCTGTCTTCCTTCCTTCGTTCACTTCACCACATAATGAACCACTGCTTGGAATATGGAAGACTTGTAAGTATCGTACACGCTTGTGGTTTTGTATTTGCATTCTACTCATTTTTTTTCTCCCCTTCTTTTTTAATGAGATGAAAATGAAGGATTTCACTTTTAATGCCACATTTTCATGCCTGCCACGCTTCACGCAGCCCTGCGAATAAACACTGGTATCAATGGTTGGCCAGAAAGTAGTGCCATAAAGGCTGCCATGAAATTTGTTTATCTAGCTGCTGAATTGTATTCAGCTGGGGATATATGGCATAATAATGCAAGAACTGTGGGCTCTGTAATTAAGTCTGTCTTCAGATGCTTTCGAAGCAATTCATTAACACAGTCTCTCCCTCTCAGCTGAGATGCAGAAAGTAATGCCATTCATTACATGATGGAAGTTAATTTATTAAATAATATTTTCAAGTTTTTAGACTAACCAAGGATAACTTTTTTCCCTCCAGTTTGTTATAATTAATATTTCTCATTATGAGTTTTGCAATACAATAATTGCTGTTCCAGAGTAAAGTCATTAAAAGCTAAATGATGTTTTTGAGTATTAGTTTGTGAGTGTTTTTCAGAACATTTTGAATACGAGGTCCTTTTCTTCATCATTTAATAGAGACACTTTCTATATTGTTTTTTTGTACATATTATGGGACTAGATATTACTTTTGTGGCATTAAGATTTTGTGCCCTGTCTATGTTAAACTAATAAAGTAATACAGTAGTTATGGTTTGTGGGGTTTTTTCATACAATTCATGTTGGAAGTGGAGCAACAGTGTGGAAGCAGTACAGTAAAAGTGTAAAACTGGGTCTTCAACAAAGGCTGTAACTGTAGATGGCAGTCTGGCCTCTACTGTCTGCTCGCCTGAGTGGAACACTAGTTCTTGTTGTACCATGCGAAATGCAGGGCCGGCTGTAGCCGTTCTGGTGCCCTGGGCGAGATTAGGGTTTCCATCTAAACTTCTCACATAGTTTCATTTCAATAAATGTTCAAATGCTGAGCTGTAAAGTGTACCCCTGCAGCCCCAGTGAGGTGTGTGTGTGTGTGTCTGTGTGTGTGTGTGTCCCCGCCTTTCAACAATTATTACAATAAGAGTTTTGAAAAAATAAATAAATATAAATAAATAAAGTTTTAAATTTATATTAATACAAAGTTTTTATCATTAATTATTTTCTATTACAATTACATTGTATTAGTCATTGTTTGTATTTTCAGAGTCAATATTGGCATAAAAGGAAAAAAAAACAGATTTGTCAGAAATATACTTTCTGTCCATTTGATGGGCTCCATTAAGCGGCAAATTCAGCAAAATGAAAATAATGCTACACAAAAATCTGCTGAATTTACTGCCAAACTTGCAAACAATAAAACAGCCATGATGGATGCAGTCTGTCAGAGTTAATAGGTAGGCTTGATGGATGCTGTAGTTTAGACAGCTTCTGACATATATATATTTCTTTTTCAGAATCATAGTAATCAATAAATATATATATTCTTTTTGTAATATGGAGGAAAAAAGGCTAGTTAGAGAAAAATAAAGAGAGAGAAAAATACAACAAAAAAAGTTATACATTCTGAATATTTCATGCATTAAAATTCAGACTACAATGAAAATCATGTTAATTGGCGTTTTAACGTAACTTTTTTTTCTGAAATGTTCTAGCCTCACAAAGCCAGTCAGGAGGATTTCAAGCAACACCGAGGCTCATGAGGACGAATCAGGCCTGTGCCATTACAGTGCAGTTCAAATCATCCAATATCTCACCAAAAACCAAAGATTACAGAAAAACTCACATTAACCATTTTGTAACCTCTCTGATTTATCTGGTGTCGCTATAAATAAAACCGTGTATAAAGTACTTCAAATCAGCTCCACCTCCAGCAGCTTCAACTGTAACACATCATGTATCAGGATTTTTCATGCAGGACTTTTAATTGTAATGAACTATTTTTACATTGTTGTATTGGTACTTTTACTTAATTAAAGGATTTGAATATTTCTTCCTCTTTTGCTGGCTTGCCATTCAGATTCATATCCTTGTAACTGCATCTGACCCTAGCAGCTGTTCTAGTATCTTTATCTAGCCTTAGCTTTACTGCTACTTAGCTACCTAGCTAGTACAAATGAAATGTCTGAACACAAAACAGTATTTTAATGTTAACCAAAGATGACATACCTCTATTTTGGGCTTTCATTTCCTCCTTCTCTGTTTTCTTTTTGTCCCTGTGCACCCGAAGACTCAACGCTTTTAATTACGAAATAGTTTGAGCCAATAATGGTAGCAGTGTCCCTCCAGCTGTTCCAATCTAGCATTTGACATCAGTTAGTCCGTGTTATGTCTGGGGTTGGGCTGAGTGATGGACAATTGTACATCCAATGGTACCCATCACACCCTACTTTTAGTGTACAGTGTAGTGTGTAGTAGTAGTGCAGGGTACATTAAAAATTGTGAGGATCAGCAGGCAGTATGTTTATTATGTAATGTAATTAAAAGGGTGATTTTGTTGATAATATTGTAATTGTAGCCATGATTAATAAAATTATGTTAGTGTCATTCTTGCAGCATTCCCCTGACATTTCGCACCCTAGACAACTGGCTATGTCACCTATGCCACGAGCAGGCCCTGGTGAAATGGATCGTATTTGACTTCGAAGAGAATAATTTGCTCATTATTCTTGGATGAAAACTAAAGTGAGCGTGTTTCTTTTCCCAAAAAGTTTTTTTTTTTTTTTTTTTTTTTTTTTTTTTATGAAGAGCGACCAGATCTCTTATATCTGCTTTGTTTCTTTAACGTGATTTAACTCACTTTTAGCCCGTAACATGTGTTATCGCTTGTTACTGCACTTTTGCTCAGTTGGCCAACAGTCTAGTCCATTCTTGCTAAAACATCACATTCTAGTGGGATGATATCCTTTGCATGTGTGTTGTGAAGTTTATATGAGTAGGCAAGGGACCGCTGCTGCTTCCACCACTGGTAAATGACTTCCGGTGTAACTTTGACTCTCAGCAGAAGTGTACAATTACATCTCCGTTCAATACAGTCACTATGTCATATGAAATAAATAACAAAGGCTTATAAGTCACTTGAGGTTTCCTAAATAATGCTTGCAATAATTGCAAGATAAGGTACATACTACACTATGTCATCAAGTATTCTCATGGTGATGCACAGTCAAAAAGCCCTTTTCGCTTCCTACATTTTGGACACTTTTCAATTTGCCACAGAGGCTTAGCCAACTTTAAAGTGCCTACAAATTATGAAATGAGGCTTTTGCCCCTATTGCGCTCTTGCCAGTTGGCTGCCTATGGCAACACATTCAAAGCTAAAAGTTGGTTTTTCAAAGCCAGGCCAATTAAAGGATATGAAAAACAACATAATTTAAACTGTGATCGTTTGGCAGAACCTTGGAATGAACAGTGGCCCCTGTAATGGCCCATCTAAGGGTGCTTCTGACTGCTTTGAAGGGACACTAAACATTTCAGAGAGAGAGAGAGAGAGAGAGAAAGAGAGAGAGAGAGAGAGGAACCTGCAATCTGCATCTGCCTGCATCTTTTTCGTTTTGCATCTGATGGCCTTTCTGGGTCAGCAGTGAGGAGAAAATTATTTGTATATTGAACACACACATCTAAACACACATTTTATGGAGTGCTTCAAGAAGGTAAAAAAAAAAAAATCCCCTGGCTAATAAAAAAACAATAAAGATAATGCCATGGCTAGATGCGTGTCAGTGATCTAAAGCATACTTTACGGAAAAGAACCTCGCAGTCATTCCTTGACAAAACAGTCATCTTATTTACAAGGCTCAAAATAACCCTACGCAAATGTCGAAAAGAGGAATAAAGAGAGGGGAGGAAAAAATAATTAGCATATTAATCTTTTTTATGCCGTCATCTCTCAGGTCCAGGGGACCCACGGTGTAATTTAAATCTAAATGCTTTCCCTGGCATTAGAATTCATTTTAGATGGGTCAATTGTTCCATAATAAAGGGATAGAAGGTGTACTTCATGCAAGAGATTTATGTTTGCCATTTGTTCATATTCATGTGCTACTGAATACCCCTCAATTCAAATGGTGATGGCAGCTCATATCAGTCGAGCTCCAGACCTACAGATCACTAACCGGCAGCAATGAATTTCATTTGCGGAGGACAAAAAGAGTGAGAGAGGGAGGGAGAGAGAGGGAGAGAGAGAGAGAGAGAGAGAGTGAGACGTGGGGGGATCAGCTCCCCAACACAGTTTATTGATTTTTTTTTTCCTGCTCGACAGAAAGCCTGTATAACAGCTCTATTGCCCTCATAATGATTAGTGACAAAAGTTTAATTAAGCAATTATGAAGCCAATAATAGAGTTGTCTGGTTTGCTTAGCTTTAGACTGTTTAAGACTTATCTCCCTCTCGCACATCACAGCAGCTGGAATGTGCTTGAAGAGATTAATGCCGCGAGAACACAGATGCCCACTTTAATACAGCGCCATGATGCCGTTTGAATGAAGTTGAGAACACAAGCTTCTCTTTATCAAATTACAAGTCTGCTTTTCATGAATATGGAGGAAAAAGGGGGGAAAAAAATCAGCTATGGCTTCAAGGTGTAATTATGAAGACATACAACAGAAAGACACACAATTCCGTTTTAGTAATCTTTCCGTTTGAAATATGCATGATAATGTATTACTGAATAAAGACTTACAATGTTCTAAGAGGCTTTGGCATTTTACATTTCCTCAGACAATTGGATATTTCTCAATGTTGCTTAATGTTATATTCGATCCCCCACCTCTCCCTTTTGTTTTTGAATCTTTTTTTTTTTTCCCCTCTGAAAATTGATTAGATTATCTCCCCTCTCCATACAGGCTGCAACAAATGAATGAGGTTCCCAGATACAAACTTTGCACTCAAGTTGATGCCATTTGTCCCTGTTGATAAATCTGTGTGACACATGGGTGATAAATGGGTAATTTACATAGATATCCAAGAAAAGGCGACAGTCAACATAATGTGGTGAACTCATACCACATGAAGCATGAGCACTGGGGTTATTACAAATTCTTTTGGATCTTTTTGTTAAATAATGCTGGTTTTAAATCAAAACTACTTCCAAACCCATGTTGTTGATGTCCAGGAGTGCCACACTGCACAGCTGATTAATTACCCAGACATTAGTCAAAGGTATGAACTATGCAGGCAGATGTACAGATTTTCTGTCCTATAATTGCCATGTCACTTAGTCTCTAAAAGGAGTTATTTGTTAAATCAAAAGCCCAGATTTGTAAAGCAGATGCAGTAGGAGTGAAAAGCCGTAGACATGGCATGAAAGAGCTCTTCTGACTAGTCTATAAAAAGTCCTCAGTCCTCTGAGCTTATCCACATTTACTGTGAGCACAGCAACACAAAGTTGTGCGCTGTGATGGCCTAAATCCTTGAGGAAGCACATGAGCAAACAAGCTGAACATAGGCTGCTGTTAGTATTACAGCATATCCAGTATTTATATGTTCTGAAATAAAACTATTATAAGAAGGGAATCTTAGACGGCTCTGGGACATGTTTACACCATTTTAGATAATGCCCGCTCTTGCTCTACACATTGAATCACAGATTAGTCTAATATCAAGTACTGTGCTGCGTCTGTATAAAAGGAGGTCAAACTCAGTTGGATTTAATGGGTTTTCTCAATATGGTTTTCCAGTTTTAGATACTTTATTCACATGGCCTCAACCCTATGAAGTGGTCTGAGGTGGAGAAATGTCCCTAAGCTACAGGGTTAAATCCAATGGTGATAAATAAACTGCTTGCATTAAAGAAGCACTGGAACTTTTAAGCAAAATTAGATGTTAGATAATATCAGTCCAAATACCCATTCTAGTAGTGTCTGTGTTTGGCAACGTGCATATGTATGTGTGTCTGCGTCCGCTCCACAGCAATACCTATTACAGCATACCTACCTCTTGAATACTTAGGTTAGATCTTTAAATCTGTATCACTTCTCAAGGTCGAGGTCACCTCAGGTCCCCTGCGATATCGCCCTCTCAGTTGGGTGTGCCAGAGCAAGGAGAAGAGTGCTCGCTCTAAAACAGAAAGCAAAATAGCAACAAGGGAAAGGAAAATAAGCACAACACAATAAGCACAACACATCCCGCAACACATGCTGCGTTGTGGGATGTTGTGCTCTCTCTTTTTCCTTTCCTCTCTCTCCCCCTGGCTTCCGAGGACAATGAGATGACATGCTGAAGGTGGGACTGCATCTGGCATCATATTTAAACAGGGCTGCCACATCTCAGGAACACGGGTCGTTGCCAGATTGCAGGCTAATTAAGGAGCTTCTTGGATGACCATCAGTGCCTGTCGGTGGGCAAGGTAGCGGGCTGAGCCTTGCTCCGCCACGCTCCCACTGCGAGGCCTTGAAAAGACGAATGGCCACTGAAACCCCCATGGGACCTCATAATGCTACATATTTTCCTCCAAAACAAAAGATGTCCCTTATGGGATTCCTATTTCCCTTTTGCCTTTGTCTCCCCCTCCCCTTTTCAAACAAGTGTAAATTACCTTGCCTTTTGGATAAGTCTTCAAGTGGCCTGTCCACACACATTAGCCAATTGTCGCTAAAACAAATAGGCACTAAAATATGTATTTCACAGATGCTAGCAGCTGAATGCAATAATTAGCAGTGATATAATATGCTGTGAAGGTTATTTAATGACTTTGTCCTCTAATTTTGCAATAAATAATTGTACTGTATAATTAAAGGAAGGAAATGTGATGAAATTATGGGCTTGGCTTCAGGGGAAAAGACCAAAGCTGTTATTGTGTTGACAGATAATCACCCTGTTAACTACTCAAATGATAACATTTCTGTGGGAACAGTTTGACTTGCTATTAATTGCATTATAAAACTTGTGCTTTAGCAAGGAGGGCTCAAGTGAGAAGCCTCTCCATTGTTTTTGTATTTGGCATTATGCCTGTTTATGACAGGCAATATAACATAGCAAAGTACGGCCGGTTTGACAGCAAGTGGGAAGCCGGAATTGTTTACTTGACTTCATTTCTTTTTCCCACTTGCTGCCTTTATTTTGTGCCAGTGTGAGAAAAGCGAAGGGAAACAAGATGTGGTTGAAAAATGCAGCAGGCTGGCTGCTTGGCTAATAAGATGCCCATCATGCTAGGTAGCACCGCTGATTTGTGTCTCCCTCTAACTCTCTCCATGATTACATTCTAAGAAGCCCCCCCCCCCTCTCTCTCTCTTCCCCCAGCTGATCCTCGTCTTGTTACGTGGCATTAATGACACTTCAGTCATTGTGGCTTTCAAGCAGAGCCCTTCCACAGTGAACAGAGAGTTGACATTTCCTGACATTTTCCCAACTAATTACAGTACAAATAATTAAGCATGTTCCTCTATGTAACAAATGAAGGCGAAAGCCGTCTGTCAGCCTGGGCCATGATTGATGACACTCCGGGAGACTTTATCTGATGGGTCCTGCCATGAGGTACAGAGGAGGCAAATTTATTAGAACGAACAATGCAAATTTAGAGTCATCTCATCCAGTTATGCGCCAAGGCAATATCCGTGTCAAGGTGAATGTGACAATGAAAGCAAAATATTAGCATTTTGTGGAGCGGGCTGAAGGGGAAATCAGAGCACTGAGATGACAGGCCTAATTATTTCGGCTCACACAGGCCAGGACAGCTGTTTCTGGTGTCCTGAACAAGCCTGTCACACAGGTAACCAAATAGGGTCTGCGTATGAGCCTCTGTATTCGACACTCCACGGATGTGTCTGGCACTAATGACCAATGCTAATGTCGCTGCCATGTCTCTAAAAAACGGAAAAAAAAAATGTGGAGGTGTCACCATGCAAGTTTTTTTTTTTTTTTTTTACATTTTTCTACATAATTATGTGTTTTTAGAATTAATACCTGCCTGTCACC
Source organism: Toxotes lorentzi (assembly GCA_037833715.1). NCBI lineage: Eukaryota > Metazoa > Chordata > Actinopteri > Toxotidae > Toxotes > Toxotes lorentzi. The sequence goes on along the minus strand of JBBMJY010000025.1, from coordinate 15,912,114 downwards.
TATTGGCCACCCACATTTTCTATATGATAATTTTGACAAGCTTTTTTTCTTTTTGCATAGGGCGGTACACAAACAGAAGAAGACTAACATTTGAACTCTAAGATCTTTTAAATTATTGCATTTATAGTGAAGCCACAGGCAGGTATGTTTGTGTATGTTGATATCATTGAAATTTGTAATGCACATTTTCTCCATGTTTAGCCAATTAAACGTACAACATATATATATTAAAAAAAATCTTGTAACACTATTTAGCTCAAGATCTCAAAATATAAGATTTATGAAGGAAATAACAAAGACAATAAATAATAATTAGAGACACAGTAGAATTTACTGCAAGCGTGTACTCAGCTGTGGATTAAAAAACAGTCTAATTGAAGCTTTCGCCAATAAACCAACATGAAAAGATAAAACAAATAGGTGTTAAGGTCAAGTATAAGTCATGTTGAAAAAAAAAAGTACGTCTTTAATAGCTAATGTTAAACGCGAGTATTTCAAGGCAAATGCTGTTCTCTTTCTGCATTAGAGAGCTACTTGTGATATATGAACCAACAATGAACAATGGGTTAGGCTTTTATGCTACCAAATAGCAATATGTTGTCTGCATACGTCTGTGCTTTAGGGAATACAAAGGTTGCCGCCCACACTCATAATGAATCTAGAATTTGTACTCCAGGGCAGCCTCACAATGGCTCTTAAGGGGCAGGCAAATCCGGATGGGTTTGGAAAAAATCTACATGGGGATCAAAGTTTGCTGCTTAGTGGCTCGCTGGCTGGCTTGGAACAGATGGGCGTCGGAGGCACTATGAGCCCATTGAGATTCAGGATCCAAAGTGGCTGCTGCTGCTCTGTACACACAGGCAGATGATGCCTTTGTGTCAGTGGATTGCCGATATGCATTTAGGTAGGTAGGGAGGGATGTGGGCTTTTTTTTTTTTTTTTTTTTTTTTGGTTCTGGCTGCAAAAATAAAACAAAAAACAAAAAAACAACGAAAAAAAAGCCGGTTTCAAACAGAATGTGTTTCGAAGAGCCGAAAAGCA
>JBBMJY010000025.1:15887535-15910973 GCA_037833715.1 Toxotes lorentzi | reverse complement strand
TCAGGCGTGTGTTCTTCCGATCTGGAAGATGGTTCTTTTTTGTCGGTGGGTTGCTGGGGTGCGTTTGGGGGGGGGGGGGGGGGGGTGGGTTTTTTTTTTTTTTTTTTTTTTGTGGCTTATGACTGCAGAAGTAAAGCAAAAGACAAAGCAGCAGTGAAACAGGAGCTGGTTTAAAGCGGAGTGTGTTTAGGGACTCACTCACACAGGTTGCTTGAAATATGCAAGTTTCATATTCCTTGGTTGTAAGTATTGTAATTGAGTTTGTGTATCTTAAATGAAAACAACAGGCACCCTTTGTACACTTTGCCACAGCTTTTTTTTTGTTTTGTTTTATCTCTAAAACACCACAATCAGCAGCGGCTTTGTGGGCTATACAATTCTCTACAATATATACGTTCTTTTTATTTAAACAATCAATTACTTTGCAAACTGTAGAAATTTTCAGAGTTGTTATATAAAGGTTTAAACAATTAAAAAAGGCAAATAAATAATGGGTCCTTTTCTTTTGATTAAATCTCCTACACCAAATCATATTAAATTAAAATTCCTTTGTGGCGCATTTTAATTTTAAGCTGACAGTCATCAGCCCTTATTTAGTGTTTCCTCCTTTCCTCAAAATATTTTAAAGGGCAGATTTAGACAGTGACATTTAACCCCCGACCTTTAGAAAGATGATAGCAGGCAGTACAGGCAATAGCAGCACTGCATTAAATAACACAAAAAACACTCTGGACACTGAAAACTTAAGAAAGATGCTCAAATGTAAGCACTTAGGCGCTTCTTTTTTGTTGTTTTTTTTACGCAAACAAATGAAATATACACATACATGTATAATATATTCACGCTCAAAACATGTAATTTATTTAATATATAAATGTCAAGCAGTAAGGAGAGAGGAGAAACCCTGTGGATGAATTCCAGTGGACTCTAAATATTTCCTGTTCCAGCAGCCCCAGATGTCAGAGCAATGCCATTCCTTTAATGTTGAGGGCAGTGACGCTGCAGCTCTCTTGCTTCACTGTTGTCAGATTTGAAATACCATAATGTTGAACAGGGTTCAGAAACAGTGACTCAAACCCTGACTTCCTCCTTCCGACACGACAATTAGTTCTTACAACACAGAATGTCGGCGCTTCAAGCGAGGAAAAAAAGTCAGGTTTAACATTTTCTGTTATGGAGACATTGGTGATCTTTGATAGACTGATGATACTCTTTGTGTATCCAGGTCAAGATAAATATGTGATTATAAAAATTTTTAATGATAGGAATTTTTGTAGTTGACTTTGTGGCATGTACAGTCAGGGACAGGGTGGAAAGCTGTACTGAATCTAATAAACTCCCTGAGTTAAATATCTTGGCATGACAGGTAGCCAACATAGATAATTAAGGTAACCCAGATAAATGACGATAAATGTCCCTGTTGGATTCCTGTGATACTGAAAAATGTGTAATTTTGCAGCTGGGCAGTATTCGACACTCCATCATGTTACGGTTGGTGAAAAAAGAAAAGACAGAAGGAGACAGACAGGGTGAAAGCTAGAGAGAGAGACAGAGGGACTGCCTCAGGGGCTTGCATTTAACCTGCCCACCAATCCCAATCAATGTCATTACTCCTTTCCACTCCATTTTATCAGCTCCTAGAGACTGTAGTTTCCTAGAAGTGACCGTTGTATGGCACTCTATGAAACAGTCACAGGGCTAATGGGATGAGATACAAAGAATTATAAATGCTGACAGTAAATCATATTACATCCCTAATAAGCATTAACTGGATAACTGGGTCAAAGCTGTATTATCTTAATTGATTTTTCTAGAGAAACCTGACAGTGAAATGTCAATGCTTGAATATTTCTTCATGCATCATTAAAACAAGATTGGCTTTTAACAAAAGGGGAGGAGGACGGGATCCTTTGGGCTGAATTGATTCTTGCTCGGGGCTGCCTTGCACAAGTAAGTGTATTACATAAAAATCTATACAGGATATTAAAACAACACCCATTCTGCAAGACAGTTACAATTAAAAGCTGACACCCGCCCATGCTTTTGTGTCTGCCACTGCTGCCTGCCAACAAATGCATTTCAGCCCTGTGACTTGCTGCAGTCAATGGGGGGACTGTTTAAACGCCCAGAAAGCTTATGTTAGCTGGGTAATAGAGCTGTTGCTTCCTGAACAGTGACAGCCACAGTTTCCTGCCAAACTCAACTCGGCGACCAAGACTTTCATGGCACTGATATCCTCTTTGAAATGAAGCTGAAGTGAAAATGTAGTTGAAAATAGTTGTTCTTGATATAAGATATAAAGACAACAGAACTGCCATAGGTGTATAGATGTTTGATAAAACACTTAAAACTGAGTTAAGATTCTGAGATATTTTATGTTTAAAAAAAGATTGTTTTGGTCAGTACAGTAGACAGTTGATGGTGTGACTTAAAAGTCTTCAAATTCAAAGGTATGATTAGTACTGTTTTTAAACTGACAAATCATTATAATAGCCTATCAAATCAGAGTGCTGTTTGGTGGCTTAGTACAAAGAAGTACAGTATTTTAATATGCATCGTATTTGGTTTAAAAAAAAAAAAAAAAAACAACGGTCAAATAAAATAAAATGAAGAAGGATCTTTTACTCCAGCGCCCTCTGTCAATTAAAAACGATACTCGGTTTGCCGTCTAGCATTTACTGTCTCTGTTTGAACACTATAACAGCACTCAACAGATTTTAGTAACATGATCTAAGCCTGATGCTACCCGTCCACTCCATATTATCCCCGAGTTGGTAGCTTTGCTATCCACTATATTCTGTCAAACATCTGAAACTCGCTGTCCATATGAACTGGCTTGTGATCTGAAGATTAATGCGAAAGTGTCTGGTTGTTCATACAGCTATAACTCATGGTCAGAACGTCAGCAGAAACTGCCTTATGCTGACGGCATGTGAAATCACTCATTGCATCATCAACTCGCATCTCAGGCGAAATTCAATCGGATATCTGTGAAATGACTTGGGGCATGCCTTACATATAAAGTTTCTCCACCTTGGTGGGATGGGTCGTATTCTGAGGGTAAGCAGAGCTCTCCGAGATGTTGAGGTTTGTGTGTGTGGACGGCTGGCATGGGAAGTGGATTGGACTGGGTCAGTTGGCACGACCGCAGAGCAAATGCTGGGAATAAATCAGTCTCACTGACATGGCGCCTCTCATCAAGTGACATCCCACGGTGTCCCCATCAGTTACAAACTAATAAAGACGTATGGGAGGAAAACAGAAGCGATCACAGCAGATGCCAAGGTGAAATGCATCTAGTGTCTGGAGAGATATGTCAGGTTTGAGAAGTCCATCAGGAACGATTACCAGTGTCACTGCTTTTTAAATCTGGGGCTATTACAGCTTAGAGGCGTTTCAATTTGCAATAACTTTGTATGAAGATTTGTAATCAAAGAATTTACCGTACCTTCAGCTTGAAATGCAGAGCAATCATAGGGTTATTGTTCAGTAAGAAGATAATGATTTGACCTTATTTGTTCTGTAATGCACCTACAGTAACTTCAATGTTTTCACAATGCTATAATAGCGCCTTCATATACAACTCCAGCCAAATGTAATGATGAGAATGTGTCTTGATCATACCTTTTGTGCAATAGTACAAAATCTGCTCACCAAATTAGCACTCATACCTGTATTAGTGTGTAATTAGAAAGAAATTATTATAATCAAAAGTCTGCATTGTTGCATTATTTTAGTGACTTTCTCAGTAGCATTAAATTGCACACATGCACAATTGCTATGATGACTCACTTAGCTGCAATAAATGGTTTATTGCAACACCTTTAGCTTGTGTGTTGGATGGATGTGTGTGAAAATGTGTGTGTGTGTGTGTGAGAGAGAGAGACAGAGAGGAGGAGCTCTGTGGATATGTGGAACAATGTAATATTCATGACAGTCCTGGTGGAAGTTGTCTAGTCTCTGAGCTCCTGGAAAACACCACACACTCACTGATACACACACTCACACAATTACACACTTACACACAGTGGGCAGTCCGGTGTTGCTCATCTGACATCTGCATATGCCATTCAGACGGGCAATATGTGTCTGCATCAGTGATTTCTAAACACTTTGGGGTCAACAAATTATTAATATTTAGTATTAGCACTGATGACAATGTGGCATCCTCCTGAGAGCCGGGCAAAATGTTGAGCGGGGGCCATTCTCTTGACGTCAACTGTGTTTGGCAGATGGTGCTGTCAGTTTAGGTCTTCGTTTATTCTTCCATGCATATGGCAGCATCTCCCCTTCGTTAAAAAAAAAAAAAAAAGCGAGCAAGCTCATGTATTATCTATGGGGCTAAAAGGCATGCAAACATAAGCAGGAATGTATCAGAGGAGCTTAAACTTCTGTAAACAACCAGCCGTGGTTGTTGTAGATGTGATTTTACTGACAGAAATAGCAGAAACATATGGCCTGAGACAGGAAACGGGGCTGATACCTGGATGGGATGAGGTTCCGCTAGGGCCCACAGCGTCGTGTTTGTGTCAGGATGTCGTCTGACAGTGAGAGACATGGCAGCCCCATCTATGCAGATGACTTTTTTTTTTATTTTTTTTTTTTAATTGAAGCACTACCTGACTAACAGCAACACAGTCCTGTATTTTAAGTACATCACACTTGGCAAAATTCCCTCCTCTTCATTTACATTTGTGGAAAACATTTAAAGGACAGCAGGAACAATGTTAGCATGTGCTACGTTAGCATGCGTGTAGTTTGAGTTAGTTATCACTGGGCCCTTTACTTAAGTAAAAGTAGCCAAATCTAAAAAAAAAAAAAAAAGAAAGAAATAAGAAACTCCATTACATGCAATGCTTTGAAAACTGTACCTAAGCAATATCATTAAAATATAGTTAAGTAAGAGTAAGTATTGATTACACAGACAAATGAGTAGGCCTATTATATGTTTTGGTACTGAATCATTATTATTGACACTTTCACAAGTTACATTGAATTTGGTCGACTTGGAGTTGCTTTTAGCCTTAATCTATAACAATGAAATGCATTTTATGTGGATGTGCCACAGAGGAATTTTAAGTTGATCTTAACATATCAAATAGTGACTGAAGCTGTGCAATGTGTGTCCTGGAGTAATAAGTACAATTTCACACTGAAGTGCACTGAAGTGAAAGTATATAGTAGCATAATGTCTAAAGATAATTCTCAAGCAAACTACAAGTACTTAAGCACAGTACTTGCTTAGCTGAATTCGTCTCATGTGGATATAAAGTAGATGATGTTATATTAGTCTCTCCCAAACGATTGTTGATTCCTTTTGGACTTTAATTGAAAGAATGATCTTGTTGCTTTAGAGATTAAATCATACTTATGTGTGATTTGAAGGCATCTGCTCTTTTAGGTTTGTTTTGCATCAGCACATACATACGGAAAAAAAAACCACATTCAGTTTTACACATTACATTAATTCAACAAAAGTAGTTTCTCTCAAGTCTCAAGTCTCATCCTTCAAAACCCTGTTACTTTGTGTGGCTTCAAAACCAAAGAAAACTTGAAGGAGCGTTAACAAACAGACTGGGACTTTGAATGTGGCCACCTTCAGAAGCGGCTGACACAATAGATTTAACATTGTCCATATTGCTTGTACTATTAAAAAAAAAAAAAAAAAAAAAAATTCTTTCAATGTGGAAAGAAAGTCTTTTTTTTCTGGAGGAGGAGGGAGAGGAAGGGAGAGGAAGGAGAGAGACCCTGGTTAACTTCTGGAGTGTTAAACAGCAAGGGGTCTTACTCCTGCTATTCTCTGACATGAAGCTGGGCTGGATAGAATCAACACCGGGGTTGAGCAGGCGGATGAGTGGAGATATGAGGGTCCCTGTGGCGACCTGGCAGGTGCCATAGCAACAGAGGATGGGAAGATAGGGAGGACAAACAGGGAGAGAGAGACAGAGAGAGTGAGGATATCCCGTTAAAGGGGGAGGGGGGCTGGATGGCACCAGCAGTGAAATCACTTGTGACAGACCCAAACACAGGTCGGCAGCTTTCATGTTGGAGCCTGTGTCTAATCTTTGGGAAGGAAAAGGAGTGAGGGAAGGCAGAGACACCGAGATAGACAGAGAGAGAGAAGGTGTGAGAAAGCAACAAAGACGGAGATTGTCAATAATTAATCATCAGGTTGTTCGATGCCGTGGTTGTTGAAATGACAGCTGTTTTGATTGACAGATTTGGAGCATTTGATCTGCATGCTATGGCTCTTGCCATTCTGCTGCTGCTGGATGCTCTCTCAACTGTATTTCTCTCCTGCTCTCACCCCACTCTTTTTATCCTTTAAATCCTCTGCAAGTAGCATAACTTCTATTGCATGGGAGTTGTAGCTGCGGGGCAAAAAAAAGCACCTCCCTGCATTGGAATTCGGTATTTACCAGGTTGTTCTAGGTAACGTGTACTTTACAAGTCATAAAATATACTTATCCCTGTAGTAAAAGATAGAGGGAGGACTAATGTTTTTTCAAGTGGGGCAAGACAGAGTATATTTGGAACAAAATAAATTATACTTTCCTGTGAAAAGCCTACAGTCTAATCTATGAAGATGAGCAGAATGAGACAATCATTTATATAGCAGAGCTGGAAAATTGCCAGTCGAGTTTTAGAGGAATAAAGTGAAGTAAAGGCATCTGTAAAGCTTGTTAGAGGATAGTTCCCCATTTAATTCAGTTTATTGCATTCTTAAAATGCTACAAGAAATTTAACAGTGCCAATCTACAGTGCATACCATTAGCCCCTGTAACGTCCCAACAGACACAATGGACAGGATTCATTTCGAATTTGGTGCCGTGTGTCTGTCGGCATCTGCTTATTTACTGCATTAGAAAAGTTATTTCCAGTGTGTAGGATCCACGGATGGTGGGAGTCCATCATTCAGTGAGACAGTGAGAGTTCCCTGCTAAACAAGGCCTTCATTGACCTAATAACTGGCAGCCTACTCAGTCACCAGCATGTTGAGTAGTATTCATTATTCATGCTCATTAAATTCTGGGCCTCATACGAGCAAAGACTGCCAGCTTGCTGCCAAAATGTGTTGGTTTTGTGATGTGCCCACTTGAGACTTGGGGATTTAAAACCAGGACACCACTTCTGAAAAACTAGCATACAAATACACAGAATTCATTCTGCTTCCAGTTTAATTTGATCACATTTTACAAAACACACAATTATACTCACCTCCATTCTTTTGCCATGAATAGGATTTGGAATTAATAAATGGGAGGAAAAAATGAGCACATTCTCCCCCATGAAAACAGATTTCAGTCAGTTCTGGCAGTTTGAATATACATATTCATAGTTAGTTGATCTTTCTTTTTTTTGTGCCATACTCTCTTCCTCATCATTTATTCTACGAGGGAATGGATCTTGTCAACAAAACCTTTTTCAAAGAAAAGCATCTCTGAAGCGTTCAGAACAAACGGTGTTGCATCACATCGTATTCAGTCAGTTTTTTTCACAGAAAGAATTGGCTGTACGTCCAACTATCTGCATCACATTTGTGATTTTGGAGTGAAAACAAAGCACAAACTCAATATCTTAAGGCACAGTATATGTATCTCACGTTAAGTCGCTTTTACCATGGTGCTGATCTTCAATAGACGTGTTGTTTACTTTGTGGATGATGCCAGTACTACTCCTAAATGTTGATTTGTCATGATCTCAGTAGACAATGGAACATTTAAGGTTTGACACATGCTTGGAAGGAGCCATGACAAGATGAACCTGAAATGCTGCACTTAAAAAACGAAAACTGAACAGCCCATGCTGCTTACAAAAATGAAAACAGCAAAATATTATAGCTATAAGGAAAAGAAACAATGTTTTACATGCATGCTACATACAGAGCAAAAGTGGCACTGCGTTACAAGTGCACTAGGATTTCAAAGGCAGAATTTTTCATACAGTTCTCAGCCAGCAAGGATGTGAAAAGAGGCTATGACAGATAGGAAACAATTATTTATCAGGACACACATCCACAAAGTACCAGCAGCTGTCTGCACCATTTTCCAGGACTGCAGGGCCATCCATATTTGTCTCTCCTATCCTCAAATCCCCAAGAAAAATACCCACAGTTCCAGCACAGAGAGAGGATTACTGCTTTCCCATATGTTGTTCTGTGTAGACACAGCCATATCAATCTAAGCCTGGTCAGTTGCTCTTTCATATACTCCTAATGTACTGGAAAGCCTTCCACAGTCGGCTGCCCCTCACTGCTGGTCCTGAACAGGTCTCGGTCCCAAGTTCCACAATGGAGAACAATCAGGCTTTTCTGTTGGATTAGGAAAAAAAAGGGGGGGTGAAAGCCCCTGGTGTCTGATTGTTGTCTGGTAAGGTTATGTTTTAATACTGAGACACTTTAGTGGTGGTTCTTTGTGCGGGAACTGTGTCAGAAACAAGAGGTCTAAATAAACAGTGAGGCCCACCGGAGCCCTTTCATTCATCATGGCCTCCTCTGACAGCGGCATGCCGAGGAATCATCTGGAATCATCTTCTGCGGGCTTCGGCGAATGTGAGCTCCCTCTTCGCTCTCCTCCCCGACCCTGAAACTGAGGCCAGCCATGTGACACATGCACACACACACAGGAAGAACTGTGTGGTCTACAAGTACATGTGCTGAATATGTGTGCGTGCATTGTTCATACGAGGTTAAACATATCAATAAGCACATTATTAAAACATGCACCAAGCATCACAACAAGCCAAAACACACAGCCACAGTCATGTTGAGCGTTATATGAGAATTCTTCCAGGCAGAGTTTGCCATGTTTGTAGAAGATCAGCAGTTATGCTTAAATCACTCGATCTATCATAAGCAGATCCAAGATGACAGCACACGTTTTATGAGTCACAAACTAACAATAGGCCCACTTGTGAGACATGAGCTCAAATATTAGTTTTGAGCCTGTTCTTTGAATTTCTGGGGTTAGTTTGGATTACTACCTCTAATCTAGGCGCTAGTACGGTGGGGAATTTCCTGGACTCAATGAGATGGGAGTGTTTCCGAACAAACAAGACTTCAAAGGGTGTATGCTCTGCAGAAAGGTAAGGTTGAATGCAAACATGTATTCATTTAACAATATTTATTTTTTTCTCTCCTCAAAGCATCTCTGTGCTTGGATCAAAAGCTTAACCTTTTGACCGTGGAGAATTCCGCTGCTGGGTTTGATTTCTTGAAAGAAACTTTTTTTTTTTTTTTCAATCAGCTAGCTCAATAACTCGTGGAGGGCACAGACTGCTGCCTGAAATGCCACTTGTTTGGAGATCGAAAAGGTACAAGCTATTTCAGTCTAAATCAACAACTGCCAATTAGTTCTACTGCATGTGTACTCCTTTAACAGATGTAAACTACATCAGTGAACGGTACAGCTGTGAAAGATAAAGAACGTAGTGAGCAGGGTTTTAATTCACATACTAAAACAAGTGAATTTTGTCCTATAGTCTTATTTAAATCCATGCAAACAAACATGTCTGACTGAAACATGGATGGCTAAAAGACTAAGAACAGAATTTATTAGCAGTACACGGTGAGGTCTATATAATTTCCAAAGGTCTTGTTCTAAGACAAGGAAACTCTTTTTTTATTCTTTGGTCAGAAACTCCATCTAGTTCAGCAGCTGCTTAATTGACATTTTGTCCTGAGGCTGGTTGCTGAGGGCAAGTCATGAGAAGGGTATAAAAATCCTATTTCTGGAAACTGCTCCTTTCTTTAAATGGTTGCATGGTAATGTACTTAATATAATTACTGGATAAGCCTGTAATAACCTAATGACATGCTGCACTAATGTTTTATGATCTCTAACAGCTCAGTTCTGCCTAGATGATCTTCTATTGTGCTGTTTTTAGCCAACTCCACACATATTTTGGGTGGGCAAGACTACAAATCCGAGGGAGGTTCTGAGGAATGTATAAGAAATAATTAAGAACAGATTTGGTATGCTAAGCTCCTCCAGTTGAGTGAATGGGATATAGACCAAAAAGGACAGATGGGTAAAATTCCAAAAAGATATTGAATTATGCTGTTTAGTAAGCATACTTATTAAACAGCATAATAAGCATAAGCATCTTTTTTCAGCTATTGATTTAAAGAGAAAACAATGTGCTGATGTCCAATTAATTCCTCACATTGTAACTCCTTACAACACAGCATATAAATGTTGTCATCACTATATACAGGGCATATACATTATAGAGGAGATACTGATCTCTGGCTAGCGCAGATTGTGATTTTTAAACAGCAACAGATTCAGCATATCGTCACGCCAAGAAAACTATTTTATGTACTGTAACAATTATTCTACTAATGTCCACATGAAAAACTCACAGAGCCAACCTTTCAAGGACATTTACATGAAAACTCTTGTTTACAGCGTGAAAAATGAAACGTAGCAGACAAATAGAAATGAAAGCATTCTGGATATGTCCTAATTGGAACTGTTCCGGTTGCGCCAAACACCCATCATCTTTGTCTCAAAATTCCTGTGCGAGCACAGTGACAGCAGCTATATTTCAACAAAGAGCAATGTGTTTTGAGAGAAAGCGATGCAAAGACTAGTTCAATATCATACACTGAGAGTTATCACACTGTAGTCCGTATCCAGTAATCTAACATGTGAGACAGGCAGGATCTGTGTCAGGCAGTTTCCGTCCCCAGGCGAGAGGTCATGACGGTTGACTTCATCTCCCTCCCTTGGCCTCCAATCACTCACACATAAATCAATACTGTTAATAACTGTTTGAACGATGTCTAAATGGGATATCTTTGCTTCAAGCGATATTAAAAGATATTCCCTTGCCGGTGCCCTCACTTACTCACTCACCAGAAAGAGAAAGAAAATCCCACAAAATGTGTATTTGGTGCAGTTTTTCTTATATCTTCACCAGATTTATGAACACATGCTCTAGCTTGTTAGCTTGTGTGCTGATGTTTGCTAGATGCAAATTCATAATGGTTTAAAAATTGCATGAAAACACCACTGCACCTCATAAATATATGATTTAATTAATCCACTGTCTGAGTCCAGTTGTCAGCATTGGAGTGTAACAAGTAGTAAGTATCTTCTTATTATTTCATGTTTTTTTTTTTTTATTATTCAGACATCTTCATTTTTATAGTGAGGAATGAAAATGCCTTAACATTCAATTGTAATATGAGATTTATAGTTTACCAATCTTCACAGATGACTACCTCTTATAACACCGCCCTTCAAGGCAGAATTTCAATTTAGGTCTGATCACACAAAATAAACAGACATCATACTGATGATGGCCTCCCTTGGCAAAAAAAAAAAAAAAAAAAAAAAAAGCTCAGGGTGAGAAATGATCAGGTTCGGGAAGGTCAAAGCCACCGACTGTGTGAGCGGGGCGTCTTGGATATCATTCAAATTATCCATTAATTAGCTTTCACACAACTGTGGTAATAACCTACATGATTCGGACATCAGCTAAGGCACATTAAGTGTTTTAAAAGGTGTTTCTGCAGTCATGTGACCTCTATCTCATCTTGCTTTCATTTTCTACGGGGTATGCATCACTGGGCTAAGCGTATTTACTCTGATAGCACTGCCACAATGGAATTATGTGAGCTTGTAAATAGAGTTAGCAGTCAGCTGATCTTGGCTTTTCATTATTAGGTGGAGGGTCTGTGAGAGAACTGCAAACTGTTTTGCTTTATGATCCATTCTAAAACCCATTGAAATGATGGCCATAAAATAATGCCATTACTACTATGTATAAAACCTTACTGCTCAGCGATGCAGGATGATCATCAGCACGATTTGTAGGCTAACACTGAGGCAGCTACAGCACAAGGTAGAATGAGGCATGAGGGTAATGTGACAATACACTTTTATGTGAAAATGTAATACATACAGTGTGACAGGTTAGTTTGTAGGACAGTGCAAGGGAATTGTGTCCAGTAGATTCTGGTCAGGAAATATTATCCAATGAGAAATTATTCTTTACTTACGTATCTCTTTCTGTGTGTTCTTTTTTTTAAAAATTCATTGCAGCATTTTCCTGCATTCTAATTCCAGCTTTTGTTGTTTGCTGCTTTAAAAGTGTAGCTTAGCTGTATGAGAAATATTTGACTATCTATGTTGTTGTCACACTTTGAACTTACAATGAAAGCAATAATGACCATTAAATCAAAGCCCATTGGTGCACTCCTAAAAACACATCTTTTGTCTCAACATAAACCTTTTTCATAGCCTACAACAAATGCATATCATGGAAGTGTATTATATAAACACTGCACAAGCATCAAGAAAAAAAGGGCTCCGCTTCTTGAAAAACTATGTAGAAACACAAAGCTTCAGCCAGACACTGACAATGTGATCATCACTGATGAAAAGAACAGGTAATCTTTTATTTTATTTTATTTTATTTCTATCCAGAAGGAAGGCTTTCATTTTTCCCCACTTTAAACCTATTATGCTTTGCTGTAAAACTGAGCAATGGTGAAACTATGGTAACAAATAATCTGTTTTGCTTCAATGAAAAGTATGTATCATGGTGGGAGACAAAGCCAGGGATAAACACTGAGCAAACCCTGAACAATGGGCCCTAAGCAGGCATGTGTCCAAAACTCTGCTGCTCTTTTTGCTCACTGCCATCCATCCCTGTCCCCGTGTGGCTCTGTAAAATGTATTCCATTCCATAAAAAAAAAACCAACTTAAACTGGTGACTGTGCTACGTTCATGTGTAACAAAATGACAGTCTCTCTGACAGACGTCCAAAGCAAATGAATAACACCGTTGTCCAATTACATTATTATTCTTAGCCATAAAACAAACTGAAGGACTTGCATGTGTTAGACTGCTCAAATTATATTACATTTCTTTAAACACAAATTTGCTTTAGCATGTATTTAATGAGTGCTTTAATTTTGTTTCCTAATATGGTTTGAGGCATGGTACATTTAGTTGCTGCAAAGACAGTTAGAAACAGAAAAGATGATTCATTTAAAGGATTAGCTGCTGAGATATTGAGGTATGTTGAATGTGTGATGAATAAAGCAAAGAAACACATTGCTGCCCAAGATCTGGAAATGAATATTAAAGCTCCACACATGAATATTGCTTTCAGGAGAGCTGTTTTTGCATTTCTTACACAATCAATTGGCTTTGCTTCTCGGCACATGTATCATAATTTAATCTATGGTTCAATCATTGCAGAGATTTTATTAATAAGTTAATTAAACATGATGACGATATTTCTAGAATGTGCATAATAGCAAAGCATCTGCAAATATTAATAATTTTTGGTTTCATAATTCATATTTGATGTCTTTACGTTTCAGCTTGAAGATGCTATATTAATAAATATTTGCAGTATACACATGTTTTTTTTCACTATTGTATCTGGGTCATTGTAACAGGTATAAATCCCAAAATTCAATAATCCATGAGGTGTTCAATTTCATAGGTATGTTCTGTATACACCTGGAGATACCAGCCACCTACAGTCACCATGGCCAAAGTGGGGAAGCTTGCAAAATAAGCAGCTGTGTTTTCCAAATACCCTTAACTGGATTTGGGAGTCTAGGATGGCCCTCCTCCAAACGAGAAAAAAAAAAAAACAGACTCGAGCACATCTATCAATTTGCAAACAGACTTAAAAGTGTCAACAGTGGCACACAAGCCATAAGAAATGTTCTGCTTATCCTACACCAATGCACCCCTTCATGTGATGTAATTTCATTCTCTACAAGATTCTCTCTTTTTGCCCCTCTTCTTCTGTCACTATTGCACAGAGGGGAACAGAGAGAGAAAGCCAATTCCAACAGTGACAGAAAACTGCCCACTCTTCGCCATAAAATTAGAAAAGCTGTTCGTGGTTTTTTTATCTTTCAGATTTCCTGGGTTTTACGGCTAAATACTAAAGCACTGGAGGCTGGTCATGCTTTAAGCTACTAGAAAAAGTTAAGCTTCAGCGTTGGGCAGCAGAGATATGGGCTATAAGCTGACAAGTAATTAAACCGGCATATCTGTAACAACTGTCATCTCTTATTTCTCCACAGCCTGGACGTAAACCAAAGGCAAGAAAGCCGAAAAGGATGGAGTAAGAAAAAAAAAAAGAAAAGCAAGGGGGGACAGTGAGAGAGTGAGAGAGAGAGTCTTTACATTGCTGGGCAACTGCAGGGTATATCTCCTGCTGAACAATTTAGCAGACTTGGGCATTTAGGGGATTGTGGAGGAGATCAAAAGGGTCGGGGATCCTTTTACCAATTAACAGCAGGGAGACGGACATCAAATAAGGTGTAAATTTCAGCTCTGCACTTTTCAGTGAGCTGAGCATGAAATGCATTCTAATGCTCTTTTTGAGTTTAGAGGCAGCTTTTGAAACCACCAGTGATGTCACCGTGGCTCTCCCAAAGACGAGCTTAATCGCCTCTCAGAATGGCGTGTAGCCATCTTGTCCACTGTGTTGGTGTCAAAGGGAGTGTCGAGTCAGTTATTGATAACGGCGGGACAATATGACTCTAGATTTAGAAAATCGGAGAGGAGACAATAAGCTTGCAGTGACAGAGGTTTGACCCCTTGGCTTGTGTAGCAGTATTAAACTGTTATTGATAAATCTGCAAGCTTTGTAAATGACCGATTACCTGAGTGATTTGTTTGGGTAAATTGAAATGTTTGGTTTAGCACTGAAGGCATCTCTTATTGGATTTTCATACTGCACAGCAGGGCAGCTGGTCTACACATTTTCCAGATCCCCCGATAAAGTGATCATGGAGTGAAATATGTCCAGGGCAGAGCATCACATGATTCATGAGTGTTTGCCACAGTCTGCCATTAACAAAAGAATTCAAGTGTTAAGTTCTGTTATGTTCGGTTAAACTCCTTGAGATACAACCACATCACATTATAATTTAACCTCTATCAAGCAGACCCTTGTGGCATTCTTAATGTCATGAGCTTCAGTTTGGATTAGAGGCAAAAAGAATCTCATGACTTGTTAAACTACATAGCAAATGGTATTAATGTCATTTTAAAGCAGTGTTGTTCTGTTTTCTTTTTAAAACATGTTTGGAACAAAGGGCTCAGTGATTCTCTAATTAATGTTGCACAACTCCTCACCTTACAGCTGCAAGCAACCACTTGAATTCAGGCGGTGACTAACAGCTTGTCAGCCTGTGATTTGTTCATCAGCCAAGCACTAAATCATTGTAATTTCCTGTTGTGGAACCATTCAAGTAAGTTCTAATAGAGGTGCACACGTATTCTACTTGAAAAAATCAGAGCAGTTTCTTTTTTTAGATAAATGTGTACACGTAGTATCATAGACAGGAGAGAGAAGGCAAAGGTCACTTTAAAGTTGGTGAGCTGCATGATATGCATCCAAACCTGTTGAGCCACCACATCTAGTTTATTTCTTTTTTTAGTGGAATTGGAAGTCTGCAGCAGTTACTGAAACACATGCTGAGACTATCTGCTTACAGTTTCAGTAGCAAATCATTTGATGGCACTGTATCATTTGGTCCAGAGCTGAGACGTGTTATTGTTTTGGTGGGATATAAAGGCACACTGAACATATGAGCTGTTTTTAGTCTAAACAAGCTTAAATATTCTTGTAAAACATATTGTTACTCAATGTGTCACAGAACCTGAGACAGCCAATCTGGCTGGCTGTAAATTAAGAACAAAGACAAAGGATTTGTATGCATGGGAGCTGACTATCAAAGGGATAGGCGGTTATACAGTCTATCATCTGCCAAAATGAAAACTTTCCTCCTGCGTATAATTACACGCATTCCCTGACAGTTTACTTAACAATAACCTCAGGTAGCATCATTAAAATCATCATTTGTAACTATATGAACATGCCACAGTACACACAGTCACAATCACTGGAGCTTCTGCTCCATCTTCTTCTCTCTTTCATTATGCATGCGCTGGGTAGGAGTAAGTAAAATAATCGTTTGTAATTCAATAGAGCAATCTTAACTCACTTAGTTGTGCTAAAGGCTGAGTGAGGGAAAGACAAAGAGCCTCAATATTTTGCCACCGTGCTCATTATGCATATTTTAAAACAATTTGCAATTCAAGGCCACACAAAGTGGTGGGGAGAGATGGGAGAGAGGTAGGCGCCTGTGCTTCAAAGGCTGCTGCTAGAGAGTGACCTCGTACCCCACTTCTAGGGTCGCCACCCCTGATGAGAGCCGGGAAGATGCAATTAAAAGAATTTAAAAACAATGTGTAACCAGAGATTGTGGTGCTTATTATCCTATGGTGCCTTGCAATACCAGTGACCTTAGCTTTTTTTTCTGTTCTCTCTCCCTCCATCTCTCTCAGGGCACTTATCTATTCAAATATCAGGGCAACCCTTTCATGGGGGGTGCAGTATT
Organism: Toxotes lorentzi; assembly: GCA_037833715.1. NCBI lineage: Eukaryota > Metazoa > Chordata > Actinopteri > Toxotidae > Toxotes > Toxotes lorentzi. The sequence goes on along the minus strand of JBBMJY010000025.1, from coordinate 15,894,585 downwards.
ATTCTGGAAGTGTACTTCCACACTGGCTACTAATTGCATAAGTCATTAAACTGCTCAGTTGCCCTGATCTTCAAATTCACTCCAAATCTACCCCAGTATTATGACTTCATCTTTGGAGATATAAAAAGAATTGTGGAACATCAATTCATGCACAGGATTAAATTGATAATGGCAACCCTCCACAAACATGCACTCAAATGCACAATAATCAACAATTTAATCTTCGCTGTATATGTCTGCATTAGACTTCCAATGAATTAATGAATCATCTGATTTTGTGACAGTCAGAGGCCACACTGTGCATCAGGTCTTAGAATTTACGACACCACACTCAAAGGATTAAGAATCAGTTGCTATCAAATTATAGTTTGCTGCAAAATCCATTATTTCTGTCCTCATATTAAATGTGATATCTGTCTGTACAACCCATGTCAGAGTCACTTTGGCGGAACAGTGATGTATTTATTTTTAGGAGATGTGCTCTCTCTCTCTCTCTCTCTTTCTCTCTCTCTCTCTCTCTCTCTGTCTGTCTTCCTCACTCACTCTCATACAGTTATTGCTGAAACAAATGCAATCAAAATGTCATTGCAGGAATGAAAAGGAGCTGTTTAAAAATGCATCAGAAACCCGCCACAGAGGGTTCATTAATTCTTCTCAGGCTGTGTTGAGCAGCCGTGCTGAAAGCGCTACTCTGAGACCCTAAACATTCTCCGACACTTCCTTATCTTTATGGTGTAATTTCCCATTTAGCGAGTTAGCACCTAGGGAGAGCACAGTGTTGCTGGTCTAATTGGGCAAATGAGAACACAATACCAAACAAGCTCACTTACTTTGTATACAGAGGTGTCCCCGTTTGAACTAATGTGACACAGCTCGATCTCTGAGCTATCCTGTGGCCTGGCGATGTAAAAGCTAACATTGCTCATGGACAACACACCTGCACGATGAATTTACAATGCTGTCACTTCAAATTGTGTGTGAGCTACAACTGTATATAGCCATAGATGTGATATGACTACTTTGTTAAACCCATCAGGAAAGATAGATGGCTAAAGCCAGATAGCTTGAAGAAACTATTCATAAAAGTAATGGAGTAGATTTGACGTCATCCACATTTTCTCATTCACAGTATCAACTTCACATCACTGAAGTGATAGAAGTGGAATTACCATACACACCATCAATAACTGAAGCTGGGGTGTCGCTTCATGTGATGGATAACAAACGACAGGTGGCAAGCTGCTGCAGGTACTCAATTCAGCCTGCTGTTGTGGCAAACCTCTCTGTTTCACTAAGTGATCCAGGCACACACATGCATACACATTTGTATTTCCTTTACACGCAGCAACGTGCAAACACAGTCGTAAAAACACTACATACAAAGTACACATAACATACATTCATACTTTTGTTTGCTCTCCACCCACTTTCAGAGAAATCCAAGCACACAGACCCACACCTAAATATAAAACCATTCCTAAAACTCGCACAAGCACACCCCGCTAAAACACACACTTTCTCACAAACAGGTTGTGTGCAGGGTAAAAAGGAAGAAAGCTATTAGGCTGAAATGGTAGTGGGTAGGGTAGGTCTGCTCTAGTGCACCTTATCAGCACCGGGCTGATTCTGACTGTTCTGACATTGACACAAGCAATCCATCATGTCATCAGCCCCCGCTGAAGCATCTGTGTGTGTCTGTGTCACTGTGTCTATGTGTGTGTGTGTGTTTTCACTTGGGGTCTGAGGCATGCATGCGCTTTTGCACATCTTCTCATGTGCGCATGTGCACAGTTACTTATGTGTGTCCATCCATCTGTGAGTACACAGAGGGGTGGCTGTCTGGAGGGGGGCATGTGTGTGAAGAAGAGAAGGAGAGGGAGAGATCGACTGACTTTAGACAGAGAGAGAGAAAGGCTATACCCGGCAACCACACTAAGCAGTGCTTAACTCCAAGGCTGCTCCCTACCTGAGGCCTCGACCCATCAGTCAGTCACACACTGGAGACGTGCGTGGCCAACTGACAGCAAATCCATACTAACTCTCACAATCTACCATCATGACCATTTTGCCATGGTGTAGTTCCATGGCCTCCAATATCACAGCAGGTGTAAAAGAGCAGCGCGTCTGTCCTCAGCTGTATTATACAGTCAGAATGTCTAGCTGTCTGCGAGAAGACCCAATAAGGCCGACTTTTTAGCAATGAAGAAATAAAATCAATAATAGCTATATATCAGGTAAAATAATGGATATACTAAGAAATACTTAAAATTTGAATTGTGTTTTGCGTTCTTTTGTTTTAACTGGATCTCTGTGTAGCTGAAATTATACAAAACTACTCAGCCTTTCTTTGATTACCAACTGTGATAGTGTGGCTGTTACTGTTTTCACCTTGTGAGTCTGTGTTTCTGTGTCATCAGGGCAAAATGTAGCAGGGACTTCCACAGAGGTGGTTTTGAGTACTCTGACAGGTGTGTATATGTCTGTCTGTGGATGGATTTTGTCACCACAATAGTGTCACAACCGTGCAAGGTGCAGTCACGAAACTTTACAGGTGTGTTGCTGAGATCGATTTGAAGGCTGAGTTTGAAGAGGGGTGTGGTCTCACCCATGAGGGCTGCGCAGCCTGGTAATAATGACTACTGAGCATTTTTTAATCAGAATGTCAATAAATTCATGGATCGTCACGGCTGGTGTGATCCCATTGTGTTATGGTCTCAACTTCTCTGCCAGGTGTTTAGATGATTTTCTGTGGATGGATTTTGTCACCATGATAACATCACAACGGTGCAAGATGTAGTCACAAAACTTTACAGGTGAATAGTTGAGATCAAAATGAAGGCTGATTGTGAAGAGAGGTGTGGTTTGAGCAAGGGCGCTGGAAGTAGGGGGGGTTGGAATTAGGGAAGGGCCCATTGCCACCTCCCATACTTTACACCCCTGGCCTTTGATTTGGTGTCGCAACTGGTATAATCCCATCGCACAATGGTCTGTAGTTTCTCTATGAGCTTTACTGTTTTAAATGGAATGATTATTGCATTTTGCTGAATAATTAAGCTGTTATGACCACCTTCGTAGGCTGCAGTGAACTTCGTTGAAATGGAAGGTTATGACAAACAAAACTTCAGCTTTTTCATATCTTTGTGTATCATTGTAAATGCTGTGAGAAGTAACAAGTAGGTTTAGTAGGGGACATAATCCGTTATGTAGGTTTAGTGGCTGATAACAATCAATAGTTGGAATGGAAAATTGCCTGGAAGGCCTCATGAACACAGATAAGAGAGAAGATTAAGCATGTTCCTGCTTGGTTTTGCTTTGTTTTGTTTTTCAGAAAAACCCCAGCAGTGCAGTGCAAACAGACACATACAGAATTATACATATATGAATTGAATTGTATGTACTGTACGCATGATACACACTCATACTTCTGCGCACATGCAGCAAACACACAGTCCAGGTATCAGTATTGTGGTACCTCCTGTTCTCTGTTCCAGACTTCTCAGGAAACAAATGTGGCCTTTTCCTAACACGAGCGAAGCCCAGCTGTGGCTGGTAGATGCTATCAAGAGTGAGTCTGCTTTTTCATTTGAGAGACACAGAGAATGATAGAAAGGAGACGCTACAGAATGTATGTGCATGTAAAAATATGGCAAGCCCCCTTTTGAGGTTGGTGTCAGTAACGTACAAGTCAAACGCCACAAGAGCAAGATGTTATCGCTAAAAGCAGGCAGTGTAAAGTGGAAGAATAATATGGCTTCTGTTGTTTGGTGATTTGCTGAGGTTTATGTCACATACATAACAGTCAAAAGCTGCTGGCCACATGCTGGACCTAAAGCGTGTAACTGGCAGGGATCAAGAGATAAAGTTTCCAGAACAAAAAAAAATTGCGGCGAGTGATTCCTGCTTGTGAAAGATACTAAAAGGTCTTTAGATGAGGCAACACCATGTAGTCACCATCAAAGGGATTCAGCAGATATCTTGTTGCTTAGCTTTGAAGGCTGTAAAATGTATTTGTTTATAATGAAGAGAGATGCTTAACATTTGTGAGCCAAATGTGTTCTGATGCTAGCTGAATAGGAATGTGGATCTATTTGAGGATCGAAAAACTGTTTCTTCAAATGACACACTTTCTAGAGCGGGAGGAAAACAAGAAATATCAAAAGAAGAAATAAACAAAACTGAGACAAAATTCAAACAAATTCATTTCAACTGCGGCATGTTGAAAATAAACACTGACATGTTAAATTATTAAAAGCTCTTGCATATTCAGAATGATAATTCAGAGAGTAATACAGTGTGAATTGCAATAACAAAATGTGCATAAAGTGAATTATGTATAATAAAATTTGTTTTTGTATAACAAATGAACAATATTTCTCTATTTCTGTCCTGCCATCAGATTCAATTAGCGACAGAATTTCATCTTCACAAGTTTTGTTTCTCGTAAGCATTGTTTTGTTTGTTACTTTGTTCTTCTCTTTCTATGAAGAGATCTGTCACACATATTTGCATGACAAGTTTCCCAGTGTAGCGCTTTGAGTGCAGTTTGCGACAACAGTACACTGTTGTCCTTTGATTGTGTGTAGAGTGCTGCAGTTTCTGCAATTAAGTAATTCTGTATGTGCAACGTGACACGAACAAAGTTGTATAGATGAGTAACTGTAATGTGTTCCAACCAAACTCTGCGCATGACGTTTTTATAGGGGTGACAACCAAAAAAAAAAAAAACCCATTGCATGTGTGCACACATGTGGTCCAGGGTTATGTCTAAAACAGCGCACATGCCTACAGTTGCAGGTTGTTATTTTTTTGTGAGTACAAATGCAAAAATAACAGCCCACTGTGAACACTTGTCTTCCCCGGCCGTTTCCCACTGTTAACCTAATCTTTATGATTATTGCAATGGCTTTAGCAGCAGGCAATGTCTGTCAGCAGACAGCAGCTTGCACTGTAGGGGATACTCCATACACACACACTTAGCCTTCAATCAATGAGAAGACAAACAATTAGCAGAGTTTTACATAAATTGCATGGCTGTTTTGCTTTGTTGGATCGTTTACAGGGTAACACTGAGAGGGGACATGACTCATGACTCATATGATGAGCTTCCTTAAACATAATATAAAGTACAAGTGTTTGAGTGACACAACAAAAATACAACAGCCTTAAATATAAAGTTGAAAGGTGAATTCAGTTTTCCTTTTCAGGTTTAGAAAATGAGACAATACTTCTATATCAGCACTCAAAGTCAATGTTAACCCATTCTTCCAAATCGGTACAGAAAATAACATAGCTATTTGAGAAATGTTTGTTCTTACTAATTATGTTCAGCAGTTGGTCTAGCTCACTGTTTGCTTATCTCCCTGAGTTCCACATGAGGTGTCACACTGAAAGAATTTCTGCCCTGGGCCAGTGACCTCTGAGGCCCTTTTAGCACAAGGCAACACTGCAGGGAATCACTGAAGATGGCTCCTGCAGCATTTGGTGAGATAATACTCCCCCCTCCCATTAAAAAAAAAAAATCCCTAACAACAAACAGCAGACTGAGCTAAAACTAAAAGATGGCTGATAAGGTTATTAGCAGCTCATGCTGGGAACAAAGGGGGAGACACGCAGCTAAGATCAATAGCAGATGTTAGCAGGTAGTCTTAAATAGTTTTATATTACAAATACCCCCTGTCAGAACTGACTAATGCAAAACAAATCTTGTTAACAACCCCAATATGTGTGTGTGTGCTTGCATGTATTGGAGCCCCTACTGGGAAATTTGGCGAAACTTGATACAACACTATACACGACCAATGATAAGTTAAAGATGAAGGAAAATAGAAGCTGGTTGAGTGACTGCTTAAGTCACTCAATATCTTTGTGTTTGCACATGTGCGTATTGTTACGTACCGGGTGCATGTTCTCCTCTGCTCATCATCACAGAGCAGCTTTTTATTGACAGCACTCAGACGAGCATCAGCTTGCATTAACCAAAGTTTAACATCATTCAAGAGAACGAGATGACCTACTGAGAAAGTACATGAGTAAATGTGTAGCAATACAGCGCTTATTACTGTTCCCCCTCAGGCAAATACCTTTTGCTTAAGCCCCACACATGGGAACATTTTGTTTTATTACCTTGCAAGATAAGTCGTGAGTGAAGACAGAGGGAGGGGTGGGGAGAGAGGGAGAGAGGAAAAAAGAGAAAGAAAGGGGGCTCTTAAGTACCTGGGGAATTAAAATATTCCGGCTCATCATATCAGTGTCTTAGTTCTTGGTTTTCATGTGGGGGGCACGTAATTATAACAGCGTTTTAAAATTGAGCCCAGAAGAAAGATGGGTTCAAGTGCAAATTAATTTCAGATTACCACAACAAAGACAATCAATTCTCAATGAGGACGCCAGCAAAATGCTCTTGAAAGGGCCCAAGGTCTCGTGCGTACACACATACACACCAACCCAACAACTCAAACAATTTGTGAAAAAAAAGTCTTTACTTAAATTACACACAAGATCTAAAGCAGTGTCCATGCTTACCTGGTACAGCCTTTAACGCTTTGTTTTTCTCCTCCTCCCTCATCTCAGCCCACCCCCCCACCTAACAACTATCTCTCCCCTGTTCCACCACCACCACCACCCAATGCCTCCTTTCTTTCAGATGTCTCTCTCATTAACAGTCCTATCACCAGTGGACTTCTCTAGGCCTCATTAAGGCAGCCTGAGAGCATGGGTGTACCTCTGACTTTAAAAGTCAAAGTGAAGGGAGGAGCAGGTGGTGGTGGTGAAATCAGGGATGAAGAGTCATCCTGGCCTGGCAGTGTAACACAGGGTCAAAGACGGAAATAGTCCATCTCGGATCTTTTCATCAGGCTAATTTTCCAAGATAAAGTCAAAGTCTAACATTATCAACAGGGTTTAAAAGGGAGAGCAGAAAGGTTGGTGATATATGAGGGTTAAGATCACCTTTATGTGGTGGCACAGCTGAAGCCTTTCACAGGCATAGTGTAGAGAAGGTCCAGTTAATTTATTCACAACTGAGTTGACAGTATACATTTTGAGAATATA
>JBBMJY010000025.1:15872290-15887435 GCA_037833715.1 Toxotes lorentzi | reverse complement strand
ATATATAATTTATTTTTTTTTCTTGTTTAAAATACAGTTACACCATTTTAATATTCCCTTTTTCAGGGATGACATGGTGGTACAGTGGTTTGCAATGTTGCCTCACAGCAAGCGGGTTCCAGGTTCAAACCCTGGTTGGTATTTTCCAGGTACTCCAGCTTCCTCCCACCATCCCAAAAGAATGCATATTAGTTTATTTAGCTACTCTACATTGCCCCTTGGTGTAAGGGTGATTGTCTGTCTTTGTGTGTTTGCCCTGCGACTGACTGGCGACCAGTACAGACCCGCCTCTCGCCTGTAGTCAGCTGGGATAGGCTCCAGCTCCCCTGTGACCCTGACGGATCAAGCAAAGAAAATGGATGGGAACTTTTTCAGAACATTTTCATTCAAGGCCAAAACTAGGTTTGGGTCTCTTGAAAATCCATCATTAATGTGGAAGGAATGGGCAGGACCAGCAGTATTGCCAGCCTATCAGAGGATGGACTCATGCATCATTCTGTTATCTTAATGACCCCAAAAGGGCTTAATTCTATAGACATAGGTTTGCAGCACTGGGAATCAAACAGCAAACAACAAGAGAAAAAAAAAATTATATATTATATATATATATATATATATATATATATATATATTTGTCACAAATGTAGGAAAAATATGTCAAATGATGCACCATAATGATGCTTCAGTAACTGAATCGCCACTGCAATGTGACCCAAGTCATTACCTACACTATTATGATTTGCCAGTTAGTGGAAAATACGGTGCCAGTACAACCTACCTCTCAGCAGTGAAGGGACGAATTCTGCATTGCATGTGATGTGAATGTCTCACAAACTCTAACAAAATACCAAAACTGTTTATGAGCTCTGCATCCTCATTAGATAAAAAAAGAAAAAAAAGTTCTCACTTCAAACCTCTGTGTGGGTAATGCTTTCAACCCATAGCCAACTTAGCAAATTTTTGAAGCGCTCCAAAATAAGTTGAGAGTTCAGAGCACGCTCAAGTCTTCAAAATGTATAAGAATGTGTAAAACTCTTAGCGATACTTCTGAAGGCATCACTGAAAATGCCTTGTTGTTTGAGTTTGAGTTACACTTCAGAAAATTCTAATTATTTTTCTGTTTAAGAAACACACACACAATCAATCATTGGGATCATTTGTATATTATTAATAGAACATACAGTAATATACATTATTAATCTGTGTCTGTGACCCACTTTTACAGGCCTTGATTCCTCAACACACCTGAAGCTGTCTTTTGATGGAAATTTGCCATTTTGCCTTCACGAATGCTTCTATCTCAGCCAGAGGCCAGACATACTTTCAAGATAACAATATCAGTATGAAGATGGTACATATTGTAAACTGTATGGGTAACTTGACCAGCTTAAAAGCAGGAAAGCAGGAATTTTCACACTGTGCAACTGTACATACTAGTCAAAATCATTGTGACTGTACAAATATAAATGTTTAGTTCTGCCCTTCCTCCCATTCCCTTTACCTGCCTCTTGCCTCACTGCTGTCCAACCATGCACATTCACCAGCCTTCCTCAACTTCCGATCCATCCTCACTGTGAAAAGGGGTTAGCCACACTTCTGTCAGCCCAGCTCCTGCCCCCTTCTCCCTCAATCCTCTAACTGTACCCTTCCTTCCGACCATCACTTCCCCTCTTTCCCTCCATCATTCCTTTCCTTTCCTCTTCTCACTCCCTTCCATTCACACACTTTGACTTGAACATCCCTTCTCCCCTTTCCCTCTCCTTCCTCTCTTGCACCCTCCACCCATTCATCTCTCTATCTATCCATCAGTGTATGGCCTAACCATTTCTCCTGTGTGTTGCTCCTCAGGGAACCTGTTGTGGAGTAGAGAGTGGAATGGCTGCGAACAGTGAGGGAAAAAAAAGTCAAGCCTCATTAGATTCTCATTACCTTTGCAAACTGAAAGCAACAGAGATTTTTTTTTTTTCTCACCATATAATCGCAGCCTCTGAGTGCCCTGGGAATCACAATGAACCCCGCCCCCCACACCCACCTCAACCCCACCACCAAGCAGCATGCTGTCCCCCACACCCTCCCTCTTTCCTTCTACCCACAATCATCCTTCCATTTTAACGAGTACACAACGAAGCATACAGGCTTAGCCAGGGGAATTAAAGTTTTATTTCAATTCCAGTAACACAATAATCCCTGTCATTAGAATGGTCCCTTAAAGTTAAACATGCCTTTAGTTGCTCAGCTCCACAGTCAATTTACAGCCCCTTCAACAACAAGTGGCAAGTTTTATAAACCTGTCATTTCTTTTTACCGGTATATAAAAACATTTTTCCTTTTTAGAGTTATCTAATGATCTAACCTCTCCATCTAAATCCACTTCCCCCCTTCTAGTTTTTGCTTTGTTTATTTTTTAACAATGCTTATTATTATTTTATTTTATTTTTTTACCCCTAAGGCTGTCAATCTCATCTGCATTTCTACCCCCCCCCCTCCCCATGTCTCACCCCAAATACACACACACTCTTATAAGCACCACCCCACCCAAGGGAGCAAGTCTATCTGTGTCTAAGTGTGTGCTTGAACTTACATCTGGGGAATCCCTCCCTTACTTCCCCCTCCCTCCTCTCCACTTCAACAAAGTTGCTGCGAAGTACAAAGCCAGTGTTGATGCTAAGTAAATTAGCACATTTTGAAAGAGACATGTCGAAAAACAACACATCACCCTCAGAACAAATACCCAGAGGAAACCATTCATTACCAAAGCTCATAGCTGATATAGCCAGAGAATAAAAGGATTTGAGAAATTGAATTCTTGCTGATATTTTGAGCGGCTGGAACGCAATAATAGCAACGTGTGTGTGTATGTGTATGCGTTTGTACGTATGTTTTGAGGGTGGGTTTGTAACTCAGTTCAAATTTACATACAAGAGTGAGCTGCTTGTATAAATAGGACTGTAGTTCTAATAATTAAGTAGGGTTTTTAACCATTAAAATAGGTCAGAGGGTTGAATACATGTGGCGATTTCTCCTGCAGAACAAAAGGCTGAGGTAGTTTCCCATTATTAATCGGCACCTTCAAAGGAAAATCGCCATATTGCAAAAGAACTGAAGTCGAAAGCTCTTGATGTAAACATCAAGCTGAACCCTCAGAACTCCCAGTCAGAGTTTAAGCCCTCACCCAAAGAAAGAAAGAAAAAAAAGAAACAAATGCGAGAGTGACATTAACATCATATTTAATCTTATCAATAAACTGTGTTTACTCTCAGACTCCATGTGTGACATGTCACAGCTTTACTTGAAGTGAACTAACAGCATGGAGTTGACACCTATGCTACAGCGAATGAGCTCAAGTGGTCCCATGCAAGGTATCAAAGAAGATTTAGTCTATTACTCTCCCCCTGTGATTATTTTTTCTTTTACTTTACCAAAAAAAGGAGTCTTTCTACATACTTCCTTTATGCAGACATCTTGCTGTACTGATGATTCCCAAACTCTCTAATACTTACTCCGCTATTTCACACCAAACCAAATTCAAGAGAGGAGACCAGCAGAAAGTTGGAAACCCAATCTTGCAGTTGGCTTACTGTTGCTAAGATACATGTTACCCATCCACCTCTCTCAATATGGTCATGTCATGCAAACATATAAAAAGAAGTGGTGGGGAAACAAAAGACAAGAGACTCCATGCTCAGGTTTTCATGAAAGAGCAAGAGAAATAAGAGAAAGGACAAAAACAACAGAAAAGACAAAAGAGACTTCCACACACAGAAAGAGAAAGAAAGAACCCACAGTGCCAGTTCACCCATCCTAACTAAACAGCCAGGCTGGTAGTTAGATTTTTTTGTGGGGTGTCAAAATAGGATTATCCTCTTTCAGTTCAAGGCCATCTTTCAATCACTCTCCCATAATCCCTTGTGGGTCACTAGATACACACAAACATAGAATTAGATTGGATGGATTGAACCCTTATTTACAAAAAAAAAAAAAAAAAGAAAAGAAATCTTCTCATAACATGCAATGTCTAAATTTCAAGTTTTATTTTATTTCAAGTTCAGGAATGATTCTTGAAATAAAATAAAACAATTCCCCCTTTTTTAGCATTAATCTGGTCTTTTGTTTGTAGAAAACATTTATAGACACTTGTAGATAAACTACACTCATAAGATTTTGCCAGTGTCAAAACATAAAACACAACGGTCACGCGTCCTCCCCTGAAACAAAAACTCATCCTTATAACACTTTCTATCTTCTTCTGATCACCGCACCACTCAAAAAGTCTGACTTGAAAAGGGATTTCTGTTCTGTTTGTTCTGCTTCTTTGTGAACACTCCTCAGGATCTTGATCAGTCCCATATGCTGGGGTCACACCTAAACATGCCATGCCCCCCCAGTGTAGTCATGCACATTTTTTTGAGTCTTTTGGGAAATTAAAACAAAGTCTAAAACAATAATAAAATTTGGTCATCAACAGAAATTGTATTATTGGACAATTCTTAGAAACAATTTGGTCAGAAAGAAGTAAAAAAAAAAGAAAAAGAAAAAAAGCACTTTTCTTCTGTGTATTTATGTCTGAACTTTCTGTATTTTATTTATTTATTTTTTTTTCTATTTGGTGATAAACAGAGGAAGGGAGTGTTCCTACCTCCATATTTATATCAGTGCCTGGAACCCAGCGAACCACAGCCTATCTGGGAACAAATGAAGAGAGAGGGCTAGGTGATTAATGAAGTGGCCCACGATAGCAAACTGACTCTGATAACAGTTTCTGTTGCAAATAATAAATTACAAACCTAAAATTCTTCTGGGAAAAATAGAAGGGAGGTAAGAGGGTACACGAGGAAAGCAGTAGAGAGCGAGACTGAGAGAGAGGGGGTTGAGAGTGATAAAGGAGGGGTGGAGGGGAAGATAGGGAAAGACTGAAAAAGGGGGAGAAAGACCCTGTTGTTGAAACAGTTAAATAAGTAGAAAAAATGAATAGAGACAAGAGGTAACAAGAGAAAATGACACAACATATTGCGAGAAAGAGGAAGAGAAGAGAGGAACACTTCCTTTAAAATTCCTTCTCTTCTTATTTCTTCCGCTTTCTTCTGCCTGCTTTACCTTCAGTCACCTTGTCTTTGCTATTTTGAATAGTTTTCTCCTTTTTTTTTTTTTTTTTATCAAGACCAAAGCTGGAAGATATTTAAAATACAGGTATTATATTTATTGGGTTCATGTTGTGCCGTGAAAAAATATATTTTATAGAAAATGTGATCGGATTATGTTTCCTTATTAACGCAATTTTTGTGTGTGTGTGTGTGAGTGAAAATCAGATTGCACAGTACAATATCCACTTGTAGTGACCACAGTTTTATTAAACTCTTTTATAGTTATGTTTAGTCACTTGCAGCACATAGTTAAGGTTAGAAAAATACTGTTGTCCAGTTTGATTCAGAAAATTTTTTCATTTTACAAAGTCCTACCTGTCCTTTCCAATCTTGGCTGATCAAGAGTGAAAAAACGTAGGAGGTAAGAAAAAGAAGAGAGAGAGAGCAATGTCAGTTGATGTTTGCAGGTGCCTGATCGTGCTGACTCTATTGAAATGGGCTTACCGACTATGCTGTGGTAAAAACGAGCGAGAGAGAGAGAGAGGAGGAGGAAAAAGAAGAAAAGCAAAAAAAGAAAAAAAAATAGACAGATTTAGCACTATGATTGGAAAAAGAAGCAACTGTGACAGCATCACCTCAGGCTTTGGGCCTTGGGCCCCTGCAACACACAACGCAGCAGCAACCAGAGGAAGCTGCCAGGCCCACAGAAGCCTTGGAGGTAATTAATCATTTTAACCTGAAGCCTGTCAAGATACTTCTCACTCTGTCTCCCTCCCTTCGCTGATTTTCCTGTCAATTATATGTCCATACAATTCGACAACCTCTCAGTCCGTCTTTCGGCCTCCCTCTCTCTGCAAACTGCCATCTGTAATTGTTTAAAATGTTACTTTGAACCTAACACAGTTCAACATTCTTGACTGCTGGGTGTTTAACTGAGCTTCAGATTGCTTCTAAGGAAGTATGTGTGAAGGAAATGATTTTGTTAGACCAAAAATGCGCTAGAGGTTCAAAATAGAACAAGATTTATTGTGTTAAATTCTTACAAGTACAGTCTCTCAAAAGTATTTAACTACCTTTTGACTACCCTAGTATTGACAAATGTACCAAATATTGCAAGACTCACAGCTGTTTTAAGAGTTCAGTGTGTTGTAACTTGTACTATTTTCAGTGAAGAGTTGAATGTCATATGCTTTAAATGTCCATTTCCTCTCCATCCTTCCACCAGAAACGTTTTCTCTGGAAACCTGCACTAATCTCAGTCATCCCAATCCTTGTAACTCCTGTGCTGGGCTCTGACAGCCTGCTCAGCGCTGTTGTGTGACCCAGAGGGCTGGTCCCCAGTGGTGGTCCCCCTTCTCCCAATTACCACTAACAGACTCACTCAAAACCTGCCTCACCACTACCATATTGCTGTCTTTCACTGTTTTCACTGCTGTGTGGTTCTGTGTGTGGTGTGAGTTTTTTCCCCCTCTTCCTCTTTCCTTTTCACTCTCTTGTTTTCTGTTCTCCCTCTGTCTTCCCTTCCCTCCCTCCCTTCCCCCTAACCTCCATGCCTACATCCCTCCTTGTCCTCCAGGGAGCGGGTGCAGTACTAGTGCTGCTGCTGTGCTTGCCAAGAACAGATGTCCAAGAAATACCAGCCCAGTGAGAGAAAGGGAACGAGAGAGGGAGAGAGAGGAAGGGAAAGAGAGAGGAAGCACATGGAGGCAGATTAGGTGAACCGTAGGATCTGCCGGTGCCGTCTGGAAATGTGGGATTCCATTCAGAGATTTGAAAACCTGTGTTGCTAAGCTTATGGTTTTTGTGTTCCTACAAAATTTGGGATTATTATTATTTTTTTCCACACACAAAGTCTTAAATGGCAAAGGTCAGCAAAATCAAAAAGTTGCTCTTTAGTCTTAAACAGAGAAACCACTGGGTGGATGCAACTTTGATGGAGCCAATGAACCACACAAGAGGCATAATTTAGGTAAAAAGCAAACGGGGCAGATCAAAGTGTAAATATATAATTACGTAATTTTCTTGGGATAGTTGGGTGGAAAGTGAGAGCATCATGAGGGAACATTTGAATTCCAATATTCACACCAGTGCATGAGGTCAGTTTCTGTCTGCAGCACATCTGATATGACTGGAAACTCCAAGAGGAACAGTGGGTATAGTTCATGGGTGGGAAGCCAGTGAGGGATCATGTCCCTGTTGAGATGAATGTCTGAACATTTGTGTATTACAAATACTCTCACTTTCCCCAGAGTAGACCCTCACACAATCTTTTTTGACTCAATTTATTCACAAATACCTTTTGTTATTATGATATTCACTGGTCATATTGTTCCAAAAATACCTGTGGTAAAACAGGTTCATGACCATTAATAACTGTGTGCTGTGATCCTGAAACTAAATGGCTTAGCTGCTGTTATCCACATTTTTAAATATGTGAACTGGGGGGGTCAACGCCTGAATGTAAGTGCAGTATACACACCTGTGACCCCCCAGTCCAAAACACACAAGAAGAGAGGAAAGAGAGAATATGTGAGAAAATCGCAGAATCGGGAAACGAGAAGAAGAGTGAGAAATAAGTGAGAGAGAAAAAACAAAAAAAAACGAGTGCCTGCCGTGGAACAAACCAGTGACCCAAGTAACCTGGGTCCCTCCCAGCAGATTATCATGGGCACTGTGTGATTGAGGCCAGCCTCATTAGCATAATGATTTCCCATCCTCCCTATTCTCTCCCTTCATCCCACCATCCATCCCTCCTTCCCTCCCTCCTTTCCTGGGCCTTGTGTTGTTAGCCACCAGCTCCCAGTGCTCCTCAAGTACTTTAAGCTTGTTAATAATCATTATTGGTGTGCAGTGAAGTGGGGGAAAGGAATAATTACCTCACCTGAGCCAAACCAAATTAACCCCTTTTCATTTTTTTTCACCCTCTTTTACTGTTGTCGGTTACCCATTCCATATCCCCACCCACCCACTTGCACACATGCACACACACAGACACAGCATTCACCAGGGACCTATTAGGGTTGTCTGTTATTAAGTGTTGAAATAAAAAATGCTTGCACACACCATTTGCCATTTGGTAACAGAAGTACCAGTTTAGATGAAAGCTAAAAGGTCCTGTTTTACAAAGCAGGAACTATGCTGAGTAAAACCCATGGTGGCAGATTATAAAAATGTGCACTTATATATAGAATGTGACCTGTTGAAAGACTTTTAGAATAAAAGCTGACAAGAAAACTATCATGCAAGTTGACATAGTGTGACAGAACCCAGATGTGATGGTGCTGTATTTCAGTTTATGTTTATACAGTTTATGGTTCCTTTTTGTACATCAGTGTACAAACATGCTTTGAGAACTGAGGCTGAAGGTTAAAGCAATTAAAAAAAAAAAAAAAAAAAAAAAAAAGGTTAGGGTTACCTCTTCATTTAATGGGAAATCAGTTTTCATGGATAGAACTTTGTGATGATTTAAAGGTGTTTTTTGTAAGATTTCTCTGCCACACAACGTGGTTCCTTGCAGGTTCCTGGTGACAGTGGTTGCTTGCCAAGGCTTCTTTATCCTCTTATGGACTGAGGGCAGACTGGACGCTACAGTAACTCACAATCCCAAAGTAGTATTACCTGATGGGACGTGGTGGGGCTCGCTGGTTGGCATGCTAAGTTCAATAGAAGAAAATAAGTAATAACAGCTAAACAAGAGTTAACATGTGGTGTTGCTGAAGTTTCTTCTAGACTGGCAAGTAAACAGCTATTAATGCTAATGTTGATTATGTAGCGATAGCAAAAACCTACACACAGCACATTTAAAGATTTATCAAACTGTCCTTGATAGTAGCATATTTTCAGCACTTTATTTTCTGTCAGTATGGTTAAAGTTAGCCAATCCCAGGGATCAGGTGGCATTGTAATTTTGCCAAACTGCTTTTCCACTTTTTACTGTGGCAAAGTTTTATGCACCTAGGGATGTGAGAAGGCAATATACCCAGTTTAACCTGAGGCCTGTTCTTCACATAATTCAAAACCTGTCTGACCACTTAAAAATGTGTTTCAGAAACACAAGAACCACAGAAATGTGGTACTCCTTAGACACCACGCGGTATTTGATGAAACACTCACTGTGTGACATGCAGTAACAAGTGAACAAATCTATACAAGTTTCTGGTGAACATTTAATTCCCTGCAGTATTTTGTCCATCGTAAATCCAATTTCCCCCTCTCAGCAGAGGGTAGACTAAAGACATATGTCTGTAATACAATAGCCTGATGCTCCAATAGAGATGGATTAGGAGCCATAAGAAATGAAATATGTCTAAATTGCAAGGCGAGAGAACTGATATTTTCCATATTTCACTGTGCATATATCAAAATGACATAATCTTAAATAGGAGGAAACAGAAGCGAATGCTCAGTACATATTTCTCATTTGAGTCAGCTGAGAAGTCAAGGGATGTAATATAAGGCTAGCTTAACTGTATTAAGAATGTGAATAAAACCCAGATGTTGCTCTGGTTTTTTACGTCAAAACCTGAACTTTCCTGGCAAACTATGTTATTAAAACTTTGAATAACACACAGGAACATGAAAAATGGAGTTTACAATCAGTTTATCTGAAAGCATCTCATTGCTGACACGTGAACATTGAATTGAAAACTGCTTTTACGTTCTTAAAGTAGTTTTTTCATGTCATGTTTGAGCCAAAGTTGTAGCTGAGGTCATAGAAAGAGAGTGTGGGTAGATGGCTTTCTCAGCAGTAGGAATAGCAATAAACAAACAAGAACATTCACTTGACTGCTTTCCTATTGCAGCATTAAATAAGTGCAACTGTTTATCTAAATGTTGCATTTCTTTAATACACATATTGTTGTCCAGCATGGGAGCAGAAGTCATCCTTCAGAATTCATCATTTGACTCTGTTGAAGGCTAACATTTGTAGTTCTTAAAACATATTTTAGTTCTTCCGTTGATTTCATGCGCAAATCTTATTTAAGTATATCTCTTCCATTGTGACCCCTGTTTTGTTAATTCTATGGCATCGTTCTTCTCAGAGAAACGCATTAAGCAAGTTTTTTGGCTTTCTGGGTTTAGGCTGGGCTAAGTTACATATTACCAACTTATAAAGCTGGATGTGAAGTTAGAATGTCCAAAATTCAGTATCCTTTAAGCCTCTGTTTTGGTTTTCACCAATACCTGGCTCTTTACAAGCTCCACTATGCTCAACTGCGAGTTACTAACTTTGTCTGTCTGTTGTTTTGTGCGGGGCAGATGGTGCACAGTGGGCATTTTTGCTGAAAACAGCTTTTTGCTGAATCTGGAAACGCAAATGATGTGAGAGATCACAGTGAACCAAAAAAGTTAAGTTGCAGGCCTCAAAACTAAGATGTATAACTGAGTGGTTCCATGTTCACCACAGTCAGAAAGTTATGTCAAAATTTAAACAACGGTGGGATGTTACTGTATGGACCTGTTGTTATTACTGTCTCTGCAGTTGCTAGCTATCAGTTTGTGAAAAACAGACAGTCAGACAGATAATGTGTAGGTGCAATGTACATTCAGGTGGCTACGTAAAGCAGTGCGACACATAGGGCATAACTAAAAGAATATTGCATATACTGATATGTACTCTGCAAACAGGATGCCTGTTTACCAAACAGGAGCTATTAAAGAGTTTGAAAACCCCCTGGAGCCCCCGTCACAGCGTAACTTTACAAGACAAAACATCAGCTCCTGAGATGATCTCCTCTAAACACCTATAAGCACATTAAACATGGGTGTCTCCACTCCCCATCAATGACAGCATTCATGGGAGGGGTACGTAATGAAAGACTTGGAGTACAGAGGGATAACGCTACAAGCAGAGCCATCATCACTCAGGTGTGTGGTTGAGATGAAGGATCAAAGGCAGCCTCTGCCACTGGCATGCCTCTGCTGTGCTGCCGGCCCTGCTGCCAAAAAATCACTAGGTTTATATCAGGGAGGATAAAGTAAGGATTAAGAATAAACGAATGCTTGAACACACAACATCATTTACACAAGAAACAACAAGCTGGATATGTGGGAGGCCTCCTGTATTTCAATTTGAATGCTCAGTCAGAGGGAGATGCTTAGACTGAAAAGGTCTGAAGAGATGCAGACAATGCAGTCAAAGAGCACTTTTCAGCTCGGATTCATAAAAGCCTGCAGAGATGTGAAGGTATGAACAAGGTACGGTGGTAACATATTTTCCTGGTGTAGAAGCTGGTGTTCATTGATAGTAACTTAAAGTCATGTCATTATTATGAAGACAGTTCAAATCCCTCTCTCTTCAAACATTTTCAGCGAGTGTTCTTGGTAATCCCTTGTTCTAGTCAGTCTGGTGAAAGCCTGAAGTGATTGAAATGTGATTCTTCGGGTGTCAGAAAAACAAAACACAGAGTAGTGTGTGTTTATCATTTGTTCACGCGTGCATGGGAGAGCGTATAGCTATACGGTGTTTATCAGGAACGATGTCCATACATGCAGCCACGCGTGCCAACTCCCTATTCCTCCCCCCAGCCAATCAACCACACTTCAGACTCATTCCCATTTCTCTTCCCATCTCTTCATCCAAGCAGTAGCATGTTGTTTCACAGGCACAAGCCCATGTTTTGTTTTGTTTTCTCCCCTCTTTGTTTTTAATTGCTACCGTGGAGGTCAATTAATTTCACTCCCCCCTCTCTCTATCTGCAGCCCACACAGCTGCGGCGCTGTGTGTTTGTTAGCCCATCTCCTTCCAAACCCGAATGCCACATCACTTCAAATGGATTAATCGAGCCACTTTGTTGTTTAATCTCGCCTCGGCAGAACTAGTGGGTGGGTGGTTGTGTGTGTGTGTGTGTGTGTGAGGGGTGGGGGTGTAGGGTGCACAGAGATGCACAGACTTGTCTGTCTTTGTCGCAGATGGACAGGCAGACAAATGGATGCATAGGCAGAAGGATAGAGGGACAGAAGGACCAAATGATAGGCAGAGAGGGGGACTGAAGAAGACATGCAGCCAGAGACACAGACGAATCTGCGATGACTGACAGACACAGACAGAAAAAGAGACAAATGGTGGCAAAATTGTCACCAAATCTCTGTTTTAAAGGAAATATTTTAATACAGACATGAATATGGTTTTTCTGCTGTTTACAGTGAGGGAACTAACATACTCTAAATCAGTTCTGTCATTCTTTCATTAAGTTTCTTTACCGCATTACTATCATGTATCAACAGTTTTCTGGGTCTAAGATCCTATATCTTGTGACAAGTTTGTGACTTATTAGGAATTAATAAGTAACAGCCGTTTAATGTTCTTACAAAAAGACACATGCCTGAACACATGTACAAAACACAAACCGTTACATGTAGAAGTGTACAAACTCACCCAGGCCTGAGGATGCACACACCAACAATCACAGCATGTACACATGATACCAAACACCACCTCTCCAGACACACACACATACACACATGCACTCTCACAAGCACAATTAAAGGTCCCGTTTGATGTTTTGATGCTTTCATGTTCTGATGACAATTTCATCGAGAAGGAAGGAGGCAGCACGGTTCAAACCTCCTGGCTACAAGCGCAAAAAAGGAAAAAAAAAAAAAAACATGCTGCCACCCTACCACCACCATACACACACACGCACAGACAAACCACACGGACACACACACATATACACAGACAGCCTTCCAGCTACCAGCAGTGCTTTTCTCTCTTCTGATCTGCTGAGTCAGCCCAAACCCCTTAAGACTTCTTGCCTCTCAGTTGCTAGATATGAGAGAGAGAGAGAGATGGTGCAGAAGGGGAGAATATTATGGGAGAGAGGGAGGGTGCAAAAGAAAAGATACTGTCTGGGGCCAATTCACAGAGCTTTGTTGTCGCACCAGTAAGAAAGCACTTGGCTGGCAAAGAGAAGAATGGGGGCGTTGACCTGACACTGGATTCACTGTGTGTTGTAAAGCCATTGTTTGACATTTTGAATTTGTCTGGTTGGTTTTACTTTTCACTTGTCAAGTTGTGCAAGGGAAAATGAGAATCTGTACTGGTATTAATGCCAACAGGAAAGACCATTTAAAGGGGAATTCCATCAATTTTACACACCAAAGTCGATATACAGGACTTGGGGAGTACTACTAACTACAGTATGTGAAAAAGGTTGTATAAAGCCAAAATGTGATAAATTGCCTGAAGCTGTGCCATTTGAGACAGTGTAGGTTGTGGCTGAAGACTGCAGTATGGTGTTACAAAGAAGTGACCTAACGCAACCTCTGTAGCTCACTCCTCATCTCTGCTTGTAGCTGAAGACCGAGGCTAAATTAACCGCCACTAGCGTAATCTCTACCTGAACTACTGGCTGTGGAGTTGCATTGTGGGTAATGTAAGTGTCAGGTTTTGAGAGAGAGAGAGGTGAAGATTTTGTATCAATTACAAGACAAGATTACTTTGATCAATTTTGTAATTTTGTTGCTCAAAAACTTGCTTTTGTGTAAGTTGGATAAAATTGTTCATCCATTGAGGCATTGTGGTATCCAAAGTCTTATGTGCTGTAAGACAAAACACAGACAGTGTATATACAGCAAGGCAATAGAAATAAAAAGGTCAACTGAGTTGTTGATCGCTTGGTCTGTGTTTGATGAGCACACTATTCAAATTGAGGTCAGGGACTGTTTAGACGAGCGACCTCAGAGAACTGAAAAAGGAGCCAACAGTATACTCTACGTGTCTTCCGAGTGCACGCATGTATATATGTGTGTGTGTGTGTATGGAAGTGTACGCTAGACAAAGGAACACAGACAGAGTGTGGTTTCCTCAGCTGTAAAACCAAGGCTTTGGGTGAAGCAGTGAATAAACGGTTTTCAGTTAGGCCTAAATGGGAAGTTCCTTTACTGATAAGGAGAGCGAGAGAGCCAAGGGAGAGGCCAGGTGAGAGAGAGAGAAAACAGAGTTGGAGGGGCCACTGCTGGTTTCCACCAAGGTGACAGTTGAGTAATATCAGTGTTGCTATTACAAGAAACAACACCACAGACACCCAAAATCAGGTCAGAAAGGCATTTCAAGGTGTAGATAACAGTGGAAACAATACAGATTTTGGTTTGTTGTTTTTTTTGGACATATTTACTTGCCATTGAACCAAATAATGGACGTAAGTCGCCAGCATGTTATTAACGAGCGAAAAAGGATGTGTTTGCACCAAAAGAACCCCCCCCCCCCCTTTTTTTTGTGGCATGTCCAGTACCTGAAAATACATATTCAAAATAATTAAAGAAAATGAAAAAAAAATTAAAGAAAAAGAAATCAATTAAAATTGGCACAGAAAAAAACAGTAATGCTTAATTTCCTCTGCTCGTGGATAATCCTTTGCTACACAAAAACCAGTGCTCAAATTACCAAGTAGCCCCCCATAAAGCACCGTAACTTTCTAATCTGTTTATAATTAGCATTTCAATGATCCTACACATTAATGTCCGACCTTCAAGAACTCTGACCCGGCTCTAATTAGTGCTAATATCCGATCATTGCCATATATGAAACTAGCCATGACCAAACAAATGGACCTCAGGTACAGCTAATTTCTGGAGCAATTATCTTTTCATGTTGAGAGATTTAGCTGATTATCTGCGCAATTTCACACAGTTTTTTTTCTCCCAATATCATTCTAAATGACATTACATTATGAAAAATATTTTAAAATTACTTTCAAAGCCCAGCTCAATGCAGAAGCTGTTCACATGGTATATCTCCTAATGTCTCTTAATGTCTAGTCATGTGTAAATGCACTAAATGGGTGTCAGCTCAACTGTACATAACCAAGTGATGCCCAAGTGTTTAACCGCAGTGAGCACACTGGATATATGGAAGCATGTGAGCAGTCATACCACTTCATTGGTCTTTTTAAACATTTATTGAGGAAAAAAAAAGGAAAACAAATCCAGAAAGGGTGATGACCCTTAACTACTGCAACCATTAGTTCATTTGTTTGTTTAAAAAAGTAAGCTGAACAAATTCTGAGAGTCCTTGCACAAAGATTGAACTGTTCAGATGATCTGCACTATTATAAGATCGG
>JBBMJY010000025.1:15831441-15859226 GCA_037833715.1 Toxotes lorentzi | reverse complement strand
ATAGATAGATAGATAGATAGACAGACAGACAGACAGACAGACAGACAGACAGACAGACAGACAGACAGACAGACAGATACATAGACAGATAGATAGACAGACAGATAGATTATGACAACCTGTTCAACCAGCTCCAGGAGTAACTGACTGCTTTCTAAGCAAACAGAGAGACATGACCCTGATAGAAGCTGGCGGCTGTCAATACAGAGGAAAAGTGCCAAGTATAAAAATCACAAACCTTTAGCCCGCCACACACAATAATGATTCTCCTCTGACAAAAACTGCTGACCGCTAAATTATTCATATTCACGCTATGAATAAATAAAATAAACAGGCCCGGCTCTCAGTCTACAAATCTAGGAAGTATTTGCCCATTTAATCATCAAATTTTAACAGAAGCTGCAACACATTGCATAAGCACTCAGGACTCATGGGACTGTTGCAGACTTGACCAACTGCCAATAAGTGGTTGTGCCTAATTTTTAAGAGCTGTTTTCCTGCTATCTGATTCCTTTGCTTCATATCAAGACCCACAGTATAAAGCCTGTCCGTGGTCCCTAGATAATTAGCTTGGCTTTGTTGTATACAGCACACATGCACATCCATTTCTAATTAGCGACAGAGAACATCTACTACTGCAACACACAATATTTTAGAAAGGCTTAGTGATTTTTTTTTTTTTTAACATTTACCTAGTGTAGGTAAGTCAATAGGGTCAGCGAACCACTGCTAAATGAATTTAACACCATACATGCCTTGCAGCACAATTCCTAATGGCTCCCTTCTCCACATGTAAATGACCTCCTGTCCTGGATCTTTGATTGCAGATCAATGACTGTTTGCTTGATTTCAACATTCAGCACCGGTGAACCACAACGCCACGGGGGCAAATGTTGAACAGAGAATTTACAGGTTTGCTATCGAGCACTTTGAAACAATAAAGCTGCCAGTGAGCTATTAAACAAACGAGAGAATAAAGTGGCTGCTGCGGACTGAGATTAACACGATAGATACAACGTCGAAGGGTGTAATTATTCTTTACTGACACAAACGTTTAGCCCCCAGAGCGGAACAGTGTTTACCACAAATACCGCCACCACGCTTGACCTAATCATGGGCTGAGATTTACCTGACTGCATTTGAAATGTGTTACAGCTGATTTGTGTGTTGGAGCTGATATTTTCTAGCAATCAGCTCATTGTGTGTCCTGACTCAGTGCAGCATTTGATCTCCCACATAACTGCCAGACATTGATATTTGTTAGAAACTTTTACAATGGCAAGATGAAATATGAGTCTATATATTTACTATGATCAGATGGAAATAAGCAGGATACACATTATATAAAACAACCAATATCCAAAGGCTGAACAGGAATGACGACATCAGCTGATGATATGTGCATTTGTACTTACTGCATATTGCCTGATTTTTGGTTTGTCTGTTGTTGCTGTGTCAGTATTTGCTCGTTGTAGCTTTGTTTGTTCACATGACACACAGGAGCTGTCAAAATCACATTATCCTTTTCACAATGTCAGTGTTTGCTTGTGTCTGCTGCATTTGTTTCTTTCATATAACATACAGCAGCTTGTAAATGTGATTCTTCTGAGCAGCTTCTCATCAGCTCATGGTGCAGCACAGTAGAAATTAATCCACATTAAATCAGCTGCATTCATGCAGGGTAATAAGCTAACTGTGGGCTTTATTTTGGTCAATGTAAAGAAAAAAGTGCAATAAAACTGAGCAAAAACAAACAAATTATACTGAGTAAACACAGAAGGAATACATGTGCTTTCAAAATTGTAAGATAATTTTTAAAAATGCATTATTTGTATAGCTGTGGTTGTAGATAATCACTCTATATCTGTTTATCCTGGTTGTTACAATAATAAGAGCAACCAACAACCAACACGAAAGTGTGTGTGTGTATGAGTGTGTGTGTGTGCGTGTGCGTGTGTGTGTGTGTGTGTGTGTGTGTGTGTGTGTGTGGGAACAAACTCCACCAAACTTAACTCTAACGTTGATTTCCGCAGATAATATTTTTCGACATTTCAAATTTCACTTTGTAGTTTTGGTAACAATCTGATGAATAACATGGTCAGAAACATAAGTTTAATTTTCTGCTTTAGTTAGAAAATAATCACAGGAATAATGAGCATGCATTCGTACATAGTGCAGGATAGCTGCGTATAATGGCACAGAGAGGACCTCCATAATCATATTCATCAGTGAGCATCCAGACCAGCAGGGACAATAGAGAGACTTACCCATGACTGCCAGCTCCTGACTGTAGAAATATGGCAATCTCTATATTGTCCTGCCAATGTATTAAAGCCATGAGCTGCATTCCAGGTCTTGATTATGTGTGTGATTTGTCTGTTTTAGCCTATGCATTTGGTGCACTGATGTGCACGCATGTGTGTGTACATCGCACATATTGTGTAACTGGCACATTTGTATGTGTGCTCACTGATGTGTGGGTGTGTGTGTGTGTGTCAGATCATGCATGTGCATAGGTGAGTGTGCATATGCATTTGTGCTCCTGTGTGTGTGCGTGCACACATATTTGTGCACTCTGCTGGCATGTCAGCTGATGATGTCTCCAGTAATCCAGCAGTATGGGCCTGTTGTGGATTAGTAGCAGGCTCCAGGGGATGGGAATCCCATTCCCGTTTACAGCTCTCCCTGGCAGAAAGAAAGGCAAGGATGCCTTCTCTCTACTGCCTTCACACCAGTTGGAGCCTGAAGGTGTGTATGTGTGTGTTTGTTGTTGAGATGCTGCGTATATATGTGGATGTCGAATGGATGCTGGTGGGTGTGTATTATTTATCGCTATACATATATTTCTAACATTTAATTCAACTTTCTTCCTGTCCCCTTTTCTTATATTGGTATCATAAACTGGGTTTTCTAGTCATTTGTTTCATCATGTGAATTAGATGGTGCATGACCATTTTTTTTATTAATAATGTTATCGTGTTAATAGTTTACGTACATTTTTAGTCAATATAAAATTACTATCACTCAATGACACACAGTACTTGGTTCCCCTAATATATAAAAATTGCAGAAAAAATCTAAAATCAAAAAACTTTTAATTTTTTTCTATTACTTCTGTGTATTTTGAGGCAGTCACATCAAGGCTGAGTGTTAAAACCTGGACAAGCAAACACTTTCTCCTTTTTCTCCTCTTGTGAAAATACATGGGAGGGGGGGGCACAGTTGTATCAGTTTGGCCTTGCCTCAGAGATATTCTTTGTACGTTGTAGATGCGTGCTGGCATTTCTATCCACATCTTGCGCAGACACACACACGTGGTAACACACACACAGGGGCCATTACGTGGCAACAACATGAAATTTCATCACGATAGGATTTGTTTTGAAGTCATTCAAACACCATCCAACACAAGTGCTGACCTCTTGAACCTTGAGATACAACCTTACCTTCTCCCCAGTGACAATTTAAATGCCACCTTTCTTCCACCCAGAGAGACAGAGGAAAACATTTTTTTTGTGTGTGTGGCTGGAACTTGCAACTCGATAGCACAACAAAAGAGCTGTGGTGGCAAGTCCCCACGCAGACATTATATGTCAGCATCACCGTCATACTGTTAGCTTGTCCCAACTGTACAAAGCCATCCTCATTCAGGGCACCTAACCAAGGTCAGCCCGGATTAGCCGCTAGTAACCCTATCAGGTCCAGCACAATGATTACAAAGCCCAGTGACACTGGCTGTCAGCAGACTCTTTCTAGGCAACCCTATCTGCCCGACCCTTGGCTAGAGAGCCACCGGAGAGGGTTAGTCCATTTCAAATTGTTCCTCCTTTGTGTCTCCCTTTATTTCCTCCCTTTGATTTTCAGCGACTCGTTTGGTTCATCAATCAGCCTGTCTGGATGTGTGTGTGTTTGAAACCCATGCTGCACATAATTCCTATAATTTGTGGATTTTTTTTCTTCTTTCCCTTCCACATAGACCATTCTTTGTGCTTGTTACTTCTGAAGCCAAAAGCCATCCCACCTAAATCCCCCACTCTCCACCCTGCGGATGAATCAGCCCTGTAGCTTCATACTGTACACCCCATGATTTGTTCTCAAACAAACATTTGTTAAATAATAGTAGTAATCAGAGTTGTAAGCCAAATATTCCAGTTGACATCACCCTCTACTCAACATATCTATGTGATGCTTGGTGTCAGACTTGGAATCTGTGAGACAATATTTGTCAACAAAAAAAAAAAACTTGGATGTTTGTAGTTTGCAAGGCAGCGTTTGTGAGAGACGTTTTTTTCAACCATGAATTAGGAAGCAGGCACATTGTTCTCCTTGTCTTACCAGTTCAGACAACGTGTCAGAATGACACAAAATAAAGACTTGTGTTTCACTACAAGTGCAGTTGTTGTTCAGCTGCTTTTCTTTCAAAAAGAATTACACTTCAAGCCCATCAATTTACTGCTTCACTTTCCTCCCCAAGAACTGTTTTCCCAACATCCATGTCAGTTAGCAGCATGTTAAACAAATCAAACCTAAAGAAAGAGCTGCCTTGTGATTTCGTTTAAAAAAGAAAACTACAATAAACAAGAACTAGAACAACAGCGCTAGCAGCACAACATATGCAAGGCAACGTGGCAACCGATGTTCTCCACTTCAGCACATCAGAGGTGTCCCTGCCTCAGTCGCCCTAAAGGTACCCGTTTACAAAGTGATAGGGCTTAGGGTTTTTAACTCGGGGCGAGGGGCTGATTTGAAACCCCCTCTGCTGCCAAGCACATGGACGGCTGCTGATTAGAAGAGGGTTGGCAGCAGTGGGCAGATGCCAGGCGGGGAGAGAGATGACGGCCTGTCGCCAGTCTGCCACCCTACCCCTCGTCCCCCGTAGTTGCCCCCCTCCCCTGTTGTACAAAAAAAAAAGACCAAAGACATTTTCACGACAAACCCAAAGGGGGGAGGGGATGATTTGTAGTAGTGCTTTGTATCAAAATGCAGCAAATGTGACAATGTTGTCAGACAGACAGACAGATACTCAAAAACATGTAGTGCAACATTTTGTCTTTTTTTTTTTTTTGACTGATCTCAAGAGTTTTGAGGAGTTGTTTTGATCATATGAGGCTGACAATAAGACTGCCTAGCTAACTAAGTTGCACAATGAAAGATCACAATGCAGTTTTTCTCCTTCTCTCTGCAAACCCACGCACAAACATGAGCACACAAACACACGCACACTGTACTTTGTACAAGTTTGGGATACTGAACATTCCTTCACCAGCCCACAGAGGATAAAACATCTTGAGCTCTTTGGGTGTTTCAAAATTCAGGAGAGTAAATTGTTGTGCGGTTGGAGCATAATACACCGTTCTTAACTGAGGCAAAATTGGGACGATGAGAACAACACCTCGCTCAGTATAAAACCACTAGGATGAGACCAAAGCTACAAGGAGACAGACCAGAAGACAAAAACTGTGTTTCAAGGTGGACAACTTCAGTGTACCGTTCTAATAAGTCACAACAAGGTGGAGGCAGTGGTTACTGTGAACAATAGCCAGGCTCAAGCTTTAATCATGCTGCTGTATTCCAGACCGTATTGATTTCAGACCAGCTCAATATGACTACATAACTAGTCCATTTCTCTGCTAGACCACTGCACTGTTAGTCATGCACCTACAGCCATGCATAGTTAGAGTGAAAGACAGACACACACATGCATTTTTTCCCCACATTTACCCAGTTCCACCCCACACTGCCCCCAAATGCACTTACATAGTAAACACATAAACCCAATACTGTACTGCGATGCAAGTCACATGTTATTTGAATGCAAAATACTCATAACAGCTGCACAGAAGAGGTTCAAAAGGGTTTGGAATTTTTTTTTTTTATCAATATTTATTTAGATGTAATAAACAAAGGGCATGACATCAAAGCTATATCATTTAGCTATTCAGTTTAACTCTGTGCAATTTAGTCTACCCCAAAAGGGTTAGCAGTTAGAAACCATCCAAAAATACAATACAAGCAACTCTGTCAGTTCTACATTATTCAGTGGTGAATTCTGTTGGGGGGTAATAGATGAGAAATCAATAGCTTTTTCCTTCATTCATGAAGGATGAAATCTGTCATGAAATGACTGTATCTGGTATGGCGTTATCATCAGTGAGCAGAAGTAGGAAAACTACTTCCATCTACTGAGAAGTCACATGTATTTATAATATGACATCAATTAGAGGCAAAATGGTCTTTTATATATTTGTTAACAAATATTAAATGTGAATAAATTTGAAGAAATTAACACGCAAGCTTGAGCCAAATCAACATTTTTTTTTTAAATTGTGTGATAGTGCAGGGTGTATTGATGGTGAGGGCCTGCAAACTTGAGAAATTATAAACCAAATTATTATTGCTATTATCATTTTTGTTACTGTACCTGTATGAAATCACATTACATTTATTCTGTGTTTTCATTCCACAAGGTGCAGTTGCTCTCAGACATTCAAGCTTTTTTTGGATGCTAAGTCAATAAAACTGACCTAAATATACAGTATATGCTGTTTGTCAAGCAGGTGTTTATATAGCTCATCATCATTTATCTCAACATCACCAACAAAAATGTGCATACCATATTTACACAGGGTTGAAAGTCACTTCTACAACTAAATTATATTAGTTTAAATTTATGATAAGGTCATACAGGGAGGCTTATTTGTATGTCTGACTCTACATCTTTTTTTCCCTGCATGCATCTGTCTGTCTGACCTCATGCTTTTTCTGTCTCTCTGCATCCACCAGCTTTACTGCCCCTGCACTCTCCATACTGTCTTTATCTGCCTTTCTGTCTGTCTCTCTGTCTGCCTTGTCTTTCTGCCTATCTCTCTGTATGTCTGCTTGTCAATCTCTTCTCTTCCATCTCTTATATCTCCATCAGGCAGGGACAAAAATATCTTAGGTGCTCCAGCCTTTTTGAAACTGAGACCACACACACACACACAAAGTTATACAACGGTGCACTTTCACACTGACAATATGCATAGGTGGACACAGATATTTACATGCACACACATACACTCACCATTATATACTCTTACACACATTCAAGCAGAAAAAAAGAGAAAAAAAAAAAAACTCTCAGACCCTGCACAGTGATAGTACAGTACTGATGGGTAGCCCATGGTCTGTGTGTAGAGGAGACAGTGCCCCCTGGTGTGGGCCAAACAGTATTCCCAGTCAGCCATATCTTGACCCAATCTATGTTGAGAGTGCTCATTTACTCTTCTGGGATTGATTAGTCCTGCCTGAAACAGAGAAACAGCCTACATCTTACTAAGAAATACAAACCATTTCCTGTAACCCATAGCAAACAGACTATTCAAATAACAGGTGATAGAATATAATAATTTATGTCTCCGAAAACACGTTAAACTTTCTTAAGATGAACGCAATGAAGAATTTTGCAGTTACGGTAAATATTTAATGATATAACCTTGAATACCCACAGCTGGTTGACACTAATGTTTTATGTGTTTATGTGACGTTTGTATTCCCTTGGTAAAACAACGCACTAAACTAATGTAGGGTACACTGTCCAGTTCCAGGATATGGTTAGACCAATATTATAGCTTCTAATACAAAGTGCTAAATATGGATCAGGCTTCAAACATTTAAAAAAAAAAAAGCTATTTATTTAGTCTGGAATATATAAATATATACATTGCTGTCAGAAAATAATAAGACAGCAAGTTAATATCCTTTCATGTCAATCTCTGTCTAGTTTACTATCATATCATAGTGACTGGTGTTATTGTTTCATATTAATATTCAAACATAATAGACATACATTAGATATAACTCAGTATGCAGCAGTGTTTTGTACTTTCAAAGCTTTATCTCTTTTTGGTTAATATGATGTGTCACATTTAGTCACAAACTAAGGATAGTGCTTTTATTGTGAAAACATTATCAACATTTTATTATTTTTTTAATGGTTTACTTGATTTGGCATTTGTTTTAGGTGTGTACTTAGTTTGTTTATTTGAAACAAAAAATACTGCATTTCCTGACAAGGTGTTTCTGATGACACTGTATCTGATACACAGATGTATATAATAAGTTGTGATAACTTATGCATGTATTTCGGTGATCTATCTATAAATTAGTCATTCCTGCTAACAAGCAAGCTGTATTGCGCCTTCTCCAATTGTGCTGCTGCTGTTTACAACACTACCAGACCACACTGCAGTGGAGGAACAAGCACCTGATGGATGAATACATTCATTCGGATGAATACTGATGAGAAAGACTGCTAGGCCACTCTTCCTCACAACAGTTGCCACCTTGACTGCCCGTTCCAAAACCGCTGTCACAGCTTCAGGTTTCCACCATGCTGTGCTGTATCTCTTGTCTCCAACAGAGGTCATAATGCCTGTAATCACAATAATAAAGGACAAGGATATGGCCTGTTTTGCAAGTCCAAAAGCGCACACAAAGGTTCGCAGCATCGTAGACAGGTGAGTGCCCAAACGCACTGGCAAAAGTGCATCTGCTGTCAAACTCACCTCATACCAGTGCGCGCGCGCGCACACACACACACACACAGTCGCACACGGTGCCGGTGGTTAGCCTCGGTGGCGTCGGTATAGAAGGAGAGTCTGCCCCTCATAAAGCGACAGTCACCCACCACCAGCAGCTTTATACTTGCTGATGAACGTAATTGTAATAATAAGGGATGAGCGTGTTTGAGATTCACTAAGTGGTGGAAATTAAGGAGCCGGGTACGCCTCCCGCAGGTCAGAGCGCGCACTACTGCCTGAGGAGCGCGCGCACTTATCGGTGCTCGCATACTTCCACGGATGTGTCCGCGTTTTAATAGCTGGACTGACAAAATAACCAACTGCAAGTGGAGCGCACTGGTCATTTTATACTCTCTCTCTCTCTCTCTCTCTCTCTCTCTCCCTGTCTCTCTCTCTCTCTCTCTCCTCCTCCTCCTCTCTTGCACAGTTCTTATGGGAGTGTTAAGCTCAAGTTTTGATCGGAAAGACTCTGTGTACCAAAATCAACCTGACCTTAGAACAATTCAAAGAAATGACCCGACGGCACAAAAAGCAATGAGTAAAATAGGTGATGTATTTTTTTTTCATACTTCTCTTTCGCTCCCTGTCAGTCTATTTATGTCCTGTACTTTAAATAACCGCTGTATTAACAAGTAACGTTATGCACTGTTGGGGATTTTAACCATAACTGAAACTGAAATTGAATCAAAAAGAAATTTTCAAAATCACTTGAATTTCAACTGGGTGGCGAATTTCCCCTGAAACATAAGAAATAAGGCAGCTGGCAGCTGTGGACCAATTCCTTTGCATTAGAAAGAACCACATTACTGTCTCATTCAGCTGGTAGATTCGTCTGATTTTAATAAACAAAACGTTTTATAACTCCACACTAAACTGAAGGAATCTCGCTGAGATGAATAGACCTTTTTTTTTTTTTTTTTTTTTTTTGCAATGTGGAGTCTTGGTTTTGTTCCGAGGCTCCATTTCTGTGAGGCAGAAAGGGGGCGGGGATGGGATATTCAGATGAGCCGGAGTGACAGCTCCAGTTTCCCCCAATGCTCTGTGTGTCTGAAACTCCACTGGCTCCTTCCCTCCTAACTCCTCACTTCATAGTGCTGCGTACTAAAAACATCGGACGCTAGGGGATCAAGACGCATGCCACATTGCCTCTATGTGGGCACTTTAACAGATCTTTCGGGGTTTTTTTCCCAGTAAGGGGGCTGTGGAGGGAGGACTTTTTTTTTTTTTTTATTTTCATTGTCTGATGACTGTTTGCACGGCTGATTATTGAGTTGATTGTTTATTATTTTGGCTGTTGTTGCCCGCCGCCCTGCGCGTTTTTTTTTTCCTCTCTTTTTGGAATCGGCGACCTATACCGCGCTCCCCAATGTCCTATCCTCAGGGTTACCTCTACCAGCCCCCGGGCTCTCTGGCTCTTTATTCGTGTCCGGCTTACGGGGCCTCGGCTCTGGCTGCCCCGCGGAACGAAGATTTGGCGAGGTCGTCCTCTGGCTCAGCCTTCAGTCCTTACCCTGGATCGGCCGCTTTCTCCGCCTCGGCCGGTGCAGGCTTCTCCAGTCCACTGTCATACTCCACGGATCCAACTACGGGATTCCCATCCTACATGGTAAAAACATTTCATAATATTTCATAGAATAGTTTTCTAAAGCAGGCGAGTGTGTCGGTGTGTTAAAGTCTTTAAATGAGAACAATACTTAGCTGTCTCGGCGCGAGTGAATCGGTCCGGATTTCCAATGTTATTGTTATGATTGACTAATCAGTAAGTGCTCGCGGAACTTTTCCATTGAGCGCTGCACATTCA
This sequence comes from Toxotes lorentzi, assembly GCA_037833715.1. Taxonomy (NCBI): domain Eukaryota; kingdom Metazoa; phylum Chordata; class Actinopteri; family Toxotidae; genus Toxotes; species Toxotes lorentzi. Next base: position 15,848,864 of record JBBMJY010000025.1, on the reverse strand, counting down.
TATATCTAGTGGCCTACTCGTCGGGTACTTACTTTAAAATCCTTGACCCCCATTGACTTAAATGGGATTTTTTTAAGCACGAGCTGCAAATTGCGGTGGCTTGACCAACGCTTAACACTCGCTGCGCAGCTAATTATGTAGAACTGAACACCAACTAAGATTTTTTTTTTCCTTGGAGGTTCAGCCTCCAAGCAGCGAACGCATGTGTCATAGAAAATGGATATAACACAAAGTGTAACTCCTTCTTCTACAGCAGTCGTTAAAATCAGCAGGGGATGAAGTCGCTGACTTTATTCTTGAGTTGAATAAACGGAGTTTTAACATGAAAAGCATGACTCGTATTGCTAATGTCACAGGGCTCTTCAAGCGTTTTAGGAAAGGTGCATATCAAGTGATTTGCTAATGGGATTTGTAATGCTGCAAAGAGAAGATATGTTAACACATTGGGGCTGCCGCAACAAAACAAAAAGCAGCCACTGAAAGAAAATGAGGAAGTTAATAGGTGATTACAGAAAATTGAAATTGCCTTTTATTATCTTAACGGCTATATTAACGGGAGCTCTGTTATTAGTTAATCCGATAATGATCTTAACCATTAGTTAACCATTAGTTCGTGGCTTTCTGCGGCCTGCTTTTTACGCACGGTGCGTTTACTACCCCTGCTTACAATTACAGATATTTATTGCAGGCTTTGTGAGCACAGATGACTAATGATCAAGGTAAAAAATAAATAAATAGATAAATATACATATGTTGAATTTTTAACTTTGCCCAGCTAGTCGTCACGTGAAGCCCATATATTAGAAAACAAAAAGTGAAGCTAGATTATGTCAGTGCATTTATTCCACTTTCCAGGTTTCCAGAGCCAGCTGGACACACACGTTACACTATGGAATTGATTGTTTTCTTAGTTTTAAATTAATTGTAATATTATGTGTTGTGCATGTGATATTATCATTAACAAGACCTTGAAACTATACGAAGTTGCTTTGTAAAAGAGTCATCTTATTGCAAGCCAACAATGCTTTCACAATTTTAAAACAATTTTAAGGTAGAATATCATTTTAATACACAGCACTAGAAAGCACATCGAATACTTATTACTTATTTTAACAACTTTACTCCAGAGCTCTCCATATGACGCACACACGACCGGCATGGCGGGGGCATTGAGTTACCATCCATACGGGAGTCCGGGGTACCCCTACCAACTCAACGACCCGGCTTACCGCAAAAACGCCACCAGGGACGCCACGGCCACCCTGAAGGCCTGGCTGCAGGAGCACCGGAAGAACCCATACCCGACAAAAGGGGAAAAGATCATGCTGGCAATTATCACCAAGATGACCCTGACGCAGGTCTCTACATGGTTCGCCAACGCCAGGCGGAGGCTCAAGAAGGAGAACAAGATGACCTGGGCGCCCAGGAATAAAAGCGAAGACGAGGACGAGGAGGACGGGGACGGAGAGAGGAAAGAGGTGGAGCGCTCTGAGAAAACCCTGGATAACAGCGAGGCGTCTGCGGAGGATGAAGGTGGGGTATAATCTGGCGACCGAGCCAATGATCCATTTAACAATTCAGGGTAGGATGGGGGTAAAAGGGAAGGGAGGGGTGGTTGCCCCTTCTTATTTACTGCTCAAGTTATTTAGTGCAATAATAAACTAGTAAAATATATCAAAGATACAAAATGATAAAAGGATAAAATTCTATTTTTTGCTCTTTATGGAAGATATCTTGTTCCATGTATTACTTTGGTAACCACGTTGATAGATATAATTTTCTAATAAAAACGAGGTTCTAAGATTGAACACTGTACTAAATGACCTGTTAAGATTAACACTTTATTTTTTCTTTAACATGATTAATGGAAGGCCAGTGGCAAAGTAGACACATAACATAGCAATAAACGAGAGTGGCTCCAATAAAATAAAATAAAATAAAAAAAAATACAATAAATGTTATTCTCTTGAAAAAAAAAATTACAAAAAGAGCATCATTGTTATCAGGAAAAAAGGCTTTTCATTGTGGCTGTTTAAACTGATATAAATAATGAACATCTTATTCAAGACTGGTTAGTTGTAAAACATTAGTGATTGGTGTGAATATACATGGGCGTGAGTGTATTTGGACCAAGAAACAAGTTTTCAGATTGTTTATTTATTTATTTCAGAAATTTCCAACTCATTATTACTGGTCATGAATATTTATTGGATAAATGTGTCTATTTTTTACAGTTTAATTTTCTTTTTTCATTGTTTCCTTCTTAAATATTTATACTTGTATTTTTTTTCTGTAACTATGTGTTTAAATTTGTGTTTTTATTTTCTCCTCGTGTCTTAGGGATCAGTTTGCACGTCGACACTCTGACGGACCACTCCTGCTCCGCGGAGTCTGACGGGGAGAAGGTCAGCTGTCGTGTGGGCGATCTGGGCTCTGACCAAGCCGGCGACAAATGCGACGAGGACGACGAGGATCAGAACCACGACCCGCGGGTTCAGCTCTCGCCCAAACCCGTCACATCGTCGCCCCTAACGGGAGTAGAAGCGCCGGTTCTCAGCCATCACCAACACCATCATCACCACCACCTCCATCACCTCCACCATCTCCACAGCCAGCGCGAGGATTTGGCCCGGAGCCTCGTCAATAGCAACAATATTAACACCAATAAATCGTCTTCATGCCTTGATAGCAGACCCTCTTCGGGGGCGCCTCAGAACCCCATAGTCAAGCCCAAATTGTGGTCGCTGGCGGAGATTGCTACCTCGGACCAAAAGCAGCAACATCAGCAACTGCAACTGGGGCAGCCTGGGCAACCAAATTGCCCCTCCTCCAGCGGTGGCCTCCTCACTCCCCCCACGCCTTCCACCACCTCCCCGGCTGTCAGTTCCCCCTCCCTCTACCCGGCCCCCTCCATCCTTGGAAGACCTATTTATTACACTTCTCCCTTTTATAGCAATTACACAAACTATGGCAACTTCAGCCCCCTGCAGGGCCAAGGGATCCTGCGGTACACTAATTCATCTGGAGTGAGTCTGGCTGCCGCCGCCGCCGCCGCCGCTGCTGCTGCTGCAAACGAGGGTCTCAGCTCCTCACACCAGGCTCTGGAGGCGAGCACAAACCCCAAACACAGACCAGACTCACCCCTCGTTAAAAATAACCCAAACCAGATTGTTGTTGTCGAACAGCAGCAGCAACAACAGCATTTCAGATCCGCAAATTTAGAAGCAAAGAAAGGTACGTAATAACACGATGCGGTACACTGTTACCAAAATGATAACCATTTTGAAAACTTATTTAATCTAGTGTTGAATCTTGAGATTGTATTTTTCTTAAACACCGGGGAGGGGCAAATCTCTTCGTGCTGGAAGTAAAATGAGTTCACTTGTTTCCAATGCAAATCAACTGTTTTTTCTTCTTCTTCTTCTTTTTCTTTTTTTTTCATAAGTCATTGTCGTGGCACCATGGGATGACTGGGCCGGTTTTTTGCTTTGTCCCAATAAAATTAAGACTCTTTCAAGCAACCTTGCATGAGAAACAAGTGGCATCATCTGATACTATTTGCAGATTTGTTTTAAGATAAATACGATGTTAGGACTGAATATGAGACTAAATGACTTATTAAGATGGACATTTTTTTTTTGCAGCGCCGTCTAAGCAGATGAACGCGTATTATGGCCTATAATTCGTTTTCAGTGCAGTTAATTTTCTGGAATAATCCATTTACAATTGTTCTCCGTTTTTTAAATCTATATGCATATTTCTTTTGGTCTTTCAGAATTTCATAAAATCATTAAGCATGAGGCCACGGGATTTTCGTTCTGCAACAAGCTCGCAGTAGAAGGCAGTAGGGATATAATAGGAAAAGCCTATTGCAAAGAAACGTGCAAGAGGACACCTACCGATATAGACATTAAAATAAGCCCATGAAGGACAGGCCTCAAATCAGCCTAACCACGCGCACAGGCATGCGCGTGCGTGCACCCACTCAGTTGCAGCCTGTGAATCCAGTAAGCAGAGAAATGTTGCCATAGCTTTGAGCAGGAATCCTATTTTTAATGTTTCCTCTGATGTGTGTGTGTGTGTGTGTGTGGGTGCGTGCGTGCGCACAGTCGGCCCCAAACCTTATCTGTCAGCTTAGGAAAATTATAAATGACTCTGGGTCAGCCAAAAGCAAACAAATCAGTTAGTTTGCTGTGTGCATTCATCGTGCAACCTCACATCTTCAAATGTCACTTAGGTGATTGTGGTGGTTACTTTTCCTTGCACACATTCAAAGTGTTGCCTACATGCCCCTGCATCAGAGGATATACCGGCAATTAGGCGGTGGGGATTTTTAATAAGCACTTGCAGTATATAGAGCTGTTTTTGGTGAGAGTCAGCCTGACAAACTTTGTGTTTTCAGAGGAGTTGATCGTTTGATCGTGTTGGATTTTTTCCCCTCCTTTTTTATTTCCATGGTCTGCAGGTAGGTGTCACAATTGCTTTGACTAGAAAGCGAGAAATGACACCACCTTTTAGCCTCATGTTTTAACCCCCATAACCTTTACTCCAAACCGGATCTAGTGCCACCATATTAGTCGGAATGAACGCTGCTACCGCTTCCTCAGCTCCACACACAGGCTGAGACACTCTACAGCACTCACGTTTGTCAGATTACCATTGTATTATTTCACTTGTTTTGTTTTGATGCATTGCGGATAATAATTTCATATGCTGGTTTGAAAAAAAAATATCTCCCATTATATGTGATTTACATGTTATTTCTCAGGTTCCTATAGTTTGCTTATTTGCCACGGTATATTATTTTAGTATATATCTACGTGTGGAAAACATAATTTTGCCTTTCTGTGAAACCGTATTCGTAAAAAAAGGAGGTGTCTTGGGACGCAAGGCAGACGGAACTGAAGTGAACTTGTGGACTTCAAAGTGGAATAGCCTACATTTGATATTTATTTTTTTAAATGATGGCGAAATGATGCCTATAATTTATGCAAGTTGTATTGCAAAAATGGGAAACTGACATCGTCTGTTTGTTTTGTAAATATATATATTATGGACGGTTTTTATTTGAGACGCATTTGGGGGAAAAAAAAGCTACACAATCTTGTTATCAGGAGTACTTTTACTAATTTATATCTTTGAATGTAAATAAAATAAAAGGCGCCGGTATAGATGTACTGGCGGGGTATGATATCCATTATTCAAAGGAGAAAATATTAAACTGTTTTCCCAACTATGACATAAATCTCGGGGCGTCATTCTTTCATTCATAACAGACTTGTATTTAACACGGAGGCATTTTTTATTCACTCTGCTCATTTTGTTCTTTTATTTTGTCAGTCAAACGCAGATGGGAAATGCTTGATGAATCTCGCTCATCATAAACATTATGAGTTTTCACAGATTGCACAATCCATTCTTTCTAAATGGACCATCATTTTCTTTTAGGGCCTCATTCTGGTCAGGGAATCTCCCTCGGCCACATATTCACGACCTTGATTGGGATAAACGACATACTTATTTCATTTTTCTCTCCCCCTCTCACTTCGCTTTGCCACACATTTATTTTTCAGTGTGATTAATACAACCATGGGACGCATCGGGCATTATGGGCTCCCAGCGGGGCCTGTCCCTGGAGCTTTTTAGCCCGGTTCAGGATGGGTCAGCCCTGCCTGCTTCATTACGGCACGGCATTGAGCAATCCATAAAAGTCTATCTAAGCATCTGCCAGCTCCAATGGGCTGTGTGATGGGCCCTAATCGGACAGGCTTTCCTCTGCTTTTCATCATGGCTTGGTTATTATAGCAGCTTTAGGACACAGCTAATTAAACAATTTAGAAGGAAAATGGTCTATGAAAAGGATTATTATTATTATTATTATTACTACTACTACTACTACTACTACTATTTTTTATTATTATTAAATGTTTTTAGGCATCTTAAAATGTTTGTTTTATGTTTTATTTTTAAAATTAATTCCAATATTTTGTCTCTCTCACAGCTGTGGCCTTGCAAAGTGTGAAACACTCAAAGATCAAATACATAATATTCCCATCCTCCTAGAAGAGGCCTCCATCATCGCTCCCAGCCAGACTAAAAGCTAATCCTTCATTTTCCAGTTGAATTTGAGCTTGAGTGTTGTCCAAATCTCACGGGACTCCCTTTCACCTTGGTTTTCCTCCTCCTCCCTCCCGCGTGCTTCATCCAAGGAAGTAATATTTGACTGCCACCAGGGATGTAGTGGAAGGGTAAACCCACCTAAACTCAGTTAACCCACCTTTTAGGCTGACAGAAGTCTTTGTGACATAAATCCATGGTATACTTTGCAGTGAATAGTGTCACACTGTCAGAAATGTTATAAAGGAGTCTTTTAAGATTAAAAAAGAAGCATTCAAGGATGGGTTTTTGAAAGTATTATTGATTTTTGTTTAAATTCAGTGTTCTTCTTTTGATCTTCACTGTCTGAAAGGGATATATTTTACCTATCTTTTTATTTACCTGTACCTCACTGGCAGCCACCTATATGGAAGTTATGGACGCTATAGCCTCTGGCCAGCTTCGTCTTCCACAGCCCAAACGCTTTCATTAGGAGTTGATTTATTGAAATGCACGCTTTATTCTCAGGTGGGCTCCCCTGGGGACTCAACACTGTTGTCAAATAGCACCAGTGGCACTCTCCAAAGCACACAAGGGCCCTGCCTCTCTTTCCTTCTCGCTTTCTCTCTCTCTCTTTCTTTCTCTCACCCGCTGCTGCTCCCTCCAAATGTCAACATTTGTTCTCAATAAAAAGAGTTATTGTTTCTGTTTAAAAAAAAAAAAAAATTGCTCAGCAACCGGTCGCCTTTGAACTCATGAAAAGAAACTTCCACCCCACCTCTTTGTTTGATTGAGAGCAAGGGCAGGTGAAAATGGGAACAAGGCGTCCATTGCACATGACAAACCTCAAGCTGTGAAGCCCGTTATGAAATGATTGTGAATTTATGCCACAATTAGTCTCAATTGTACAGAGGCATTTCTGTCCCTTTTGAAGAACCTGCTCTTTGCTTCACGTTCGTTAAACTATTAGCAGAAGAAACCAGGGTACCCTTGACACAACGAGTATCAGGCCCAGTTAAGCCTGTGCTTTAGAATGATGGACCAATTTTAACTTATCTAGATATTCTTTAATTCCATGCATTGCGTATCAAATACAGTCATAATCCTATCATATAGCTTACCAATGAGGGTGTGTTCATCCATGCTAAGGACTAGTTGTCATTGAAAGCTAAACTGATGGTATCGCAAGGCTCATAGGCTGTGAGTGTAGACTGGAGAGCAAGTGGACTCATTCCCCTTATCTTTGATCAAATAAGCAGCTCGTATATGCAGATAATTCATGAGCTCTTTGTATCCTTTATCCTCCCATCAACCCTTTCTCCTCCAAAATGCTTCAGACATTAATCTCTGACGCACACCTGCGTGCCTCTCCAACAGGAAGTTAATGCAGCTAAAGTTTTATTATGGAAATAGGGGGTTTATTATGTTTCACAAACAGCAACTCTAGTAGTTAATGGGGTGGGATGTTAAATAAGACCAGTAGGAATTAATGAGTCAGCTACAGATGCCAAGGCTTTACAAGAAAAAAATAAATACTGAAATTCAACTTCCATATCATTTGACAGTCTGTATGAGCAGACTTCCACTTGTGTCTCTCATGGGCAGACACAAGCTTGAATAATTATCCCTTTCTTTAATCTAGGATGTAATACAGCTATCTCCTTGGACAATCCATTGAGAGAAAATTGTAAAAAAAAGCTGAACACTTTTCAAGGGTTTTTCAAAGAATAAGGAACATCAGAAGTTCATTGAAATTCAAAGGTATGAATTTTACTTTAATAGGCATTACACAAACCAATGGTATCAGCAACAATTCCAATTATTTTTCAGAGCATATTTGCAGCCCTTTATTAAATAAAGAAGGAATAAATGTGAGCACCACACCCTTTCTGACACTCTTATATCGTTCATGGTAAATCCACCCATTAAGACCTAACCATAAATACTGCTGATGTTCAGACTTAACCGTGAGTAGGACTAATATTCAGGGGGGAGTGAGAGACGAAAGAAAGCGGCGTACAAATCAGGTACAGGTGTGTTTAATAACACACATCAAAGTGGACGGGGGACTTTAAAAATGAGTCCGGGGTCCTGTCCTCTCGTAAAGGTGTCAGGTGAAATGTTCACTACTCTGGATGATCAAGGGGAATAAGCTGTGCAGGATTTTGACACACTCACGCACACACACAAAGATACACATAAATACCGATGCCGCTTCTCACTCCCTACCCTGGCGTACACGCACACACACACTGTCTCAGACTTAGAGACGCTAATGCTTGTCCACACAACAGCCCAAACAAGGCCATTAGGAGCTCTGACTTCCACTCCTAATTGACAGTTATGTTTAATGCCTATGGTGAGTAAACACTTCAGAGTAGTGGACTGAACCCTTGGGCTGTAAATCAGGCAAAAACTGGAAGCCTGTGTTGGAGGCGGTCGTGAAAACTCATGTAAAGGTGAATGTAAAAGGTGAGGTGCAAAAGACATTCAATACAATTTATGAAACCACCAGCATGATTAATGCAGTCTCTGTATGTGAGATTGTGTGTGTGTGTGGCGTGTTGTGCACATATTATTGAAAAGTATAAACACACACAATACAACATAGGTGCATTTGTTTGCTAGTGCTTACAAGTGTACTTAGGAGCTTATTTTTTGTCATTGTAGTGTAGTTGCTATATCATTATTGTTACAGTTGTTCAACATATACAATACATTTAATTCCACACAATCGCTTTGTTATACAATTCAATATCCTTTATTAATAACATGTAAATATTCATAAGTGTGTTCAGGGCAGTGAAGTCTCATCAGAAATTGTGATTTGCACTTTGAATGTGTGACCAGTGACCGACAGTGTATGATTAATACCATGTGAATTTAGATATTGCTAAATTTAATGGGTCATTTCACAGTTTTTAATAGCACACACAAACATGCTCGCACACCAACACACACATCCATGGTGCCAGACCATCTTAACAGTAAGAAACAGTATGAATGACAGTGTGGTGACATGTGACATAAGTTAAGAACTGTAAAAGGATGCTGCTGTTACATAAGTGTCACCAGCGTCCCACTCTCAACGTCATTATGTCAAGCCCTCACGTTACAATGCCTATATATTCAGTATGGTCACATATCACACACATACACTCATGCATGCACAGACAAAGAGTAACTCATTTAGCATTTATTTTATATGTATTGCAGCACTTTTGCACAATGTCCAGTATGTAAAACTCCTGGTGTGATTTCATCCCAGCTGGCAGCAACAACATATTGTTTACATATATATACATTTTTTACATTTGGCCAGTGTCATGGCAAGTGTGTGTGTGTGTGTGTGTGTGTGTGTGTGTGTGTGTGTGTGTGTGAAGGCATTTATGTGTTTCCATGTGTTTATCTATAGTTTTCATCTTCTATAGCCACAGTAAATGACTGCTTCTCTACACACGGTGATATGTTTCTCAGAGCAGTTAACACTCCAGTTAAACCTCCATCCTGAACTGCGAAGTGTCAGCTTTTAAGATCAGTGAGTCCAACAAGTGGATGAGGCAGACATTAGAAAACGTGGTTTTCTCCTCCTCTCTGTCTGGAGTGTTTTATAAATGAGCGCAACATGTCTGCACAGGACCTTTTTTCCCCATCACGTACTCTGCAAGACATATCAGGGAAGTGATTCATGTTAAATAGTATCTGTCAGACTTGTCGGTTAATTAAATGAAGCTTTGCTTTAAGCATGCACTTTAGTGTCATGACTTTTCACTTGATTCTACAGCTTTCAACCTAAGCTACTTTCACTGAGTATTGGGGTAGCGTGCAAATCAAACAGTATTAAATGTAAATGTATGGAAGGAAGACTCTGACCTGAGATGCTCATTTAATGAAAATAACCCAGAATACAAGCCTTGAGGCACAGTTTGAGGCCATTTATATAAGCTGCCAAACTGTTTATTTTAGAAATACTCTTTAAACATGTTGCATCACTTCAAATTATATCTAGATGTAATAAAGCAAAGGCAGCTGAAGAAGCACCTTGACTAAGTTGTGAAATGTCAAGTTGTTGATATGATCGGGATAACAGAGAAGCAGGTCCATTTAAAATTTTCAGATGAGTCGATGTTTCCAGAACAACCCTATGGTAAGACAAGGATTTCCGGTCTTCTCTGCGAAACTCAGACATGCTACAACCTAACCTCCACACCCTTCCCACCTCTCTGTGTAAAGGTCACACCACTTCCTGTACTGGCATTGAGCATTGGCATTGGACATAATTCATGAGGTGCAGAAACCAACTTAATTTCTAGGGATAGTGGACAACTTCAAAAAGCAATGGTTTATTGCAGGTAAGGGGGTTTTATTTTGAAGAGGAGATGATGAGGAACTATCTCCATGTCTGACAAAACGGATCTTATGCCAGCCTCCTTATTTATTTGAATGCAGGTCTCAAAAAAAGTTGAATTTGGCTCAAACATAGTGTTATGTCATCTGGCAACACATTGCAGTGGCCAGTCAAAATGTAATTCTGCAAATAAAGGTTTCTAAGTCACAACACAATGTTATGACACTATTATACAGATACATGGCACAGTGATTGATACAAAATAAGAAACAGACTTGCTTGTCTGAGATGCACAGTAGGCTTAAAGGAAGCTAGTACATGAGGTCAGTCAGTTTTACCACCTGTGTGGCACATCACAGTATCCCTAGTTTAGGCCCTATATACCGTTTACCTTTGAAACAACTTTAATTCTAGGTTAGAGTTTGAAATTATTGTGTCATCTAATGTAATCTACTGTATTACTTGGTACAGTGGGTTTGTAGGGTTTTATGTATATTGCCATGGTTTTAAGCACTAGTTTTGGAAGGTCAAACCCAAAGTTCCCAAAGTGCCCACCACAATCTAAATGAAACATAATCTTCAAGCCGTAGTCACTAATGCCCCCCAATCTTTACCACCCACCAGCAGACGTCTCCCCCCTCCCTCTTTTCTCTCTTGGAAATCTCCAACTGTACTCCTCTGCTCTAAATAGGGTTATTCCCCAAGAGGTGGGGTGGGGGGAAGGAGAAAAGGGAGACTGCACTTTGAGCCAAGCACACTCTTCTCTCCCCTCTGTCCTCCTCCATCTCTCTCTCTGAGGACAATCCTCTTTTGACTCCGAACCCACCCAGGAATATTAGTCTTATTGCATTTAATCACTGAATCCTCGCACCCAAAAGATTTCAATTCATTAAAGGCACTCAGATATTCAGGCCAGCTGCTTCCTGGCGACTGGCTAAAGACAAGGTGGAGACAGACAGGCTCTGTGAGTGTGTGTGCATGTGGGGGGTGTGTGTCTGTGTGTGTTCTCTCTCTCTCCCTCTCTCTCTCTCTCTCTCTCTCTCTCTCTCTCTCTCTCTCTCTCTCTCTCTCTCTTTTTCTCTGTGGAGACAGGGCAACCCAATCCTCAGCAATGCCCTGGCTGGGCTCAGCACAATTCAGCGACAGCTATACCTAATCACACTACACAGAGGTGGTTCTGCTTATACTGTGTGATTGTATGTGTGCTTGAGGTGGAGGAATGTGTGTAGAGGAGTGCACGGTCTGTGTACGCATACAACTGTGCGTGCACATACTGTATATGTACACACACACACACACAGCTTTGCAAGGCTTTTAAAAAGAGAGACTGTTGATCCCTCCACAAGCAAGCGAAGCGGCTTACATCTTTCTGTTACAGAGGATTGGAGGTGCATTCTAATACAATTACGCTGACGAAAAAAAAAAGTGCTTGTATAGTAGGAAGGAGGTGCTGTAGCAACATCTGCAGCTTGAAGCTGTCCAAAGACTCTTCACTGGTGACATATAGAGAAAGAGGGAAATGAGTGGAACAAGGCCATTGTTGCAGGCAACATGGCTGTGGTTTAGAGAAAATTACATTTGGAGTCCAGGACAAAACAAATTGGAGTTCCTTTTATGTGTTTTGTTACCCATTTTTGGAAAGAAGACTCCCTCCTTTGAGCAAGGACGAGTGTGAGGCGAGTGCAAGTGTTTGTGCGTGTGTGTGTCCTTACGTGTCTTTGTGTGTTATTTTGTCTCTGCACACTTATGTGTGTGTGTGCTCAACTTTAAATGCCTGTGTGTGTGTTTGAGGGAGCTACATTTGCACATGTGGCTTTGTTTGTGTGTTTGTGAGCATGTGTTTGTGAGCGTGTGTGTGTGTGCATTTTATGCAGAATATACTCCACAGACCAGATGGCTGCAGAGTGGCTTAGGAATCAATATTTAAGAGGAAAACATACCAACAATGCATCTGCATGTGTTTGCTGTACCCCTGTGATAAAATATTGACTCTCTGGTTTTTGCAAGAATTATCGGCTGTGGTCAAAAATAGGATTTGCGGCTTACCGGCCTGTAGCTGCTTTGTGGAAGCGGTGATGACGGCTACACATTCGTGTCAAATGTGGATGTAGACAGGCAATGTGGATGTTTGTCATGAAATACTGCCACCAACAGCAGATGTCAAAATGTGTTGCTGGCAGTTGCTGTTACTTCTGTTTGAATGAGCAGAAGTCGAGAGGGAGGGGGGTGTGGGGGGAGAGAGTGATGCCTCACTCAAACCTATGTTCTTTTTTATTATTATTATTTTTTTTTTTTGTTTATCAAATGCTTAATCCAGAAGGGCTTTTAAAATGTGGGACTACGCAGAGTGCAGCATCTTTATTATGAGCTCTTATGCTAAAGGACTAAAAGTTCCCTCCTACCTCTTAGCATTGTCTCAGGCTTTGGTGACTGACTGTTTACATGTTTGTACTTAGTCTTTTGTGATTATGGTGCCAGCTAAATACCTTGATTTATGCTTTTTCCAATCGTATATTTTCCTCTTAGACATATTGTTACACTGAAAGGCAAAGGGATATTAAATATACAGCAAGGTTTAGACAGTGTTTTTCATAGTCAAGGTTCATCGTTTAATTTCTGCAATTTTATATGCCACAGCATTTAAAATGCTAGTTAAGCATATGTAAGGAGAGAGTACATCACTATTGTATTCATGTCTGCCATGAATGCAACAGCAGTAGCACAAGCATTTTATAAAACTTAAGTCTTAAATGAGAAACTGCTCATGACCTTGACAGTGTTGACTCCATGGTGTCAGTAAACTCGGTTATAGTTAACTTGATAAAAATGATTGACATGCAGCTGTTCAGGAACGTAATATACCCCATGAGTCAAGTTTTGTAAAGGATATTAAAAATGTTTAAAAACAGATATCATTTTGTAATAGAAGACTGTAAATTTTCACTTTAGGAGCCACTCCAAAGAAAATATGATCCATTTGCAAAAAAACTAAACTCAACCATGCTGGGATATGTTTCCCCAGTCTGTCACCAAGCATGGTGTTTCATTTCATTTGATAACCATTCTCCTCCACCAACGCACATCTCAAAGATCACAAATGTGACATTCCTTGGGTAATACACTTTGCAGTTGACAGTACCTTAACTGGAACCTGATCCAGCAGCTCTCCTCTTCTTTTACGAAGACTGAAATCAAACCATCTTTATTTTGAGTCAACAATACAGTATGTGAATGAACGGCACAGCTGATGGCTCTGCTATGACATATCGTAGATTTCACACTACACACAGATTGAATTCTCCCTCTCATGAGAAAGTATGCAGTTAGGGCATTTGGCCTATGAAGGGTATGACTTATATGATCCACTGAATCACATTTGAGAGGAGACCAAAAATCAGCGAGAGGGACTATAGAGGAGATAGAATATCAAGGAAACACACACACTGTTATTCAAGTATAGGTGACTGGGATGAGGGAGGGGGGTGCTTTATAGATCAGAACGCATACTTATAGAGGTGTCAACCCTGAGCAGCATTTCTATTTATAAATCAGTTTCCATAACACTGTTGGAGTTTTTGTCAGTGTGATATTTGCACCATATAATACTCCTCTCATGCATATGACTGCTGTTTCAAGCTTGGGGTTGACGTTCAGACTTCTCCCAGCACTTTGCCATACAATACTTCATTAGATGATCCTAACAGGAACTGTGAAAAGTTTTAGTTGAACCACCCTCAATATGAAAAAACTGAGAATGGCAAATATCAAGAAATGTTTTATGAATTACCCTGCATTATTAATGAAATAATTGGTGTTTCTTCCAATAATGTTTTGTCTGTATACAAAGAGACATGAGCTCTCATGTAATTCCAACTCAGACATTTTAAATGAGAGAGGTGATGTCTTCATTTTACCTCACGGGTCTTTGGAACAGAGATGTGTGGGAAAGCTTTAATTAAAAGCATGTCAGTGCAACCTCAAGCGAAATGCCTTCACCTGACTTCTGTCTCTTCAGCCCATCTTTGTTATTTGGCTGCCAAGTTGATAGTACCACATTCTTAACTGTTTACCGAGCCAAATGAAAACAACTCAAACTCAGGCTCGCTTTATGGTCGGTTGGAGAAGAAATAGGCTACTATTGTTTTTCCCAGTAAACAAGACGTCACCGGCAAAGTTCACTGAAGCTGACCCAGGTGTGACAATTAATATGTTGGGATATAGATGAGTTTGCTTGTGCTTTGTTTTTGTGTGAGAGAGATGATAAAGAAGATTTATTTTTATAAATAGAAAAAAAGGTAGAGGTTGAGAGAGATTTCAGAAGGAGAAAATGGGAGGAAGGAACCCAATTGTCACAGGCCGGCTTGGTTTTATTGCATGGTGGTAAATTAGGTATCTTATAGAAACAAATGCCTGTCTTCCCCATGTGCCTAACCAAAGCGTTAGAAGTCTGAAATAGTGTAAATAAAAATAAAGATATTCACTTCAAAGAGTTGAAAACATTTTCAGTCCAGGAATATGGATCACAGTTAGCTGCACTGCTACAGCTGACAAGTTATTCTGAAGAACCCATAATATTGAGTAACACACTGTCTTGTACAGTATTGGAACTGGGGAAAATACAGATAAAAGAAACCTTACAGTTTCGAATATCATGGCTGTGCTGAGAATTTCGAATGTCCACAAAGGGGATCTGTATAGGAGTCAACACCACAGTCAGACAAGGAAACGATGCCATAGAGAACACAAGTTTCTTGGCAAGAACTTTCTTTCCATCATTTTGTCTTTTGCCAGTTCTAACTAGCCCAGTATTGTGAGAGTTCATTATGATTATCTCACTAAATATAAAGTGTGCTTTAAAGAATGTAAAGACACAGAGCGTGTGGAAATCTGCAGAAATGCACTGTATGTTCCAAACCCCTGGGTAACCTTTCATTGAACACATGGATAATGTTGATCATATCACATTTGTTGCTGTCCTATTATTTTTTAATTTATGAATGAGTCTAGTCTCTATTGGGCAGAAAGAAGAAATTACCTGACTTTAGAATTTGACTTTCATTTTGTTGTTTAAAATGCAAAGCTTGCATGATCTGGATAAGAGCTGTGAATGTTCTGTTGTTACAGAGGTCAGCCACTGTTTCCTCTATTTCAGCATTTTTTGATGGTCCTGCATTAACTATCAAACATCAGGAGAATAATGTGTGGTAAGTAAAGATTTATAAATTATTGGTATCCCATCTGGTTTCAGTGCAAACCCTGGATGTTCCAAATCCAGCTGATGGTTTTGCATGTGTGTCGTCTCTCTCTTTTTTCCCATTTTGCCTGTCAATCTAATTTGTTAACTATGTAACAAAGAGGATCTGACATAAAAATAACATTTAAATTACACGCTGACTTGCTCAAAGCATACATTTGAAGAGCCGTGTGCCAACAAGGAGAAGCCCAGACCTGTGAACATTAATGAGAGTGGAGTGGTGGTCTCTCAGGAGCCAGTCTTTTGGCCCCTCTGCCTCCCCATACAGTCCGAGGCAACTGGGCATGGCTTACAAGATCTGATTAGGTGTAAATTAAAACTTCATTAACCGTCAGTGCCAATTAGCAGAATGGTGGAAGAACGCCTTTGTTTAAGTTAATCATGTATTGCCATGTATCTTTGATAATGTTTGTATGTATAATGTATAATTGATATTTCTGTATGTCTTCAGCATTCAACTTTGATCATCAAACCACACTGCGCTGTGGTGTTTTTCATTTTGAATATTTATAGCACATTCACAATATCCCTCTCCCTCTCTATGTTGAACATATTGTGAGACAATGGCCCAAATGCTAGAAAGAATTTGAAAAAAATTGTACAAATAAAAAACTAATAGAGAGTAATAGAGATCTCCCCTACATCAAAAATAATCATACTTTAATTTTAAACATTAAGATGATAAAGTTAGGGGTTCTTTCTAAAAAAAAAAAAAAAAACAAAAGAAAAAAGAAAGAGAGAATATAAAAAAAACATAGTAAAGTATGTTTAGCGTGTGATGTTGTTATGTTCACTCTCAGTGCTCATCAAACCTGATCAGACAGCACTCATCCACATAATGTAGAATGTAATGTGCGATGTTCACAGCAAGAGATGAAGGTGCTTATTGTTGACAGGATGGTCATGCTATTAAAATTAATTGTGCTGTTACCAACAATATTTCAAGAAATCGTGCAAGATCAATAGAATTGATAAAGAGCCACATTGAAACATTATACTTTTGTAATGTTATAAAGAAGACATTTCAAAGGGAGGAGATAACAACGTTTCAAATCCTAGAAGACAGAAGTCACAGTTAGAGTTTTTTAACAAGATAAATGTGTGTGTGTTTCACACTGCATACAGGCCTAAATGACAATACAACAAATCTTAAGCTTGGAAATTGCAATACAAAACACCACACCAGCTGTGCCAGGCCAAAAAAGATGGGAAAGTAGTTTCAGAAAAGTCCTATTCAGAAGTTTTTAGTCCTGAGTTTTGTTTGCCATGATGTCAGGCTTGGTTACAAGCTCTGGGAAAAGTGTGAAGGATATCTGTGTTCTTCATTTCTTTACACACAAACCATCTAATCTGAAAAAGCATCCACCCCATGTCCCATGTGCCAGGTAACCTCCCTTTCACCCTTGTCTGATTTTTTTCTGCTGCTTCTCCACTGTTAATTACCATGTGAGCTTTGCAATGCAGATAGAGCAGAATGCTGTTTAAATCCTCTCTGCTTTTACTTGACACACATGAGTACACACACACACATGCAACCTAGGGAATTAGGTTTTTATAAGAATCTGCAGGCTGGGGCAGATAGCGCATAGAGTTTTCAGAAGTGTGTCTGCAGGGATGCATTAAGTAGTGTGTGTGTCTCTTTGTGAGTCTGTGTGTGTGTGTGTGTGTGTGTATGTGTGTGTGTGTGTGTGTGTGTGTGTGTGTGTGTGTGTGTGTGTGTGTGTG
>JBBMJY010000025.1:15811415-15831341 GCA_037833715.1 Toxotes lorentzi | reverse complement strand
GTGTGTGTGTGTGTGTGTGTGTGTGTGTGTGTGTGTGTGTGTGTGTGTGTGTGTGTGTGTGTGTGTGTGAGTGAGACACTAATCGTTTACCATCCCATTGTCGTCCTTCATCTTTATCTCTTCCTCTTCCTCTTCACAAACCTCATCTTTGGAGTGATCCACACACCCTGACGCTCAGCACTGCACAAACTGGTTAACCCGTGATAGAAGAAGTTTCATGAGACCCAAAATGTCTTAAGTAGGAGTCTTACTTTAAGCTCAGTGCATAGAGGAAAAAAGAGGCGAGCAATACAACTTAACACTGTGTAATGCCATCCAAATCTGAAGGTCATCTTCATTACAGGGCCCATTTAAACCCACAAAAAACTCAAACAAAACATTGTCCCAATATAGATATTCTTCATGGGACCACAGCACATGTGTGAAGATTCCATTGTTAACAAATCCTGAACATTAAATCACCTTCACCTAAGTCACATTGTATATTTCATGCAATACTTCCCCAAGTGAGACAGTCTGTCCTGGAGTTGGAGGGTCCCTGTGTTATGACTATTCTCCCTTTATCTGAGGCTCGGTCCATTGTATCTTTATTATCTCGGTTGCTATGGCAACTACTGGGTACTGGGCCAGCTTGGCTCTGTCAGTGGCTTCACAGTTATCCTCGGGATAGGTAATGAACCACTGGTTCTAGGCTTGTAAGTGACCTGTGGAAACACTGCCTAATACTACCTAAAGTGTATCACCATCACACCAACATTATTTCACCATCATCATTATCATCATCATAATCATCATCATCATTACATCATTACCTTAATTCAACCGACAACACCCGCAGGCCTCCACCCACCACAGACACATTCATAGTTGACTGTGCAATGCATCACTCAGTAGCTTTGAACATATATTGTTGTCCAGAGGAAATCTGGAAATCCTTTAGGTCAGGTTTGAAACACACACAGAAAGTACTGGATGTATTCTCTCTCACACACACAGGATGACACCAGCATCTCATGCACAGGCATGTGCATCAAGCAAACCAATGCTGGCAAGTTCCCTACACATACTATACTGATGTACGTCCTGACTGGACAGATGTTACCCTCAGTGATTAACAGCCAAATAACACACAAAAGAAAAGCAAAATGGAAGAAAAACAAATAGAGTTTCTAGTTCACTTTTCTACCATCCGCCTCAGGCTCTTTCAATTAATGGAGGGATTAAGGAAGAGCAAGCTGTACGAGCACACACACACATGAACATATCAAAACCTCTGCTTAGGGGTTCTGCTCAATGACAGACAGGTTACAGCCCAGTAAAAATTAATGATGAAGACAAATTGGAGCAGCACCTGGCTAGCGATTTATCAAAGCCCTTCAGCTGAGATGGTGCTTTTTGCCTGCGAGGGACGTCAACATATTTCATTGAACAGTATTTTAAAACAGAGGCCTGGCAAGAGAAGAAAGAGACAGACAAACATGAACAGAAAGAGAAAGGACAGACTGTACTGTAAAACACACACACACACACACACACACACACGTATATATATACGTAATTACAACAAATGACTGAGGTGAATCAATGTGAGAACTTAATTTCCACATTGATTTCACCTTTTAAATCAGATTCAGTCACAGAGGGAAAACAGTAGATGAGAGATGAGAGGCAAACAGAGAAAAGCAAGTAGGGACATGAAAGAGCAGTGACTTCTTCTTCTTCTTTTTCCCCCCGTAAAGTTATTAATAAGATTCTTGACCACAATTCATTTTGACAAATCGCTACCCAGGGCATCAGGGTAGTTTGACTGTGTCGAACACTGCCTCACACCCAGAGTTTGATAACCTTGCCACCTGCACCTGCTCTACCACCAACACTCCTCCTGCAGGATATTTGATGGAAAGATAAGCTCAGATGGTGAAGATATATATTTATATATATATTTTTACAAGTTTCTCTCCACCGGGAGAAAATTCTCAAGGCGATAACAGAAACATGAAAAGGATGTAGGAGGAGCAGTTCCCACACTGCCATCTTGAACCGACTGTCAATCAGAACCTTTGTGTGGGGAAGATGAGTGGGGCGAGCTCGAGTGTGGCTCTTTGAAATTAGAAATGGCCAATTAGTGAACTGTCAGGTGTCGTTTTCTTTTAACACTCATCTTAAATGATTTTCCGACACCATGTGATCTTCAGCAGATCTGTCTCCGGAGCACTTGAGTGAAGTTCTGGATTTGAGGGTCAGGTTACATCTCTCTGAAATCTAAAATTTACTTATGATGATGGAGAGAAATGAGTCTGAAGTTTATATGCACCAGTTTAAATCTTACTCTGATGCACTTGATGATGATGATCAGAAAACTCACGTCATAAACTGAAATTACTGTGATTGCCATCCAAAATCATTTGAAGGCCTCTCCCAAATCATTACATGAGAGAAAGATTGCTGCAAGTTCCATAGTCCTAATTATAGAAAAGGAACTGGCCCCATTTAGAGGCTGGTATTTTTTAACTAAAGGGTTATGTACATGCCAAAGACAAGACTATTTGAATTTAAGTCAAAGAACATTAAAGTGAAATGAATGACACGTACACAAAATAAATAATCACACAAAGCTGGAAGCACCAGTTTTTTGTGTGACAACAGCACTGATTCTCTTTC
Organism: Toxotes lorentzi; assembly: GCA_037833715.1. NCBI lineage: Eukaryota > Metazoa > Chordata > Actinopteri > Toxotidae > Toxotes > Toxotes lorentzi. The sequence continues at coordinate 15,828,680 of JBBMJY010000025.1, read as the reverse complement.
TGTATGTGAGAAATTGCGTCCTTTAATTAAGTCACCCTCATATTTGTACTGTAGGTGCTTATGAGGAACCTCATGGAACATTTATTCCCTCACACCACACAGGCACGTCTAACCTGCAGAGGTGGTAGGGTTGAGATCTGTGATGGATGAGTGAGAGGACCAATTTTTTAACCCCTCAACTATATCTGGCTCAATTGTCCTACCTTCTTAGAGGTATTTCACCATTACCCTACAAAACACACAACAAACACAGATGTGTGCATGTTGACATAGATCCAAGCTACAGGAGAGGTTTAATGCTGCTAATGACAAACTCAGACCATGTATATACACACTTGTATTGCAGCAGTATTTTTTTTTATTCATTATTGTGATGTTACTTCACAGTTAAAACCTATCCAATAACAGTCTTCACTGTATGCTGGCTTTGAAGTTTCAGTTACATTTGAAAAGGTTGTAGATCAGTTTGTGCAGCAGATCTGTCCAGCTGTTTCCACATACTAGAGACTGCTCTTGAAGGCATATTTTTAGCTGCAGGTATTTCCACGAAAATGAGAATCCATTCCCTTAGTTCTGTCAGGTCGAAGGAGTCAGTTGTCCCCATTTTTTAAGCTGTTTTTCTAGTTTTATTCTCACATTTTCATACTTTTTATTGTTGTGTGCATTAGTCTGAAATAGTTTTACAATTTTCATTTGTACAGTGTCAATATGTGCTCATCAGTCTTCTGTGATTTTCTCTGAACAGTGTGAAAGGTGCTACAAATAATGTAGAGTTGTCAAGGAAGACTATTTTTGGTATAGATTACTTCATTATTTTTTACTTTGATAAAAGATGGATTAGTAGATTTAAACAGTCGGGGGTTACTGGGCTTTTCTCCATCTGGAAAGTACTCACAGGAACTTTTATCTTTATGTACTCCACTTTAAAAGTTACTCACATGCACAAACACACACCAGCCCACACATACATACCCATCCACACACAGCACATTACACATTTCATCGCCACACTGGCCGTACACAGAGAACATCACCAGAGGCAAGGTTACCTTTGTTGTTTTGGCTCTCCTTGCCTTTTGTAGGTGCCTCTCCCTCAAGCACTTTGCGGACGCTGGAATACACACAAGCACACACACAGGGACACACACACAGCATAGCGTGCACTCACTCGCTCACTAATGCACACAGACACGTTATCACGTGCACGCAAAGAGTTACATACAAACTCGCTCGTATACACTCGTGTATCTCGTCCAACGTGCAACTCCTCACACACACGAGCCTGCACACAGTCTACCCCCACCACCCCTGGGTGATGAACAACATCTGCTTATCCGTCCCTCCGTCCCTGCCCCTGGCGTGGCTGCTGGCTTCCTCCTAGCTCAACTGCCACAATGACATCTTGTCTGCCTCTCTGTCACCCATTACTAAAATGTGTAGTGACAATCAGGTTTTTTTTTTTTTTTTTTTTACATAGGCCCCTTCCCTCACATCAGCCTGGGACCAGTAGTTCCAGACTCCACAGAGGCCCAGTCAAATAATGTGGTGTCACTTTCCCATGGTTCAGACTTTACATGATGGGACCTGCTTTTTATCATGAAAATATAATTGATCACCTGGTATTGGCTGCTTTGTGGGACATCCTCATTGTCCACCATCATTACTAAGCCTTATATACCTGCTTGTTTTTTTTTTTTTCCTCCACTTGCCAGCAGTTAATTTTGGCAGTTATTTCTTGTTGACCTACTCACGCAGAACCATTTTTATTATTTACAGGGGATTCTGTAAAACTGCTCTTTTGTGCCCAAATGTACCTACAGTATTTGTGATAGTTTAAAAGCAGGAATATGCCATCAACAAAAGGAGATTATTATATTATATTGTATTATATTATATTATATTATATTATATTATATTATATTATATTATTCAAAATTGAAAAACGAAAAAAAAGAAACAGAGGGACAACTTTTTTTTTTTTATCATGTTTAGAAATGAGTTTCTTCTTATGTGATGGTTAACTTTAAGTTAGAAGCTGTTAAAATTCCCATCCACTGTAACATTTAACCGGGTTCCTAATCTTCACTAAACTAGAACGCATTCATCACACTTCCACTCATGTTCCTCCACACACCTGCACGCACAAGCCGCAATACCCTCTGCCTTGGCTTCTCTGTGTCTGCCCCGGCTCTAAATAAACTACTCTAGCAGTAGGGGGCAGGTCACTGAGGATGTTGCTGTAGAAGCACATTCTCTCTCTCTCTCTCTCCATGTGCCTCTCTCTCTCATACTCTTACTCTCTACCTGTCTTGGCCAGTGGGTCTCTGCTACTTACAGGTCTGCAGGCCTGCAGTCTCTTGACACAGACAGATGACATATTTATCAGCTTGTCAGATCCTTCTCTGCCCTCCCACTTGTTTACACATACACACTCTCACATGCACACAAACACACAAATGTGCACAAAGAGGGAATTGCAATAAAGCTGACACACAGGCATGCACTCGAATCCGCTTACAGACATATAAAAATACTCACTGCCAACTTTACAATCTACGCTCTTGAGTCACTCACTCGTTCTTTCTCTTTCTTCTCTTTCATGTGATCTCTGTTTTCTCTTTTTCAGTCTTTATCTCCCCCTCTCTCTCTCTTATACCTAAGCTAAACAAAACAATTGGCTCCGCTGTTGGCTAATTGGGACGGGCTCCCGTGGAGAGGTGCGGGCAAAGCGCTTGATGAGGCATAAAATGATGATTAATTAATTTACTGCTCAGTTGGTCATCAAACTGAGAGCTTTATGAGACTCCCAGCAGTCAGCCAGCCCAACCCAGTGCAGCGCAGCAAACTCATACACACATTTTACACACACAAATACAGAAGCATTCATAGCCTTATGGTCCATCAGCCTGTACACTCACACACATGCACACACTCACACGCCTGCGCTCCCTGTGGTCAGTGCTTTGCGTGGAGTGAGCTGCCCTGCCTTTGCAATGACCTGTGTTGAAAACTTAGCGAAGCATGAGAAAACAAAGAAGGTGTATGCTGGCAAACATTTGCTCACCTGTAGAAGTCAGAAAGTTATGATCCATTTAAGGCAAAGAAAAAGAGTCTATTGTCCTTAAATTTCAATGAATATTGGTGTCAGATTTAAACCCATAATTTAATTGCAGTGACTAATTGGCCACAGCTACTTATTTAAAGGATGAACTGTAAAATGTTGGCAAAGCAATTCTTCAGTTACATGAAGTGTCAGTCGCACAGTTCTTCAAATAACACGTGCAGTTCTAGAGCACAGAACCCATATTTTCTTTGTGTAACTTTACTCATAATTTAAAGTGGCATTGTTGGATGTGTCTGTTCATCTGAAAGAATAAAAACTTTTCTTTCTTTTTTTTCTCCCCCAAATGCAGAATTTGGCGATGTGGAAAAACTGTGAGATCTGATATGAAATAGTTAATATTTGGGATTGTGTGTGAAATAAGACTTTTCTTGAACGTTGCTGATACTTTGTCAACATTTTTACCAACAGAAACTGCCAGACTTCATAATAAAACAAAATGCTATAGAGACAGTGAAGCAGAGAAAGAGCAAAAAAAAAAAAAAGAGTGAGGGAGGGAAGGAGAGAAGAAAAACAAAGAACAACAGTGACAGATTAAACAGAAGTGATAAGAATCAGGGAGAGAAACACCTGGGCTCTCAAACAGACCAACGCATTTTCATTCCATTCTGTTTTTTTCAGCTCTGTCAGCATGATTGATCATCTGATGTACCTGCCTTGCCAATCTCTCTAAAATACTCTTTTGTGTTTTTTTTTGTTTTTGCCCCCCCCCCTCCCCCCTCTTTCACCACCTCCCAAATGATATGCAAATGTAGCAAGAAGAGTCAGAAAGAGGAAAAGGTGCCAACTCAAATATTTTAAGTAGAGGCATTAGGAGCTCTTTCAAAGCATCTCAGGGTTGTACAACAATGATCGGCTCATCACCATCAAAAGGTTGCTTGTCAGGATTATGCAGCGCAAGCAATATGCGGTGCCGTTGTTGTTCGTCTTGATTGTATAAGACCTCTAGTTGTCTTTTATGTCCCTTTGGTATTACACGTTTGAATAGGAATCATGGAACATTGTCTATATGGTGAAATTTGCTTTGTCTTTGGCTTAACAGTGAACATAGCTGAGGCTATGTCACATTGTAGATTAAATCCATTCAGGTTTTAAGCGTACAATTAAATTCTGTGTGGTGAAAGGTTTGAATTTTTAGGGAGTAAAAAAAAAAAAACACCAAACAAATAAATATAGCAAAGCTGATAACAAATTCTTAACCTATAAAATGGACACTGGGCAGTTTTTGGGTCACTATATCTGAGTCTTAAAAAACTGAAGAAAAAGTTTTACCTTCATCATATTTATCTGCTTTATCATGTACATTTAAGTTTAAGCTATAAATGAATCCATTCAATAACATCTTGATCATTATCTATCAAGAGCTTACAAAAATATATGTTAAATTGAACCCCATCTAGACCACAAGAATGTCTTGTGGTCTGGATGGTAAATCTTTCCTGTTGAAAGCACTCTGTCAGGAAACAGACAGACAGAGCTTAAGGAAAATGTAGTTACCTAGAGATCCTCCCAAACAAAAAAACATTCAAATTTCAACCATCTGCATTTGTACCTCCATTAAAATGAAATACAGCTTTAGGGTGAATTGGATTACTGACTAAGTGTCGAAGAATATATTACAGAGCAAAAACACTTCCCTAAGATAGATTCTGTAAAAGCCTGTTAAGATTTTTTGGAGCATTTGACTTTTTCAGTCATTTTAAACTGTATGGAAAGTCTGGAGTAAAGTAAGATAAAATAGGACATTAATCATGTTTGTAGCAGCAGTATAAACATGTAGTAGGGCTACAAGCACTGAAGGTTTCTGCTTACACATTCTGATGCAGTGTGAATTAGGGAGCCAAAAGCTCACCACTGCCATAAAATGAGAGTGTTGACTGAACTTACCAGTGTAACCGGAGAACACCTGTACTGTCTAATGCAATCAAATGCATAAACTGAATCCAAACTTTCCAGGGTGACTGGACAAAACATTAGAATTTCAATACAATGATTTTTACTAAGACACCACTTGTAATGAATTAGGAGAGCTGAACAAACACCTCTCTTACACTGTCAACAAAACCTGAGTATTGGAGGCTTCCCAAAGTTAGAATTTGCAGGTCTGTTGTTCTAAATTGCATTAACTGGAGCTTTAAAGTGTTTTCAGTTTTTGACTCAATACAATACACAGAAGAAGTAATCCAGAAACCTCAAAACTGAATACCAGTGACACTGAGATTCTGCTGTGAACCAAAAACAACACAGACTTAACCTGTTGACCGGTTTCTCTCTGTCTCTCTCTGTGCCCCCCTCTATGTGAGACTCCCTCCTTCCTTCACCAAGTCTCATAATTGCTTTAGGACTCTGTGGATCCGCTCCTGAATTCAAAGGTGGGGAGTAATAATTGGATTTGCAGCAAACATGCTGAGCTGTGTTGCTCTCACTGTCCGGTCCTGTCCTCAGGGCTACACACTGCGCTTTATATATCGGATCCACACGCCAGGAAAAGGGGATATACAGTGGAACCCCATATTGGATGTATGTATCTGTGGGTCTAAATTCAAAGAATTGTAGGTGGTACTAGGCATTTAAAATGTTGAAGGTCGAGTGTATGTGTGCATACGTGTGCTTAAGGACCCCCTCCATCACCTTCAAAAAAAGGAAAATAATAGGAAGATAGTCTCAGCAATGTGATTCAACTTAATTCAGCTGTAGTTGTTTTCGTTTTATTGGTTCATTCTTACCTCTCTCTCCTCTCTCACATGCACATTGCTTCAAATAGTTTATCAGTGGACTGAGACAGAGCAGAATGTCTCAGGCAGAGCAAGTGTTTGTGTGTGTGTTTGTATGTGAGAGAGAGAGAGAGAGAGAGAGAGACGCTGTGTATGTGTGTGTGTGCGCTTCTTTGGGGCCAGACAAGATGTCTGTAGCTGCAGGTGAAGAGTCTTGGCTTAGACCCTGATGCAGTCTCCTTGGCAGGCTTAAGACGGCATCACATCAAAGCTTAAACCCCGGAGAAATGGGAGTGTCCATTGTGTGTATGGGTGTGTGTTTGTGTGTATTTGGGGTTGTGTTGCTAAGCAGTTTTCCTCTGTAAAGGAGGAAGGGGCCTGTAATTTTCAATGTCTTTTTTGGGGGGGAAATTTGATTACGAGCAAATGTCATTATTAACAGTTTTTGAGGGTATGCTGCAGAATGGATATACCATGAACTAGTGGTTTACACATTTTCATTTAGCAAACCATGTCGGCCTACAAGCTGTAAGACTATAAACTTTTATGAAAATAGCAGCGCTAGGTACTTCTGTGACCAGATCAACATTACACTACTTGTAATACAATTTATTCTGGTATCTGTGTTGTAGTTATTTGATTTAAAATTTAGCCATACCCCAAACACTCCTCTGTAACATTATCTCTGGCAAATACACTTTTAAATTGTTGTCTTTTAGTTAGAATAAGTTTGCTAGGCTAGCATGCAGGAAATGTCCAGAAAAATGAAAATGAAGTTATACTGTAGTGTAATCCAAAACAACTGTCCTGTAAAGAATACCACTTTACACTTAACTTGTTATGAAGCAATTTGTGATGAACAAAACTAGCCTCAATTAAACTATTTATTTAGATAAAGTAAGTATTGTTTAAATACAAATACTAATGTTGGTCTGTCTAAAATGCTTAGATATATCCACATTTATGTGCCTTAGAAGAAACTTTTCTCTGGGGTCAGAGACACGTGGCAGCAACTCTAAATAAGTCATGGCCAAAAAACAAAAAACACTGGTTTTCGTGGTCGTTACATGGCCTGTTATTGGAAATGACAAATGGTCTTTCATGACTCCTTAACTTCACCTGCTGTTAGTTCACATTTGCTTGTGGGCCTTTCAGGTGCAAGTCCATTCCATTACAGGGCATTCTTCTGGGGCCCAGAAGGGCTGATGAACAAGGAAAAGCATTGTAATACAGAAGTGACCACCTACAGTAAGAGTGTGTTTAGCTTCAGGCTATGTCCTGAGGACACAGTGCAGCAAACCCCAGAGGACATTTGTCTATGAAAGATTTAAACGCAGAAACTCTTCCACCAGAAACTCTTCCACCAGAAACTCTTCTCAATATTTCCTGCTCTGGGACCCAGACAAGACAGGGTGGGTAGGGAGTATAGTGTGTGTGTATATGTTGTGTGCATCTCTTAACCCTCTGCTGTGTCAGAAATGTTTCACCTTGCCCTACGAACACACACACACTCTCACACACACACACACACACACACACACACACACACACACACACCACAAATACACATTAAACTGGACAGCTGAATGAAGAGACTGTACTGCAGACCTTGTCAGTTCCGTTCACATTATACCTGACAGTGAGATACATACAGCACAGTGTCCAGAGACAATCCTTTACCCTCTAACAGAGGCAACGCAAAGGACATGGCTTTATGTGTCTACAGCCAACCTCTGCTGTCTGGTTTTGACAGGTGCCATCTCTGACAGCTGATAGTATTTCTCCTGTGTGGAAAATCTTGCCTGACAAGGTACCAAGTCAAAAATTCTGATAATTGACAGTAAAAAGAAAAACTAAATTTTGGAACAAATTTATTAGAGCAAACAAAGATGCAAGTAAGAAGAACAACGAAAGGTGACAGTAGCTGAAAATGTAGTGTAAAACATAAGTTTCCAGAGTATTTCCACTCTCTCTTTCTGTGTAATTGTATACTATGGACAAGTTATTTTGAAGCCTGAAATTATCTATATATGACATAATGATAAACTAAAAAAAAAAAAAAAAAGTTTGAATCTTGAGTTGGATTAGGTTGACTGATGTTGATCTGCTTTCCTGCTAGTTGCCCAGATGACCTCTTAGTCGCCGACAGACGGTAGTAAGCAGAGTCGCCCGAATACCAAATTATTTATAAGCTGCACACCAGCCAACCACCCCCACCCTTGTACTCTAATTTGGCTTCATCAAAGTCTGTGCGTGTCTCTCTGTGTGAGTGAGTGCATGTACGCATTGAGTGTGTGGCTCGAGTGTACATGCGTTTGCTTGCTGCTGTTGCTCTTTGCATGAGTGTGTGTGTGTTTAATTCAGGTGGTTTAGCTGTCATAGATGCTTGACACAGCAACAATGGTCCACTGAACTTTTGATCCACTAAATAGTTAATGAGTGATTTGATTAGGACCAAGAGCCCCCCCCCCCCCTCCTCCTCCTCACTCCTTATTACTGCAGATGAGATCAGTGTCTGGGTCAAAGGAAGAGGATAGCAGGGTGTCTGACAAAGAGCCATGTTTTCACAACATCTTAAAGTGGGATCACTCCGTTGATTTTTCTTTGTGCAGTTATAGACTTTTCGCACATTACCTTGTTTAAACAGCAATGTGCAGTACCACTTACAGTATTGAAGTACAATTCTAGCAATGCAACATATTTGCTAAGGTTAGGTATGCTAACTGGATGAAAGCAAGCCTTAAGGTGTTTTTCCATGCATAATACTTTTTCACATTTGTTGTATTTTTTAATTCATCTTCTGATCCTTGTAAATGTATCAAAGATTCTTTTCAGACATTCTCTGCACACGTACAGTAGGTATCAATTAACCCTTAGGACAATTCCTCCCCATTTCCTGTAACTGACTGTAGTTGTCATGCGCACACACAAACACACACGCACGCACCATGTCCCTCCAGCTATAAGCTAGGCTGAGCAGCAGCCACAACAACAAGCACTAATGTCACAGTGTCCTCCTCTCTGCTTCTTTCCCCCCTCCACTTAATAATTCAGTGCAAGGTGTCAGACAAAGCTGCCCTGGCTCATACAACCCCTGTAAAAGACACCACTGCTTGCTTCACTGATTTACATCTCTACCCCCCACCACCTTCTTGTCGCAATTAAACATTTGTCTAAGTGTTTAGAGGTGAATGCATGCAAACAAAAACCGTAGTGGAAACAGGAATAAAGTCTACTTACTAACACTAAAGGCTACAGAGGGGTGGCAAAGGAAAAAACCAACATCAAGTTGGTTTATGTTGGTAAACAATCAACGAGTCGAGTTGTTGATTTTACAAGTCTCTGGACCCTGATGCAGGGATGAACACCATTCTTACAAAAGAAATTCATGCAGTGTCTTGATGACGGTGGTGGAGAGCGCTGTCTAACACATCGGTCCACAGGTGTTCAATTGGGTTGAGAGCTGGTGACTGTGAATGATTCACATGATCTTCATATTCATTACACTATTCAATGGCTCCTCGTGCCCTGTGGATAGGGGCTTTGTCGTCTTGTTTCTCCACTCATTTTTCAGATTTTTCTTTTCATTTGTCTTCCGTCTGTATGTCTATACCACAGAGAAACCCTTGCTCAGCCCTTACGAATTTACTCAAATAACCAGATTATGACAAGGATAAGTACTAGCGTCTAAATAGCTTGTGTCCCTGGCCCTTTTTTTTCTTTTCTTTTCTTTTTTTTTTGTTTTGTTTCTGTGGCTAATGGTGTGAGATTTACTCATGTATAACTTACACACTCGTCCTTGAGCAGGTAATTGGATCTTGCCTGGAACTCAGAGGTCAATCCAGTTATTGCATTTAGGGGGGAAAAAAATAAATAAATAAATAAACACACACAGGCAGACAGGCATCACTCCGTCACTGCCTGGTAGATGATTGTACAGGAAGACGACATAAAGACAGCAAGACAGCAGGTCAGACAAGAAGACACTGACAGGGCAGCAGGTACACTTGAACACATAAACACATGTGGTTAGCTTAGCAAAGGCTGACAAGGCCTATAGACGCATGTTGTCTGGACACACAAATGCAAGTACACTGTAATCAAATCCAGTATAATGTGAGTGGTGTTAGCTCTTTTTTGGCACAGCGTAGGAACTTGGCAAGGGCAGAGGACAAGATGCTCAAGTGATGTAGCAGGTGTTTGAAGGAGAAAGAGGGGATCAGAGGAAGAGAGACAGAGGAAGTAAAGCATCTGTTGTTTCTTCTATGGTTATTTGCATTGCTCATGTTACCTTTCCATCCCTACTAATAGTTATAGCTTATTAGAAATGTTTTCTTTAAGGTTTGTGTGCTGTCAGTATTTTGAGCACCATAATCACGTGAAAGTGAAAACTCTTGTTTGTTTGTTTTTTGTCTTGTTTTTATAGCTTTGGTAATCATTACTGTTGTGTATGAAAACATTGTACCCAGCCAAATCAGTTGTTTAGTAGTTTCGCTAGATTATCACAATTATTTTAAGTAAAATTGTGGCATGTGCCTTATGATCACATAGCCAAACTGCAAAACTCATGACATTGCCATCAGTTCCTGCTGCATTGTGTACTGTTTATCTCTGATTAGCAAATGTTAGCAAGATAGCAAGATGACATGGTGAAAACAGTTAACATTACCTGCAAAACAGAACGTTAACTATGCCATTCTGAGCACGTTAGCATGCTGATGTTATTATTTAGCTCAAAGTACCACTTTGCCTAAAGACAGCGTCACAAAGCTGTTAGAGTGTCTGTGGACTCTTAGTCTTGTTATGAGAACTATATATATTTATTTTTGCAGTTATTTCATTGGCTCCTGGTTTCTGAACAGAATACTGTTGATTACACACTGTACTTTGCCACAGTTATGTCTGTTCTTTGTCTTCTGACTTGTTTGGAATTTGATATGGTCCAATAAAACCCAAGCATGCAACACAATGTAATGTGTGCAATAACACTCATTGACCACTAATTACCACTGAGAGTGTCCATTGTACTCAGAGTGTCACGTATGTGAAATCGTGGGCATGCACACAACTGTACTTGTAAACTGACACACATACACGCCCTTCTTCTCTTGCTTTCTTCCTCGCTGCCTTCACCACTACCTCCTCCTTAACTCCTAAGCTGCCCCTGTGTAGCTGGTGGGACATGGGGGGACGCAGGGAGCCACCCTTGACAATGATGGATTTGACAAGAGGAAAGTGTTAATGATATTCCCCCTTTGATGGCTGGGGCTACTTCACACACATTTGCATTTCCATTCATCATCCCGGCATTTATCATTACGGGGTGGCTGCCAGATCTAATTACAGTCCTGGGCTAACGGGGTTGACGCGCCTGATATGAGGGCCCCCAGCCCCTTACTCATCTCTATTTCTCTGTGTTTGTCACTTCCTCTCATTCTCTGTTGTTCACTTTAATTTTCTCATCTCACTCTCCGTCTTTCTGTTATTTGTTATCTTGCTCTCAATCTCTATCTATTTTTCTTTCATATTCTGCACCCCCACCCACCCCACCCCCCTCCCTTCCCCCTAAACACAGGAAAGTATCCAGGCAGGAAGTGAAACCGTGTAGGACCAAACCCAATTAACTTCACTCTAAATGAAGTCATTTGAGGCCTCTTCATTAGAATTAGCTCAAGAAGAGAGGGAGAAGCATGGAGGGAAATAAATAAATAAGGGATGAGATCCAGTTTCATAACACTGTCACTGTGCGTCTCTCTGTCTCCATCCTCTTCTTTCTTTTACTCCCTCTCTTTCTCTTCTCTGGGGTGATTTAAGCAGTGATCCAAGGAGATCACATTAGGAGATTGGTGATTATCCCGTCATAAGTTTATCAGCACTAATTATTCGTGCCCAATCACTGAGGAAATTGTTGGATATAACACAGTTATCATACAGTATCTCTGGCTGTGAGTAGTAAGTTTTTCCTTTTATTTCCAACTGGTCCATTATAACATGTGAAAACTGAATCCAGCTCAATTTGCTGCAGAAATATAATCTTTGTCTATATTTTTAAAATGTTAGATTAATCGGCTCTTGTGTTTCTGAGTAGAAGAGTCTTTTCCTCTGCCTTATACCTCCTCTCATCAAGCTGCTCAACCAAAGTTTATGAGCACATTGTTTCTAGCTGTTTGTTCCAGGACAAAGCCCAGCACTGTAGTACCACAGGGGAGCTGCAGGGTCACAGTTGAACCTCCTGTGAAACACTAAGACCATCTCTCTCTATTTATCATGTGCACAGCATGATCTAGGCAAGCCTGAGAAGACTCATCTTTCAATAGGGAAGCACAAGCATACAACACAACAAAGCAGACTGTCGGCCAAAACTGTTTGACACCTCTATTCCATCTACAGTAGAGCATGAGACACTTAAAGTCCTTTGAAAAACCTTCCTCAGGTGGCTGCACTTTTTGTGGTGTTAACTTTTCTGGCCTGTTATTGGCCTTTGAGGAGAAAAGATGTAGCTTGTTTTGCCACTTAATTAAAAGTACAGTATTCAACCTTTTGTTAAATTAGGAACCAGAAGAAGAGCCTGCATTTGTTTATCGAGACAAGTCTGTTTCGAGTCAGTTTCTCTTTTTTTCAGGAAGAAACCACTGAAGCAAGGAATGGAGGAAGCTAGGAAGATGGCAGGAAAAAAGGCAACAAGGACATTTTTCAAAAAGTGACATTAGTAGAAGTTGGTAGGCACAAGTCCTCAGTAAGCCAAAATGATGCTTCACTCTGATTAGGAGAAAGCAGCAAAGGACAGGAGCGATACTGTAGGATAAAAGCAGGAAAAAATGAATGTACCAATAAAGAAATGAAGATTGAATGGAGGATGGAAATATATAACTCTAAAAGGCCCAACAGATCCATTTTACCCTTTGACTTAACATTTTGTTGTACAAAAAACATAAGTCACACACAAAGTTTTTATAAGTGAAAGTTGTTACTTCCCTGAAACTACTTATGTGCTTATCAGGTTTTTAAGATACACAAGTCAACGATATAAAAGATATAAGCAGTTTAATCAGAATTTTCTCCAGATAAAGAAATAAGGGATGGGTGTGGGTGGTGAGGGTGGAACAGGAGACCTTTAGCAAATCAACCCATGCTGGACAAATTACCAAAAGACCTAGCAAGAAAGATAACGACAGCATGAAACGAGACAAAGCCCAGCTTGGAGGAAATGAAAGGTGCCCTGTACACAGATAACCATCGTGTCGACTTACACAGCAAATTACTGGGCTGGCTGTTATAACTGGCATTAGACGCTCCATCGTTAGATGTAACATGGCTGGGGGAGGGAAGGAACAAAAGTCAAGTTCTGAAAAACAACTTCAGCTAAGTTGTTTCCTCTCGCTGTTTGGCTGTCATAGCAGACATGCCTCTGTGATAAGGAGCTAGTGCCCTGAACAGCAAATAAAGAGATGTCAGGCAAGGGTGCGCACACACACTCACAGACACACACATACACACACATGCAAACACATACAGCTGCCATATGTTGGAGGAAGCCAGGGACCCTTCAAGATGAGAGGGGGCTCTGAATTATTGATCAGTGATTAGCAAATGCAATAGAAATGTTAGCCTTGATGTTGACTGGCGGAGTGTGTGTGTTTGTGTGTATGTGCATGTGTGTGTCACCGCTCTACCACTTGGTCAGCCCCTCAAAAGTTCATGTTTGTATGTTCATATTAACATACATGCACATGTCTACAGCTACGGAATGTTCATTTTCATGTTTGTTTGTGTGTGTTTGTATATTGTGTACATTTACAATTTATGCATTCATGACTTGTGTGTGTGTGTGTGGGTGTGCGTGTGTGGGTTTGTGTCATGAGAGGCTACAAAGAGAGTCACCAGTGCATTTGAAGGGGGATCTAATTCATTATTAAGTCAGAGACAAAACAGGCAGTATGGGAGGCGGGTAACAGTAGGTGATTTCAACCCTGTATTGATTACTGGCAACACCAGGAGCCAAGTGTAGTGTGACGGGTTGAACAAAACCTGCAGGACACACACACACACACACACACACACATTCACAGACACACGCGCACTCACAAACACACACACACAGACCATGGCCGCAGAATGGCCATTGTCATTGTCTTTGAAGCATATTGTCTCAGCTGTTGTGATGGTCTTTCACTGAGGTGAGTCATTTGGCTGAGGAGGGTGGCAGGTTACCTCAGTCAGGAAGTTGATGGCTACCTAATGTGGCACGCCGTTTTTGTTTGTGGTCAGGTAACTGATTGGAGCCTATTGTTGCCGATAGTTGGGTGGAGGAGAAGAGGATCTGCAGTAGCTGACAATGATCTGCAAGTGCCTTGTCACCTGAGGAAAATATTTCATGATCATGTCTTAAAAAAAGCAATGAAAAAAAGCATTGCTTTTATCAGAGAGTGATGGAACTCCTGATGCAGGGTTAGGCTAAATAAAATGTAACATAATAATAATTAATTCATAATTTGTAATTTGACAAGTACAAAAAGTTATTGCAAAGCTGAACTTTTGAAAAATGGCAATTTCTCACAGCGGCGGCCACAGTAGGGAATTTCCCTCAATATGCAACAGATTTTTAACATCTACCATGTGTTAAATTGGGTTATAAATGTTTGCAAAAAATGAAACACAAAAGTATAGAATAAAAAAAAGGTACATAAGGAAGTATTTGTCTGATACATGAATAAATCACTGAGTAAATATTGTTTAAAAAACAATAATTTGTTCCATGATTAGTTTGCTGTTTTTATGTGTGCAGCACACAGACGTTCATATTTTATAGTGATAAAAACTAAATAAAACTACAGCTAAAACAATTTGTCAATTATTATTTTAGTTGATCAACAAAAAATTGTTTTTTTAAGTGCAAATGTCAAAAAAATGCCACAAATTCTAGATTTTTCACTGTGACTATCTCTGAGTTTTTGTTGCTGATTGAGCGAAACAAGCAGTTTAAAGATGCCAACTTAGACCCTCTGTAATTGTTTTAGATAGTTTTCACTATTTTCTGACCAAACAATGAATACATTAATCAAGAAAATAATTCAGTCGTTAACCTTTAGTTGCAGCCTTTGATGTGACCATAGGTTAACAGTCTAAACCATCATTACAATTGTTAATTCCTTCGGTTTAATAAAAATCCTTCACATGTCATCACTCTCCATGATCACTTTTGTTCTGTCATTCAACACAACCAAAGCGATGCCCTAAACTGGATTATAACCCCACATGTGCCCTCTGATTTGATAAATGTGGGACAGTTATATTGTATATTCTGAGCCTTTTTTTGGAGGATGTATCAGATGTTAATACAATTTGATCAGTGCATTTAAAGTCTAATTGAATTATATCCGTAAGTGGATAGGGGTTGACATATGTTTCAGCATCTCCTGGAGAGTCATACATTATTCTGTGGCCAGTATAAAAACATAATAAAATATAAATATCCATTAATCCTAACATTTCATCAAGTCAGTCACCACGTAGCCCAGCTCAGCTTCAGCCTGTGTGTATTTTGCATGAGGTGAATACAGTTGTGTGTATTATGTGCATCTTGTGCCTGTACTCACAGCGTGTGTGTGTGTGTGTGTATGTCTGGTTTCCTGGCCATGAGAGAGCAGTTCACACTGAGAAAGAGTCATCTTTATTATAATCTGCCAGAAGTAGTGGCAGCTTGGGAAAGGAACTGCCACAGCTAGGTAATCGAAAGCCGCTAGGCTGGGATATAACAAGGGGCACTTGTGAGACGTACCAGCACAAGCCATATGGCATACTGGCTTGGCAAAACTGGCAGCTCTCCTCTCTATATCCAAACAAATGTTGCATGCCCACATGACAATTAGGCTTTGTTGTTTTGAGAGATAGACTGACAATGTGAGATTATCATGTTAGGATTTTATTTTTTTTTTTTGTGCACAAAAACACCACAGGAGAATTCATTCACCACTAGTTTTTAACTGTGGATTGTCAGTCCTGTGTTTTCTGCGTCTTGTAATCCTGCAGAAGTACGCCTAAGAGATATGATCTCAACCTGGAATTTGCGTAAATGTCACAGCAAGCACATGATCCCAAATGTTATTTCAGGATGCAGTTTACTGTAAATAAACAGGAAAGAGGAAGAAAATTATTATATGAAACTTGATCACATTAGTAATACTGACTCTCATTTGACCCTTGCGTATTCGCTGTAAACACTAGGGTAATACAAACCAAAATAAATATTAGCATAATGCTGGGGGCTTTTCCCATAGAGTGATTAAAATATGAGAACAGAACACAACACAATGTGAAGTCCCATGACACATCGGCAGTTAGCGTAGAAAAGCTAATTTCATGATAAATTAAAGAACGTGGTGGTTTCTCTCACGAGATATGATTCCCTTGTATTTATTTTATGAAAATTCATAAAATTAGCCTTATCATATATTATCTTAAACATAATTAATAAAACATTAATTTCCTGGTGAATTTTTTTTCCTTTCTTTTTCTTCGCTGTAGGTTGAGCTCTCTTAAGGCCTGATTTGCATATTCCACAAACACAAAAGAACAATAACTCGTGCTTGTAATGAAGGTTAACTCAACCCCAGTGCAATAGGAGCAATGCTACAGAGTCAAGTTGTCTATTGTTGTCTTGTGTATCTGACTTTAAACAGTTCTTAGAAAAATTCATTATCAGTGGGTATATTAACAAATATTTCACTATTGAATGTGTATTTAATCTGTTTTTTGAACAACAAAATGACTTGTTACTTTTTTTTTTTTTACAGCTTGTGTTGTGCCACAAAACAAGCACAACACAGCTGAAAGTGAATTTTAAACACATTTATAATTTTTCAGCAACTTAATCTGCTCAGTTACTGAGGACTTAACATAGACATCTCTTATTATTTAACTCCCTGCTATTTTATGAATAATGCTCTATTGCTGCTCTGCATTCTGTGCTTAACTGACTCCCTCTACCTACCAGGGCAGAAAAGCAGTGAATAAAAATGGAGTCAATAGATCATGGGGGATACTTAACTGCAGACAGGCATGATTATGAGGTACGGGAATGTGCCACAAACTTACTCCGGGCCAATATGTATTGCTTACGCTCATAATAAATGTTATCTTTCTGAGGAGAAAAAAGCTGTCAAGTTGATGAAAGACACAGATGAGCATCTATATGGCTGACCAACCATGCATAGATATGCACAAATGCAGTTTTCACAGAGGAAGCGAGGGAGAGGGAAAATATGCTGCTATATCACCCCTTTCAATGAGCATGAGTAATTGTTTTGATTTGTTTGGGTCTTGATTCTCTTAGTAGTGCACTAGAAAAGAACAAAGCAGGAAGAAAGCTCTAATAAATTGGCCATGAACATTTTAATGGCCAAGATGAGATTAAAAAAAAAAAATAATATA
>JBBMJY010000025.1:15791451-15804883 GCA_037833715.1 Toxotes lorentzi | reverse complement strand
TATATATATATTTATAATTTATTCAGGTTTGTCTGCTCATAAAAAAGAATAAAATGTCCCTCTGCTTACTTACTTCTGCCCAGTGCATGCTGGGAGACCAACAGACCAACAGTTTTTATGGCTGAGATTATACCTGTTGCTATGTATGATAAGGAAAAAGTCCTTTTTTAACATAACATAACCTGGTTTCAAACAAACAGTATTTACATTTTCACTTTTACGATGAGAACTAATTGATGTCTTTGAATTTGCTGGGGCTGCTGGAATGTAAAAATTCCCAAATTCAATAAAGAGAGGGACTTATTATAGCCCCAAACACACTGTTTCAACAATGAGAGCAATCCATTTACACAAGAAGTGAAAGCAGTGGGCAGAAGGGCAAAGAGCACTTCATTCTGTCCCAGCTCCCTACAGATATACCACTTACATAAATCTCTGTGAGCTTATAGAAATACTATTAGCACACTAGAGTTCATACCTAGACAATCTAAATAATAACCTGTGCTGTGCAATGACATGTGCTGGCTGATTGCCTGGCTATGTTTTTCTCATTCCTCTCACATGTGTGAAGGAGAGAAACAGTTATTTTTATAGAGTATACCTATACTTTAACCAGCCTCTTTATCTCAATAATGGAGATAGTTCCCCTGAAATCACAAAGCATAAATAAAACAGAAGTCCCAAAGCCATGGAAATATATTATATTACTTATACCCCACAGTTTATAAGACCAATCTCTCCACTGATGTCCTGTGATCTGCGCCTTAGACAAGAGTCTCCATTACTGTACATACCATAGTAGTTCTTAATAAGTCTGTCTGAGCCAACCCTGATAAAGACATATCCTTTATATTCTCCTCTTTCCCATTTATTCCCTCAGCACCAGTAAAGGAAAATGCTATAAACTCAAAGCAAATGCACCAATTGCATTTTGAAAGTGATAAATATTTCAGAGGCACTGAGAACATATTTAAACCACATTCAAGACTTCCCCCTCTTGTGAGATTATGATCCTCCTCCTGCCTTTTAGAGATAATCAATGACTCTTGTTATCCCTCTCACTACAGCCGTCTTTGGATGTTGAATGGTATAAAATGAAGCGCAAGTATGTGTGTGTGTGTGTGTGTGTGTGTGTGTGTGTGTGTGTGTGTGTGTGTGTGTGTGTGTGTGTGTAATGAATGCCCAAGATGTGGCACACTATGAACACCATTAATCTACATGTTCTGGATATATAACCAATTGTCAGACCGACACTCACAGATATTCCATCACCTATCCAATTGGCTTTTACCAAGCTCTACAATTCATTTGCGGTGTAATGCACCCAATAAAAATGTATTCTGACTGCTCTATTGATTGCGAAATAGCTTAATCTTTCCATAGACAAAGACATGTATACCACCCATTTTGGCCCAGAAACATTAATATATTCTCATCTGAAATATTACTGCTCACAGTAATGTATAGTTTTGTGTGTATAGTTTTTTACCTCTGCTGTTTTATGTGGGTGTTTTTATACACATGCACACACACATATATATATATATATATATACATATATATATATATATATATATATATACACATATATAATGTGTAACATACAATTTGTATATGTTTTTTGAGAAACATTGTTCTGAAACAAAAATATTGTAACATAGGGTATTTCAGTCACCATATCCTTTAAAGGAAGACAGGCTTCAAACATGATAATGATGTGGACAAACAAGTTGGTGAGTGTACTGTATTAACACAAACCACATGAGACGAAATCAGTGGCTGGCTCTGCTGTGTCCTTTTCCATTCAACAAGTGAACAGATATTTGAATAGATTTAGGTTAAAATTATTATGTCGCTGCCTGTAAAAATTATATCTGAACAGCAGTTCCATTATTTGCTCTTGGTTTTTCCTCCCTTTCTTTCTCTTTTAATCTTTCTTCATTTTAGGTTCCCTTTTGCTTTGTTCACTCTACTCTCTTCTCTCACACTCCCATCTCCTCCCTCCTCTCTCTCTCTGTCACCCTGCCTACAGTATGTGTGTATCATTAGCTCCTTTTCTCCATTATCTGCAGCCATCTAGTGTCGGCTTTGTGCCCTAGAAATTATGCTGCCTCTCTGCCAGCTTTCATTCCTTCACAGTACAGATACAATAGCACTGTGTTCAATATCAGTTTAAAGCTCAGATGATGCTTAAAGTCACTTATTCCAAAAATTGTGAGTAATTTTCACAGCAAATGCTGGTTGTTTGTTGCCTCACATTTTTTTTTTCCCTCATGTAGGTATGGTTAACACAGCAAGTTCTCACGAGGCTTTAATGGCAGGATTGGACAGGAAACAATGCTAGTAATGCTTCACAGCAGTGAAAGTTATGAAAATGTCATGTTGAACATTATTTCGAAACAAAGTGTCTGTCTGAGTGTGCGCGAAAGGTCAGAAAGGACGACAGCGAGAGACAGAAAGTCAGTAAGACAAACCTGACAGTGAACACAAATGTTACATTCACTGATATTTGTGCTGTTCTCTCCCCAGCTGGGGACAGACAGTTAGTAATAACTGTGAACACCTGGGCAGCCTCCAGGCTCTACACCCCAGCCCCTGGGGCGCTTCACCTGGGACAGGAGGCCCAGCGTAGCTTCCCTTTCCGCTCGAGAGCTGCCTGAAGCAGGCAGATTATCACTCGTCGCCCAGGAGGGACATGAGGCCCAGAATTCTGTCAAATTCCTTTACATTAATCATCAGGACAGAGTGCCAGTACAGTGGGAATACAGATACATATAATCAAATGCACCACAAACTCCCCTCCCACAGTATCAAAAAGTCAACTTTCTCAAAGTTACAGTTACAATTAGGTAACCTTTACTATTTATCACAGCATTTTTTTTTTTCTTATTTTTTCTTATTTCTTTGCTTTGGCGGATCAGTATGATTCTGCAGAACATAATAACAAACCACACGGATTCTAACATAACACACAAACATGCAGACCTACTGTGAATATCCTTTCAGTAAGTAATGCAGTCAATTGTTGATCATCTTGTCATCACACCCCTGTTGCCTGTGAAGAGTTAACAACAATAAGAACTGAAGTATGTATCTTTGCTGTTTTGTTTTTTTTTTTAACAACAAATGTCAATAACTGAAAGTGTCTCTGTGCTTGTATGCGGTGAAGTTGACAGGGAAGATGCATTCTTTCTTAACAGCAAAGATTTAAAGAAAAAAAAAAGATCAATAGCACTTTGCTGCAAGCCGTACCTTAGCTTTTAGCTACTTCTTTGAGCTTCACTTTTGACACACTTATTTAGGTGTCTGTGTGGGAGGAGAAGGGGGGGGGGGGGGGATCAAAACAGTTTTTAACTGTCAAGATCATACAGACAAGGATGCAACACATTCAAGAGATGTCTGGTAAATTCCAATCAATAAATAAATTTAGACGATCCATTTAAAAAAACAGTCAGCTCTTGATTTCTTTGTAAAGTTAATACAGCAGTGAGTCATGGGGGAATCTTAGCCCCAGTTTACAAACCATGAATATCTTGCTTGTCAGTATTTTGGCAAATGAGGGTAGCAGAAAATCAAAATGAACACGTATATTTGGGTATATCTCATGCACACAGAAAATCCTCTACACCTACTTGTTTGCCTGTATTGACACAAGGCATTCGGGGCCTAATGAAAAACTAATTAAATGAAAACATGTGCTAAGCTCAGTGGTGTATGGGCTTCTGCTGTACACACAGGGCTCTGTTAGACATTTGTAACCTAATTCTGTTACGTTTCAATTACCAGACACACCTTAGGAGTCCACAGGAAGGTTAAGCAAACATGGCATAGTATATACTTAAGCTGTAGGTTCACACATTTCCAACCTAAATGCTCCGATCTGCCTATTTAATTAAGTTTAAGCCCAGACTCATGGTAAATATGAGCATGGGCTTGTTTATGAGGGAGCTGGTAATTTGGGTTCTGGTCCCAAAGCTTTAAGGTCACCCACAAGTCATTTTCACTATATGTCTGCTTCATTACACTTTTATATCCACACATAACTGACTATTTCACCTTATTATCAGAGCTATAAATGTCAACTTTGCTCCAATGTTCTACTCCACAAACCAGTTTAGGGAACTAATTTATTGTAAAGTGAATATCCCCTAAGTACTTTGTCAGTGACAGTACCAGTAATTGTATTTATCACAGCTTAAATTTCATCGCGGTATAGCAAACTGAGGTCCAAAGATGAATCACATGCTCATCTTTTTTTTTAATATAGTTAAGTCTAAAGTTCAAGTCATCTAAGTGGATGGAACAGCAGATTGTCAACACCGCAGCAGCAACATAAAAAGTGCAATTTTTAGTCTTTGACTTCCCAACTTCTGCTCAGGTGCCTGCCTCAAAATTCCAAATGCATACCCATAGGCAAATTATTCAGTCTTGAAACATTGTTATTGTATTGAATAATTGATGACATGTCTGGCTAAGGTTGTTATGTGTTTACATGAGCTCCCCATTTTATGTTTGGATAGCCTTCAAACCCTTTTACAGGAAAAAGGAAATGAGGGACCACCAGCGTTTCATGAATTGGTGTTGTGGGTGAGGGATATCAAAGATAGACAGAGACAAAAAGTTCTAGACATAACAAACTATGTGTCATAATTCAGCTTATTAGACTTTCATGACTTGTATGATTATTCCTAAACACCACCCTTTTTATTGTCAGTCTAAAACACACTGTGATTTGTCATTGGATTGTTCACAAACAGATTTGTTTCAGCACAAAGCTGAAATGCACCTTAACTGAAATAATAATTTTTAAATTGTAGTTATCATGCTGAATGTTTCCTGGCTGTCAATGTCAGTGTTTCATAATGGTTTCATTAATTGGATATCTTATGAGTTTGGTGCATGAGAATTGGGAGGAAAAAAAAGCATGTGTTTCATCTGGAGGACTACAATGTTGTATGTAACCAAGAGAGTTGCATCTATTCACTGCTGGAGTCAACATTCAGTGTTGGGCATTAAAGCTTGTTTCTACAGTAGCATCACTATCAAATAGCAGCATCGAAATACCAGTTGTCATTTTAGGCATACTAAAGGAAATTGCTTTGATAAAATACCTCAGTATTCATTCTGTGAAGTATAATCCTTTGCTCTCAGCTTTCCTTCCATTGCAGAGCTTGTGTTTCCCCCATCCCGAGCTAGAGGGGGGAGATAAATGTGATTTAAATTAATAGCCGCTACTAAATAACTCCTCGGCTGGTAAACGATGCATTCATCAGATACAGACAGCCAATATCCTGTGATTCATGGCACTCCTTTCTACGTGAAGGGTGCCAACAAAAATTGTTATTACTTTTTAATAAAGTGTACCAGTCACTAATCCTCTCATTTATCAGTGGAGGGCAGTTGGTATGGAGCGGTCTGGTGTGAAACGGTGTACCTGGCTTCTCTGATGAAGAGGAATGGGAATGGAAGTGTAGAAAAAAGATTAAATGTAGACGTGCTACTTTATAATTCAACCTGCAGTGCTGCAGCACTCAGAAGTCACATAATGGTCAGACATCAATTGCAAAATCTGTATTACTGAATACTTACATAATTTCCTCCCCAAAAATGGTCATTGTACAACATTTTTCTTGGCAACTGTGGTACTGGCTGTGTGACAGGACTGTGAGTTGTCGAGTTGCATTGTGGGTGATGTAGGCACCGGGTTTTAATAAAGATAGAATAAAAATAAATACATTCTCCATTTTGATATTTTGATATATTTTTTAAACTTTCCATCTTAAGTCCAACAATGGTACGGGAGAGGAATGACAGATCTTCTTTTGAAAATTCAAAAAATCTGAAATAAATACGGTGCTGAAGATTGGCTTAGAAAACATTTGGCACAGTTTTCAAGCTCTTGCACAGTGCCTTGTGTCATAGTACAGGTGGTGTTACATGAAAAGTGGCAATGTACAATAGCCTGAAAGTCATTTTGCATGGATAGAACAACACAGTTTTGTTCTATTAAATAAAAAAACATCACAGAAGCATTAGTTAATCATTCAACTTGTTTTGTTTTCAGTACAAACATTGCAGTGTATGTGTGTGAGTGTGCGTGTTCTCTGCGATTCTGCATCGCAAATCAAGCAGCTACTAACAGCACTCCAGTAGTGTTGGGCTTTGTCAGACTGACAGTACTCCAGGGGTGGGCGGTGCCACCCCTTTAGACACGCCCCGATCCTCGGCCTTGTCTAGCACGGTCCTCCTTGAATCCTTGCCGTTCACTTTTCCGTTTGTGTGAGCACAAACTCTCATAGTATCTAAGTTTGCCTTAAAATTGTGTCACACTGTATGCACGTCTTTACATGGTACTTTTTTTTTTCTCAAGTTCTTAGCTTGACATTTTATATTTCCAGTGCGTATGAAGTTAAATTGAACTTCAGCTGGAGTAAATTCCTGCCTCAATACGCTGACCATGAGGCATAACTGTTGTCTGTTTCATAGTGCAAATGTTTCCCAGGATTACGTCCACTGCGCACACAGCATAAAGTGAAAGCACCACCCACCACCTCAGGATAAAGCCATCATGGTGAGGTACAGTGATTAAAGACTGTGTCTCGACCTTGTATCCTTGACTGAGATAAACCCTCCAAAATTCCAAAAACAAACAAGCCACAGCTCTGTTAATTTAGCCTTCCAACAGAAGCACCGAGGCTGTTGAAGCAGCCGCGGATGATTCCCCTTGTGTACGGGCCAATGTTAAGCCTCGAGAACAGGTAACAGTCAATCCATTAACCTTAGCTTTTAGCGGCTGCTTCATGTCACTACCTCTGAGTCTTGCACACACATACAAATGTGCACACTGCTACGTGGACACAAACACATACATGTGCACACAGACACTCACACACACACACACACACACACACTCACACCATCCCCCACCTTGATACATTTTTTTAATAGTTGCTAGGCAAAGACTTGAAAAGGTCAGTGCAGCTCCTCTTGACATTGACTCTGCCATTGTAATAATAAGCTCTTTTCCCTTTCTTTCCTCCAGCATCAACAATACCCTATCACTGAGCCTGAAGCCATCAATCCACCTCCCATATGTTGGCCAGCTATGGACGCGCGCGCGCACACACACACACACACACACACACATACACATTTAAATATATACCTTTGAGCAAAGGAACATAAGCATGCAAACACACACAGATGAGAAGGTGAACATACAATGGAAATACAGACACAGATACAGATACAGACAGACAAAAAAGGACTCAAAACAGATATATAGACCCACACACACACACACACACACACACACACACACACACATCATACCTCCTGCCTAAGTGGGTGTCAGCAGCCATCTTCAGCTAGGTAATATGAAAGGGCTTCCAAAGGCAGGGGTCATGTTAAATTGTAACGCAAATGTTATTCCTCAATTATCCTTCTGGGGGAAATGTCAACTGCTTCAGGGGGAATCACACAGGGCCCAAAGAGTGCGTGTGTCTCTATGTGTGTGCTGCCTCAGGCCAAAGAGTCAAGCAAGTATTCACACCTCTCCTGCACTCTTGTCCCCTCTCACCCCCACACTGCAGACACACATACACACTGACTTCATATCTTCTAATTACAAAATTACTTTTAACTGTGGATTATGAAGAAGTCAGACGTTCTATGTAAATATTTAATATTTTAAAGTCAAATACTTGTTACGGCTCGTACAGAGATATCAAAAAAAATGTTTTCACAGTGAGGTAGGAAGACACATTCAAAGAAATATTTTGTCTTGGATTCATCATCATGTATCGTTTATAAAAGTACGTAAAAAGTAAATGACGTTCAGTCATTACATGTACTTAAAATCCACTGATTTAAAATTGTGATAGTTAAAGTATATCCGTCCTGCTGCTTATGGACATATTTAAACATAGCAATGAGAACCAGGTCAGCATTTCTGCTTTGGTTATTTTCAGAAGAATCCTCCATCCCATGAATTCTTGTGGTGGCTGCCCAGTTGGGACCTGGGGAGTTTCTCAAGTGAATTTAATGAAAAACTCTGCTGTGATTGGCAGCTGAATGCCTAAGCTAACAAAGGCTTGTCTCAATGAGGGGTCAGAAGTGAAAATAGCATTGGCCTTTGCCAGTGGCCTCCCCTGCCTGGCTCACTGGATATTACAAGTTACCAAATTTATATTTGCAATAACAAATTGACTCCAATTGGTCTAAGTCGGGATCAGGACCTGGCTGGAAATTTGCTGTGCCGCTAGGAAATCGTTTTGTGGACCTTTGTGGAAACAAGGGGTCACTGACTGAGGCCTGAGGGGACACAGGGACACGGGAGAGGACGTGGAGAAAGACACACACAGATATGTGTTTGTTGTATCTGTGTACCCATACACACTCATGGAAATAAATACGCACTTTTTCTCACGTGCTTAGACACACACAAGGACACACACGCACTGCTTTTCCTCTGTCTTCGCACTGTCCTGAACTTATATGGAACTAAATCCATGCCATCAGTACGATCTTTTAAAAAAACAGATTTCGTTATCATGGACAATCGTGACTTGAACAGTGAACAATTTATGAATTCCCATTTGCACTCTCCATCAAATGACCAAACAGATGTGATATTAGGCTTTTAATACAGAGCTATTGCTCACTGAGTACACACAATTACACTGAACTGAGTCCACAAAGAAACCTAATCAAAATGCCTTGAAAAGGACTCAAGAATCATAATTGGGAAAATGGTGTTCCTTATAACGTGGTCTTTTGTAACTAATGGCTAAATAATAGTAATTATGATCATCCTGCTGGCTGCAACCAGACTTCTGTCAGGGACTGATTGTTCGGAGCCCTATCCTATCCTCTCTCTTTTATTCTGTCTTTCACATCATTTCTCTTATCACTCTCTTCTATTGTAAGCACTGTTGGTTCGTCCCCATGGCTACGGCCGATGGTATCGTGTTATCAGTGTAATAAAACTAAAGTGCCGGGCAGGAAATTGAAAGTGTATTCATACAGGAAATAACAGTGCTCCGTCATAATCTACAGTCGAAAACATGTGTTCATCCACATATTGTTTGCTTATCTGATGGTGGGGGAAACGTTGTGGTCAGCCATCTTTTTTCCTTCTTCTCTCTTCCTGTTCTATTGTTTTTCTTCCTTTTCTTTCCTATACATTATGACCAATCAGGGCTTATTGTCGCAGTCATGGTGAGACTGTCCCTTCTTACATTAGTTCTAAATGTCTAAGTGTTTACTGGAATCTTGTTGAATAGATAATTAAATATGAGGATAATGTTGACCAGCTCACCTCTGATCACCTCTGTTGTTGCGTAAGCTGTCAGACTACCGCTTCACTTCAATACAAAGTGAGAATTTTGAAATTGTTAGATCTTTTGTTAGCTCTTTAGAAACTAACTGAAAACTGTTGAGAATTAAAACAGATGGAAAACAGCTTATTAATTTGACTGCACACATTGTAGATATGATCTAGAGATCTGGAAGAAAAAGATCTATTTAAAAAAAGAAACAGAAAACAGTGTAATTATGAATAACTGCGTAATTTACGTATAAAAACTCAGTGTTTAAAGTAGTAAGGATAAGTATCTTGTTTTGATGAGGTATACAATAGTCTTCTCCTTCCAGTCTGAGTCTGCCTCTCAGTAAATCAATCCCTGATCTGTGTTCCTCCATATGACTGGCGAGAGTGAAAGAGAGAGGGAGAGAGAGAGAGAGAGAGAGAGAGAGAGAGAGAGCTTGAGGAGGAAGCTGACACAAGGCCGCCCTCTGTCTGAAGTAACAGAAAACACCCTCTACTGTACATTCTGGATTTGGATAGATGTCAGAAAGTGCATGCCTGTGTGTGTGTGTGTGTGTGTGTGTGTGTGTGTGTGTGTGTGTGTGTGTGTGTGTGTATGTGTGCCTCTATAATAGCATTCACAATTTCAGTGAGTGGGTGGGCTGCCACTGGCACAGAAGGGGATCCCGAGTTGATGAGCATATAATCATAATATGATTTACTAATGAATATAAAGTTAATTAGGGACCAAGAAACAGAAGCCAGAGGATAGTCTGACACTCCCAATTTGCAACACACGCTCAAGAGTGTGGGCCAGACAGTAACTTACAGCAAACGAGTCAGTGGAGTCAACACCCCCTGTCACCACCATAAAAATCTAAACACATAATATAAACACAGTCAATAAAAAGAATTAAAGAGATAAAAAAGATGCCAAAAAAAAACACGACAAACTCAAAGTCACAAGTCTGCTCCTTGTGGGTTTTTCCACACATAGCACCATCTCCTACATTGTTATTAGATGAACCACTCTTTCCATTTCTTTTACAGTAGTGATGTATTGGCTCTCTAATTGGCTGACGTGGTACAGTGGTGGTAGTGAAGTGGTTAAAGCAGCACAGAAACATATAGCAAAATGTCTAATTTGCATTAAATTAATTAAAGGCCATCCTCTGAGCTATATATAAATTAAGATTGGCTGGTGTAACATACATGATTTTTTTTTTTTTCGCTCAGATATTGTCCACTTAATTCTCTTTCTTACACTCTGTCTCACACACACACATTGTCTCTCTGTCCTTTTCTGCGTGTGTCTGTGTGTGAGTGTGTCCGTGTGTCGGCCCAAGGTGCAGCTCTACCCCCTCTTAGTTCTAATTGATGTAAATGGAAAGAGTGAAGAAGGTTTGGTAAGGGCTGACCTTGTTATATCGGGGGCGGCTCACCCCAATTAATCACAAGATCCTTGCCCAGATGCTTCAAGCTAATAAACACCACTCCGAATCAAAAAGTCCCCACAGTCGTACAGCCACTCCAATAATGGTGCTACCCGCTCAAGATTAAAGCCCACTGTGAATAGAGAGAGCGCGAGTAACACTTCTAACAATGCAGGGTGCCAAGATGAGTTAGTTAGAGCCAGATGAGAAACCTATGGAGCGCTGTTTTTTTTCTCTTTTTTTTTCTTTTTTTTCATCATTTTTGAGCATTTTACTGCAAATTGCATGTCAAATTACCCTTGCAGTGAAATACCCTTAATGATCCCCCCCTTTCTTCTGTAAATAGTCATTTTCCATCCATTTCTTACCCTGTAATACTTACTGGGGATTTTGGGGATTATGGGAGCCAAATTATTTCACACATTTTAAAAGGATTATTTTAACAATGTGGGACATGTCAGTCTACTCTGCGACATACAATGGCCTCTCTGTGATTTTACCATTTGAAAAACACTACCCAAGCCCAGACAATTGAACATGGTGAATAGAGCACACAACATAAGTGACAATGGGTTCATATCATAATTACATTCAATATGGCATGTCCTGTCGTGACATTTAAAAAGAAGCCAACAATGTGGCATTAAGGTGTGAAACACACTCAAATCCCACTGTGTCTGTATGTACAGTATGTTTCTGTTTGCAGCTGCTAACCTTGCTTTTGTAATTTCTCAGAATATTTTCAAAAGCTAAAATCTGTGATTGCTGCACTCCATAGCAGCTGCCATTTGGGTCATGTGATAACATGTCATATATGGTGTAAATCACAATACTGAGGCATGTAATGTATAGGATTTTGATGTGTGTCTCACAGTTTTCTTTTATTCCGGCACTACCACTATATATTTTAAAAGTGAAAATCCTCTTTTAAAGGTCATTTACATGGGTTTAACCTGTATTGCGTTTTTTGTGTATCATTGGTGTTTGTTTCTGAATCCTCTCCATTCATCACAAGGAATGATTGGCCTGTGTGAGGGAGTCCATAGCTGGACCCCTTGGTACAGTACAGTGCAATAGGTATCATGGCCTAGCTGTTACCAGCTCACATTATGTAAAGAAAAAAGAGGGAAAGGAAAAAAAAAATCAAGTAAGACTGTGGCAGGTCAAGAGGTCAAGACATAGAAATATACAGTAGGTAAGGGCAGAGAGTAAGAGCAAGAGGGAATGTAGACAAGGGATCGTAGGTAATATGAAAGCAGATGGGAGGTGAAAGAGAGAGTCAACATCCTGGCCAGCATCCCAGGATACACCAGCTGTTGCTGTAACTTCACCCTGCATGCCCCCCCCCCCCCAACCCGCTTTTTTTTTTTTTCTTTCACTGAGTATTTTTTTCTCAATCTTTAGCCCAGGAGAAGTGAGAGTTGTTGACAAGCTCCTTTTTTTTAAGTATCTGATGATACCACGTCAGAAAGGAACTGCTGGAATCCTTCACCACGTTTAACAGACTATTTTTTACATACAGTCGGTTGTTGCCACTATGCTGTCCTTTTGCAGTGACATTTTGGAAAGGCAGCGCTATGACAGGATTAACAAATTGGTGATAATGGCCGACTCTGTCGTTGAGCTCAGATCTGACAAGCTGGAGGCAGCTCTAGAGTGGACACAACCCTCTGTAGTAGGCTGATGAAGCTACAGTACCCTTGGCCTCAACCTTATCCTCTGTCCCTTTGGCTCACAGTCATCAAACTGTTCACTACTTTTGTTTCTAAAAACTTGGATCTTGCGGCAAGTTGAAGAGTCCAAGTCTGGGCATTTGTACGGTCTAAAGGAACAATCTGAATCAGATCTGCTTAGGAAAAATATTTACTTCATTATCCAGATTTTGTGATACTGTACATGTGACATTTTTCACAAAAAGAATTCAGTTTACATGTGGTTACCAGACTGCTTCAGTAAGCCTTCACATATATAAATATCTACCAGTGTGCAGGGAAGTAAACACACCTGGATCATTTATGTAAGACATAAACATTTGATGCTGGCCAGAAGCCTTTTAAAAGCTTTAGTCCTTAAATGATCATTTATTTATTTATTTGTTTATTTTTCATAACAAAAAAAAAAAACACATACTGTATACTTTGAATACCTGAATTCCTTTTCATTTATGCCTCAGTGACATTTTTAATATGCATGTTTGTTCTTAACTATCTCAATTTGCGACTATTTACATTTTTATTTAAATATTTTAAAACCTAATTTACGTGCTCATTTCATAACTGTAAAAGTGTCCTGTAGCCCTTTTCAGAGGTGACAAAAAATAAAAATAGGAAGTACCCTTTCAAATCCTGTTGGCTGGAGCTTAAAATAAGTTCACATCAGTTAGATAATAAAAATATACTGCTTTTACTCTGTTCAAAAAGTTGACTTATTAACAAACTGTGTAACATCTTTTCTTCTTTGTTTATTATCATGTGGAGAAAAATTTAATTGGTTTTGGTACCTTCTACATTTCCTGTATATAATGAAACAGCAAACAAACAAGGAGGAGCAAATGAAAAGCAAGTAGCTAAACATAAGGAAACCAAAGAACTGCTTGCAAAATTAATGAACCACCATAAACGAAGTGGATCGCAACACATGGTACGTGTGTGTGTGTGAACAGGTGGAGGCAAATACAAAGGGTTTGTGTTTG